>JAUBOD010000268.1:5280592-5408591 GCA_032353885.1 Nothura maculosa | reverse complement strand
AATCTGAACCTCGTGACCCAACGGGAGGGTATCCCAAGATAATCCTGTATTATCTTGCGCCTCCATGCAGTGAATAATAAGCGATAACGCCGTGGAATCTCGTGAAATCATTATTATACTAATAAATCATATTGTTAGATCTCTATTTGAGTGGAGTACATATTTGTCACTCGCCCCGCCTTTCCACTCGATCCGCCACACTCTTTGTATATACACATATGGCCTAAATGCAAATAAATGGAGAAAAAAAAAGGTGTAGGTAAATACCTCAGATCAGTGCTCCGTGGGAACAGTCTTTTCCTCCCACTGAAGTAGACTTCAAAGTCATCTGTTGTCAGCCTGTGCGCGTAGTCAATGTACGCAGACACCTCCTGGCGACGCCAATTCCGGTCCCGAATGAAGATTATGGACTGGAAAATACAAAGGAGAGAGACAAGTGAGGGAGGGAAACGTGTATGCATACATTTCTACATTAAAACATATTTAGAGATTACATCAACATTTCCAACTCTACCTGAGATAGGGTTTTATTTGAAATTGAGACACTTAAATTATGACATACAGGTTTTAATACATGCTAGGCAAGATTCAATTGCCTAAACACAACATGTCCTGAGAGATGCCTCTTGGAAGGCCCTTATGTATTTCTCCACACCTCCAGCTGCTCTGTCAGGAGCATATGGATTCTCCATGGGTCATATCTGCTGGTCCTGTGCAGATAATCCTAATGTGGTCAACTGCCATTAGACAAGTATTAATCAAGTCAGCTGAGCCAAGAGCATTTTTCTTCGACCAGTTCCCAGTGCTGCAGTCCACACAGCAGCTATGGACCAAAGCAGATGGTGTGAGAATCTTTTTCATTTGGTGGTTCATCTCTATACCAAAAGCAGAGCTTATTCAGTCAATATTCGCAACAGATTTTTAGTTTTTTTTTCAGCTAGATGAGTGGCTGGAAATGGGCCATATACCTCTACTTGCCCTCTCTCCCAAGACAATCTCTGTGTCATTTTAATTCCCGATCATTAATGAGTACTAGGAAAAAGTCTGATGATTTCAAGACAAGCAAACAAAACCCAACAAAACATGTACATGGAAATACAGCTGACTTAAGCAGAATGGGCATAAGTAGGAGAACGCCAAGAACAACAGAATTACTAGTCAAATTCCTCTTCAGGGCTCTGTAAATCTACCAGTTTAGTTTGGACACGTTATCAGTGTGGAATTCAAGGTGGCAATAAGGCACATGGAGAACAGCTACACATTAAGTAGCAGGGAGATTGTGGTTGTGTCACAACGCTTGAAATGACAGAATAAATGGGCTCTAAGGTTGCTGTCAAGAGGCAAGTCATGGAGAAAATCAGTGATGGGATTGTTTTTCACACTGCCTTGTGGTGGGACCTGCGTTGCTCACTTCCTTTCTAGTCTTTGTCTATTTCTTGATCTTTGAAATGCTTTATTATCCTAACAAAATCATAGGTTGGCAGAAGGCAATTCTTGACGTGCTTCTCCAATGCAAAAAGGCACAGAACTGGTAGGATGAATGTGGATCTAGAAGGGTTCTTTCACCCTGGCGCCCATATGCAAAAAACTGAATGCTTCACATACAGATTATTAGGCAGGTGAGATAGGAAAGTACGTATATATATATATATTTTTTTTTGTTTGAGTGCATGCTTAGTTTTACTCAGCTGAAATCAGGTGCTATTGCTTTTTTAAAAAAAAATGGGGAAAATTAAAACAATACAAGATGGAACTCTTTCAAAAGATATTTTTTACTTTGACAGCAGCAGATTTCTAGAGTGTAATGGTTTATCCGGCAAGCTGTTGTTGTACTCAGACATGTTTCCTTTTCCAGTTTTGCGCTTAATTCCATCAAAACATGTGTTACTCATTTTGCAATTCCGTACCCTCAGCATTGTTGCTACAAAGAGACTGACTTTTGCAATACATCCCACCATCTTGCAAGGCTGGCCCTCCCTGTGTCCAGAACATCTTCTTTTAAACAATTGCAGCTTTTAAACAACAATTTATGAGTCTGGGTGGCCAGGTAAGGGCAGCTACAACACAGCAGGAAAAACTGAACCTCGCTGGCATGCAGCAAGAGCGCTGCACATCACAGCCACACTGTGACACCAGGTGAGGTATATATTATACACCTGAATAAAGGAGTCATCATCCCTCAGATGATCCCTCCTTTTAAACAAATACCTTGATTTGCTTTGTATGAGTGAATAATTTTTTAAAAAAGCTGGCAACTCCTACATTATTATTTGCAATAGCAGATGCAAAGGGTATCTTTCAAGTCCCTTCCGCTTAGAACATTAATCTCCAAAAGCAGCGCTCACGTATAATCAGCCATAAATCAACACTAAATTAAAGGCAGGCATAGAATACATTATCAAAATTGCTTTATGAACTCCAAGACACCAACCAAACTATCTTAATAAAAATGTTCTATGTTAAAGGTACACTTTGGAGGCCTCCTCAAAACTAAAGCCCTTTGATCCTTCTCACCTGTCAAGATCATTTCTTCTCATTCTTCATCCCATGATTCATTTCTAAACACCTATAAGTGTTCATTTATTAACCCATCAATTGGCTCAAACTTTCTGAAGAGGCTCTGAACTTTTTAATTTTCTTGGATAAATGCTTCTCTTAAAAAGAAATTAAAACAACATCAAACTCCCAGATAGAGAGGAAATTTCTTTCCCACCCAAAGGGCTCTTCATTACTACTTCTCCTTTACCTCTAACTCAATAGACAATTAAGCAAGGAGTTTGTGCTTTAAAATCTTAAATTTAAAATGGTGTTTAGAAGACACATTCACCTATAGCTTTGGGGCCTAAAAACTGAACTTATCTGCAACTGGGGTAAATTGATTAATTACTGCTCAATGTGGAGAGAATCAGCAGCATCAAGTTCATGCTGCTAGCAGGCTGATGAGAAATGAGGCACACACTAGCGACCTTTGGGGCTTGACTAGGGATTGAGGAGTTCTTGTACCTTCTACAGATGAAACACCAGACTCCACTGCCAAAACCAACGGAGTTGTGCCCGATACATTCGGCCAAAAGTCTGGCCGATCCGGACCCGCACATTCCGACCCAAAACAGCTGGGGATACCACTGCTCTTGAGAGGGACATAAGTAGTTCATCTCTCTTGGCGAGCACAGATAAATCCACATTTGCCAGTCAAAGAATGCCTACACGGACACGCTGCTTAGCTATATGCAATAGGGACAAAAGGCCGTTGATTCAGAAAGCCCTGGCTGCTCTACAGGACCGTGACTCCCCCCAAAGATCAAGGGATACCTGTTCCCTTCTTCTGAAGCCGAGGCACGTCTCAAAGGCACGTGCACCACACTTGGAACAAGCTCAGACCTTTTGCACGCTCCAATATTGACGTTGGAGGCGGCTGCCGGAGAGCGCAGGTGGGACAGCAGCTCCGGGAACGCTCTGCACGGGTCTGACTGGGGAAGGGGGACTCGACTCGCATCCTGCCTTTCCAGCTTCTGGAAGCTTCAAGGAAAAAGCCTCTGACTCCCCACAGGTGGCACTGAGGGAGGTTTAAAGCCCCACTGATGGGGGATGACGAATTTATAGCCCACACCTTGGTGGAGAGGTTGTGGAGGCATCTGAAGAGCACGGTTTGGGACACAAGACAATCCCATATGTTTCCATTTATCCTTCTCATTTCCATCTTCAGTAATGTGTCTTTACAGCAGATAAATACTGGGAGATGCCAATGCTTTGATTATTACAAAACTATTTGCATCTGTTGCTTCCTGTAGACAGAAGCAGAAAAATCTCTGAGGAGCTGCAGATGTGCTACACAAAACATGGAGCGTGTGTGTGCGCCCCATAACATGTTTCTTCAGGGCTGGGTATACGTGGAAAGACTAATGCAACCTGTGGTGTTTAAAAAGAAACAACCCCCCAAACACTGTGAATAATCAATTCATGCCGAAGCCCAGCACTTACTGGAGTTTTCAGCTACACGGTATACTTTTCCAACCATGTTTGCCTTTCAGTGTGCACTTCTACCAAGGGATTCCAGTAAGTGCATTTCTTCCATCCAGAGAACATGGAAATTAATTCAAAACTTGCATTCATTTCCACAGGCTTGAGATCAGCTGACAGTCAGAAACACGGAACACAGGAAAGTTAGACAGATAAACATGGGAAGGAAATCAGCTTCGGAGGGCGTCCAACACAGGTAGGAGCTTGGCGCACTGAGAACACTGCGCTGCGCCCTTTTCAATTCAGTGCCTGTACTGCCTTCGAGTTCTAGATGTTCAGCTACCTCAGATGATCTTTAGGGAATTTTTCTGTGACGAACCTAAGCAAGCAATCTCTGGGGAGCTGCACACCCTGGTACACTCTGCTGCCTATAAATCCATATGCCAGTGAATATTGTAAATACTGGGCTGGTGGCACACACCCTATTCAACACCCGGCCCCGCTTCAGCCTCCTGCACACATGTCTAACTTAAATAGCACCCGCGGGGCCGCTTCATCCAGCTCATTCAAACCAGAGAAACAGAAGTGTGTGATCTTTACGTCGGGATCCAGATTCATGAAAGAAAGGTATTTGAAAAGCTGTTCAGGCAGGAAAAACACAAAAATAAAAACACAGCTTTCCTTTGGCCATCATTTCGGTAAACACTGCGGACTTGATTCTCACATATATTACTGCCATTATATACTTACTTCATGGAGTATAAAAGGATTTTAAAAGAGGCACAAATTACACATACCTCCTGCTTACAGTTTGCTTATCCTTCACTAGCCTCAGGGTGAGCAAGAGTCAGACTAGACTGATTCCTGCACTGGCTTTCCTGGAGGCGCCCAACTGCATGCTCTTCCAACCGGGCTTCAAAAGCTGCTAACATCATCCAGCTAAACACTGGCTCACACGGCCACAAAGGTTTTGCACCCTAAACTTAATGGCACCAAAATATTCCATGCAGAATTTCCACATGGAGTCTGGGCACTCTCCAAGCCGGGTCTGCTCCCACTGAGGAGCTTTCAAGTTGTAAGGAGAAGCCTTCAAAGCCCCAGACATTCCCATGTGCGTTATTTCATGCATTTAAACATGCTTCCTCAAACTAGGTTTGCTTCCCAGCAAGCCCTCAGCACAGACATCAAAATGCTAATGCTTGCCCAGGACTTGGGGTCTATTTTCACAGTCGCTTTGAGACAGTCTTCAAGCAAATGAAAGGCAGAAGCCCCCCGCCTTCCACTGACACCTGTGAGCACTGATCCAGCTCGCAGGCCTTGAAATGGGTTTGAGGAGCTCTCCTCAGAACCCCAACGCGTGGTGGCTGCAACAGGCAGACCACGAACAGCAGCAGCATTAGGGCTGGAAAAACGAATGCCTCATTCCCTCTGTTGTTAATACTACAAGAGCAGCAAATGTGCCCCCAGGACCTGGGCCTTTCTTCTGTGATGCAAAGTTTATAGAGAGGGTTGTCGCTGCTTCTAGCAGGGGAGAAAGCAGCAGGTATTTAGGAGGAGCTCGATGTGAAGGCATGTAGCAGTTATCCAAGGAAAGCTCTTAGCTCTTCCGAAGCCCTTCCCTTCCCTAGACCCTTACACGAGCACTGCTGCTCCGAAAGCAAAACCTTTTAGTATGGGTTCCTCCTTAAGCTCTTACTCATCACCAGCTCTGAGCACATCCAAATATTAATTTTAACAGCATCCAGGGGCTTTGCAAGGCAGAGACCTGCAAGGCAGCAAATAAACCCGCGCCCGCCACAAGTCACCTTACTCAGAAGCACTTGCTATGGAGACACACGCAGGTTAAGCCTAGCTGAGGAGAGAGAAGGCATGGGAAAATAAAGGGGCCAGCTCTCCTGTCTGGTGAAAGTCTTGTAACACAAGCACTTTAAAAGCACTGCAGATTGAGGGCAGGTGACGGGAAAGACAGGGTGGCCAATATTCTGGAGACGGCAACTCCCTGAGGAAGCTCATTTCATAGGTGGGGACCCAAGGGTCCCAGCACAAGCAGGCTGAAGGAGACAGGTTTAAAATACATTATGAGTTAAAATACATTTTTAATGAGCAGCCATTTATTTTTCTTGCCTAGTGCTTGGCCTTATTTGCCACCTGCAGATCACATTACATCTAATAGAAATACCAGTGGGCAACAGTAGTCAGAGCACAGCCCTTACCCCTGGATCTTTAAAACAGATGCTATTACCATTTCTGCTTTGCAAGTAAGAATAAATTGCTGACCTGTTCTTTTGGCTAGAGCAGGGTGCAAATAGCATTTAAAGGAGACTTACAGCTAGAGATTTTACCTTTTGCACAATTTGATTTGGGGGGAAGAGAAAGGGGAAACTGCAGAAGGAACACATTTTCCTTCAAGCAGAGATATTGAAGCAGCACTAAAACGAGCCGAGCGCGGGCCAGGCTCCCATTCGCACACTGGGGGCTGCGAATACCATCCTCTCCCTCACAACAGCCCAGGGGCTTTCTGCAAGGCAGGCAGCCTTTACCCGCTCCTCCACCAAGGGGGGCAGAGCACCGACTTGCGGCGATCGCTGCAGCCCTGAGCCGCCTTTCCTCTCACCCGGCCAACACAAGCAGGATGTGGGCTGAAGGCAAGTGCAAAGCAAGAAAGAAAAAGAAAAGAAAAAACCCGATCTTAACAAACACAAATATAATACAGAGAAGCGTATGTAAAAATGTATATGTATAAAATATGTTTGCTTTTTGGTTGTTTTCCCTGCACTAAGACATCCTCAGGCTCTGCTCCATAACACCACATGCGTGCGCAGAGCTGCTGTTTCGCAGCCTGGCACCAAGGAGCAGCACAGGGCGTCCTGGCACTCGCTTGGCAGAAGGCAGCAAACAAGGAGCCCAGCAGGGACCCTCGGCTCTCGCTCGAGCCCCAAAGCTCCTCCGCGTTTCGCCGAGATCTGGTTCAGAGCCGTGGGGCAGGAATAACCCCGGGCACAGGGCTCCTCGAGGCGCAGGGCCGGGGCTCACGCAGCGGGCAGGGGCACCGTGTGCGCCCACACACCGGGCGCACGGCATCAAACGCGGCACTTGAGGGAAGCTGCTTCCAAGGCCAAGAGGCGCACACGAACCTCCCCACGCTTTTTTGAACCTGAGCAGCAGTGTTTGTGGGAAAGAATGGCTGGCCAAGAGGCAGATGTTCCAGCTTTCAACTCTTCAGAAGAAGAAATAAGAAAAAAAAGGCTGGTTAGCCTTCAGAAGAAAAACTGTTTGCTGTGTCTGGGAAACATGTGCTCCACAGCCCCGTGCTGCTGAGCGTTCAACGGCAGCTCCCACTGGAAGAAGCTCTGTGGACTGTGAATTTGCTTATCTGTGTAAACAGGGTGTTGCCTCAGTTTGAAAACAATATTCTGGCTGAGAACAGACTGCTCCGAGTGCGAGTTTTGATTAATTCTGGCAGCATTAAAATAAAGGAGCTTATTAAAAACAGAAAAGCATGCAGGGCTTAAAATTTCCAAAGGCAGACACGGAAAAGCAGCTTTAGCAATGAGAATGGATCAGCACCTTCTGGAGTGACTGAGGAGCAAGGCAAATCCTTTTGGAATAGCAGCATTAGCAGCCTGAGTCAATGGAGAAGAGTTATTGCAGGTAGTTCTCTGAGCTGGCAGGATTGAATTCAGTATATCAGATCAAATGAAGGATATCAGATCAAGTAGAATCAAGTATATCATGCTATGAATGAGCTATAAAGGCAGTTGGTTTTGTGCAGGAATCACAGCCAAAGATGGTGGAAAGGAAAAAGTCTCAACTCCAGAATTAGCAGCGGGAAAGCGCCCTAACTCCCATCTTCCACCTTTTCTTTAGGACTAAAGGCAAAGCGTATCTGTATTCCTACACCTAAACAAAACCCATATCCAACTTCTTGGGATGGGACAGCTGAAGCGCAAGGCCGCTGAAGAGAGGCTCAGTTCAGGGGTTGGAAAAGGCACCAGCATTTCGCCACTTGCTCCTGGTACGCTGGGAAGCAAGCGTGCAGGAAGGAACATGAAAACTCAGGTCGCTTCCCTAGTTAACTCACCCAAAGACACATTTCTGTTTCTCTTGCTAAAACCTATAAGAGCTGCATAATTATTATACAGGCAAACTAGGAGATAAATTAGCAAAAGATTTCATCCTGGAAAGTATGTGAAAAGAAATGCAGTGCTTTTTCCAAGACTCTCAACTTTCAAAAGTCCATAAATATTGCTTAAGGGTTTGGGGGTTTTTTCTTCTTTTTTTTTCAGCTCACTCTCCTGTACCTGCGCCGTCAGAAGGGCATCAAAGTATTTGCCCTGGCAAACATATAATTTATGAATAAATAAGTAGTGGGGCAAGAGAAGCTAGAATAATAAGGGGATGCCTTCAAGTCGGTGAAAGGGACGCCGCAAAGTCTGCCCCAACAGGGCACGGGCTGGAGCTCCATGGGGGAGACCGCCTCGGAGACAACGGCACCGCCGCACAAAGGGGCCTTTGATCCGCGCGTCCGGCATTCTCTCTCTTCCCTAGTCAGAAAAATACAAAAAAAAAAAGAAAAGAAATATTTTCTAGTAAATGGCCAAGAAGGCTCGCGGAGCCGCGGGCCGGTAGCAGGCGCAGCCTCTGCGTGGAGCGTGTGAAGAGCGAGCCAGGAGAAGCGCGGCGCGGAGCCCCGCTGGAGCGGCCGCCGCTGCGCTGCACAATCCCCCACTGTTGGGCTTCCTGCAGGTGCCGGGAGCGGGGGCAGCGGCCGCCTTGTTTCGTGGGGGCCGGCCGGGGCCCGCGACGCAGGCCAGGCCATCAGCAACACCGCTGTGCAAACGGGTCAGGGAAAGGCAAATAAAGCGCGTCCAGCAGGAACCTGCGGGGCTTTGCTGGCGAGGCCGGGCCGCGCTCCTCTTGAGGTGCTACTTCAAGATTGCTACTTGTTTGCCTTGGAAGGCGCTTCAGAGCGGGGCCCGCGTGAGCTCGGTGCGGCGGCGAGAGCAGCTGGAGGCAGGTGCGCCGCGATGGCAGCTCCACGCCGCCCGGCCCCGCGCTTCCCCGCCCCGCTCGGAGCCCTTCGCCTTCTCCAAGTCTGTTTATACAATTTGTTTTCCAAGGGGGAGAGGGAAAAAAAGACTGCAAAAATAGTCAAAGCTTCATTTGCATGACTGAACTTTTGGGTTGTGTGCGTCTCGCTTGGTTTCTTTGAAAGGAAAAAAGGAGAAGCAGCCTCCTTACAATTGCAAGAAGAAACTCAAGCCAGTGCCCTTGCAACTTTTAAATCTTTTCCTCTTTACTCAGATCATCTGCTGACCTAAGAGAAAAGCACAAAGCCCTGCTGCCCGTTCCAGGGCGATGCTGCTCGTGGGACGGCGCTTTCTGCTCGGGGATGCCGTGAAACGGCCTCGCAAGGAGCTTCACCAAGGGTCGGGGCAGGTCACACGGGCGAGCTGTCAAAAAGCGCCCGGGGACTTCAATGAGGAAAACAGATCCCTGTGCTCACACTGCCATGTGGCCCACGGCACTGGCAGCTACGAGGGAGGCCGCGGCCGAGGAGCACCGAGTACCTGCCCCTCCGGCCAAAGCGCCTCCCCTGGAGGCAGCCTCAGTCGCACAGGATGGGGGGCCCATGTTTGCCAGCAAATCCACACAACTCAGCAATATTTTGCTCTCCACAGTTATAACCTGTGCTCTCCACGGGACACCCCACTGCCTTGGCAAGCGACGTGTTTTGACAACCTATAGCTCCAGTCATCAAGGCAAATGCCGGGCCCGGTCTAACAAGGGACTCTTCTGCACTTTGGCCAAAAAAAAAACCCAACCCTGGAGCGATTTCTGAGAAGAGTCTGCCTTGGCTGTCCTCCCATGAGCAGCTTCCCATAGGAACCCCATCGCCTGCGGGTGCCCAACTCGTGTGCACCTCGGAGCAAGAGCTGCTTGCCTCCCACTCAACAGCCTTGGCCTCCCGTGGGGGGACGCTGGAACCAAGAGATGCAGCAGGCTGCTCGTGCCGATCGCTTTGGGTACCGCACCCTGGTGCCCTTCTGCTCCAAACAGCTGCTAGCAGAATCCCGGAGAAGGCATCTTCAAACCAAAGTAGCTTCCAAGAACATTAACTTCCCTACTATGATTATTGCTAATAGGAGTTTAAGTTACATAAAGCACATGTCCTTTAAAAACCAACTCTGAAAGGCCTTTCAGCACCTCTGAAAGTCACCTGCTTCAATCTTGAGAAGGCAGAAACAAGGCAAGAAACAATCCAAATAAGCATCAGAAAATGACACAAAAGGGGTGCACTCTTGTGATCAGAAGCCGAGTCTTCAACAACACAAGACAGAACATGGATTTAATACAGCATCCTGTTTTGGGCAAACACCTATCCCAAAAACTCTTATTAAAAACAAAGGAAGATAAAAATAATAATAAAAATTGACCACAACCCAAGGATTCTTTTTGGAAATTAAGGTAAGCAGTAAGGAATTTACAGATTCCTACTAATAAATATAAAATCCCAAGCAACTGTACACAATTAAATGCTTATATTGTACTCTGTAGCTCCCATTTATCACAAAAGCTCAGAGAGGAAAACAAATCATTCTACCTGCTTGGAAACTGGCCTTGAAACTGCATTTAAAAGTCTCTCTGAATGCTTATTATTAATCCCAGGAGAAGATACAAGCCTCTCCTGGGCCACAATCACTGTTCAAGGCTTGTTGAACTGCTCCTTATCCACTCACCTGTGGTATCCATAAATACTACATACCATGAAAACTAAAGCAAGAATGAAACCACATAGCCCTGCCGTGTCTGGGTCGGATCCAAAGCTTGTGAAAACCATCAGCAAAATTCCTCTGTGTTTCAGGAATGTGGCTCAGGCCAGCTTGGATTCTCACAGCTCTTCCAGCAAGGTACATTACAGACACAGAAATGGCCCCACAGGTGCTCTCTTTTGCCCACCCCTGTGTTTTACATCTGACTTCTAATTTTCAGAGGCCTTAATTACTACACGAGAAGCTCTTCATACAGTGAAAGAAACTAGGCTTCCTCACTGAGCATCTTCTGACTGATGACAAGCAACTAATGCCAATAAAGACACGCTTTATCCCAATCATAGGGATGCCACAGTGGTCAATCAGGTAAAAGCCAGGCTAAGCAGCGAAAGCGAGCGCCGTTCTTAGCCATGCTGCAGTCATTGGTGAATCCTCGGCATAAGGTGCATTTTTCAAAAGCCTCCCTGGCAAAGGAAAGGAAGGGGCTGGCTAGCACGCCCCTGCTTGCAAGGACTGCAAGGGACAGCAGCAGTGTTGAGCCGAGCAGTCATCCCTGCGTCGCGTCGCAGGTTGGTGCCAACCCCACAGGCTCGGCACAGCGCCCGGCAAGGCCAACCCCCAGCAAATCACAGGGCACAGATCCCTCCTCACGTAATTGCAGGGTGTTGCCACTGTGCAGATGCCTTCATGCAAAGCCTCGGCTGCCCACAATTCCCCAGAAGAATCCTGCAGCAAATGCGGTCGGAAGAGAGAAAAGAAATTTACCCTAAATTTGACAGTACTGGCTATAAATAGCTATAGGGCCTTGTCAAGAACATCTTTGCTCTAATTTCTCCTCAAATATCATTTCAGAGGGCTCTAGTCCCATGCATGGATTTTCTATTGGAAAGCGGCCTCCCTAATCCCTCGGAAAGAAGCCTCGTAGCTGCTGCCAGCATCTGGAGGGTCGGCGTGTGCATTCATAGTGCCTGTGTGAAGCCTAAGTCAGTGGTTAATCCATTTGATTGTAAATCATGTGACTATGTACAGTGACCACATGAAAACTCTGCCACGAATCAAAAAATAAAAGGGAAAACTAGAGCTAACCTATAATTTTGGTTGAGTGAATCAAGTCTATTCTGTGGACACACGCGCATTTGCTCATGGTTGAAAGTCCCACAGCTAATGACTTACATGTGCAGCTTATGGGCCAGCGACTCTTCTTCCCCCTCAACAGTTGCTTCCTTGACAAAGGAGCAACAGGCAGAACTGCTGACACTCTGGAGGTGGCCTAAATGGTTTTCTCCCAGTTGGAGTCCTACACAAGAGATGAGGAGGAAGCTAAGGCATCCTTGGCAAGGCTCTGAGGACTTCTAGCCACTGAATGGGGGGCCAGCCGTATGCTGAAGGCAAACCCAAAGCAAGCCCCTCAGCCTGCTAGGCCACAGTGCTCTTGTGCCTCACAACCCTGAAGACATAAAAATTCATCTGCACACTGAATAAGCAGTATAAGGTCATCCTTTATATCCAGGCCTCTCTGCCCTCATGTGCACGAGGATGGTTGCTTCGTAATCTGGAAGAGAACAGTGCTCCGGGGATGATTTTCCATGCACAAGCCGGGAAAGCCCAACAGGCATAACCCACAGGTGGCTTTTGTGGCCTACATGATGCAACAAGGGCTCTTTGTGGGACAACCATTATCTGGGGTTTGAGTGGAGCTCAGGAGACCAAATTTCAGCACTTCTCCTCCCCAGGACAATTATTTCTAGGCAAGCAACAATCAAAAACTGTCGCCTGTGTTGTGCTGCCAACTGGTTTTACAGCAAAAATGGAAAGTGAATTCCTGTCTTGCAGGGAAGTGAGGAAGGCAGTAGGAAGTCTGCTCCAGAGGACTCGGTTCTAAGGGTTTCCCCTTCACATCTTGATTATTTCCTCAGAGGTTCTTCCAAAGAGGGCAGTTCTCTAACTTCAAAGCGGGAGCAACCGCAGCGCCGCGCTTCTGTTTGGCTGCGCTCGCTGTGCGCCGCAGCGCTGCGCAGCGCTCAGAGCCTCTCATTAATTAAACATTAGTGTCACCAGTACTTACAGCTCTATTTATGGAAACCCCATTGTTTCTCTGTGGAAAAGGAGCACGTCTGGGGAGGAAAGAAAGAAGGGGAAAGAGAAAAGATGATGGATGTCACCCTACATTAGTCATTTAAATTCCTAGAAGCAAACGTTCGAGACGCCCACAACCAAATCTCTACCCTGAATCTGCTGAAGAAGGACAGGCCTCTCAGAGGAACGATGCAAAGGAACAGAAATGCACTTTCCCTTCTCACAAATCCCAGCCTTCCTACGCCTTCCTTTCCCATCATTTCATGCCCTTATTTTTAAAGCTCAGTTAACATTCAGTGTACAGGCCTCCACACTCCCAGCAAAACAGGCACGGGCCGCGTTAGGAATGGCCTATACGCACAGTCCACACAAGCCCTGCTCTCTGACGATTTCTTCCCAACTTATCCACAGATCCGGTGCCGTCTTGCACGCCTTTCCTGCCTTCCCTGCCTGCCCCCAGCTCCCCGTGACCACCCCTTTTCTAACGTTAGCGCGAGCACTTGGGTTTTGTGGCTCTCAACCCCGGCCTCAGCTGTTCCTGTGCCTCGGTGCTTTGCCCATCTTCAAATGCACCTGAAAGTCTCGAGTGCCTCCCTTGCTCCTCCGTTTCACTGTGGCTCCCTTCCTCTGCTGGGAGCTTTGATTTTCCTTTCCTAGCGAGCCACTTCCCCCAGAGTACAGGAAACTGGAGCATGGCCCAGCAGCGATGCTTGCGGAGCGCCGAGTGCCCGCTTGCTGACTTCTCCTTTGATTTTATGATATTTTCCGGGCACTTTTTACAGTCCACTGGGGACCTGGAAGGAGATACCCTGATGCCACACTTCATGATTCTGGGGTGACGTCTGTAGCACTTCACGTAGCCCCAGTGCCTGCAGCAGGGATTAATAAACCTCTCAGATTTCACACAAGGAAACTAAGAATCCTCAGCCTTGGAAAGGACGTTGCACAAATTTGGACTAAAGTTAGAGACTCGGCAGCAAACAGTTAAATAATGTTTTGAAAATATCTCACCATTTTTAAGTCAGACTCACGATTTGCGAATAGTTGGGGCTGGCTCCCAGCTCCAGGCCTATGTCTAAGCTCTCCTGAAAACCCACCTTGGGGCAAACCTGCCCTCAAGAAGCTCTGCCAAGGCACTGCCTTCCTGTCCCCAGCAATAACAGTCAGCCTCTACGAACCCCACTTATCTGACTTCTCCCCAGTGTGCTTTGTGTGGTCTATATGCAGAAATGCCTAAGTAGTCATGAATTCTATTTGATAAAATGATCTATTCACGTTTCTAATGAAATCCAACTGGTGACTCCACTTAAGTCTCCCTTGTCAGGAGGCCTGCCAAGGCACTCCCCGCTTGTTTATATCTGCAAACCCCTTCAGTCAACAACTTGAGGACAAAAGGCAGCTTAAAGCAAAGCTGTACAGTTGGAGAGACAAGCAGACAAAAGACATCCTAAGCATCAGTTTCCAAAGTAGCTGATTTAATCAGAAATGCTTCCAAAAGTTTGATAGCTTATAGAAACAGATTTGAAACCATATGGTTCACTTTCTCTATGTCCTCTTCCCTCATGTCACTAACAGCATTTATTTTTGATGGATTAATCTGCTTTTTTTTGTTGTTGTTGCTGTTGTTTTTTTCTTCCTCATCTCAAGTCATGAGACCCTTGTTGATGGGTTTGGCCTGTTCTTTCAGGGGAGGAACATAGAGTGTTCCTGGTCCCCTCCAAGGAGCCAGCAGTAATAGCATGCAAAACACTGAAAACTTCGGGGGCTGCTTTTTATATGAAGAATCCCAGAGAGAGAGGAAGAGACATGAGAGATTAAAAAATTAACAAAGAAGGACAGGATGGAAAACAGGTATATATGGCCCATACTGAGCCTGGAGCTTTTCAGAGGGGAAAATGGTCTGCTAAATAAGAGCTCAGGAACCTCCAAAAGCTACATTTTCTCAAGCGCCACCTCTGACCACCTCAAAAACGGGCCCATATTGATGCTGTATTGATGCCATATTGAAGCTCAGCCCATCCTGCACGTGCACCTTTTGCCCTGTGCTCCCTGCCTGTCATGTTGTAGCCTCGCTAACGCTTTCGCCCTTCCTTAGCTGCTGGGCTGCGACATGCAGCCTGCGCTGTGCCCCGCGCCAGGGGCAGCAGGAACTGCCCCCTGCGCCACCCAATCCAGGCCTCTCCTTACGATGCCCCTCAAGGATACCCCGGCCCCTTCTGAGGAGATCTTCTCCATCAATGAAACACTACTCTCAGCATACATGGGTAACGCCGTGCCTCAAAATTAATAGTTCAACATCTTCCAATAGTGCATTGCTAAAAGAGTGATCAGGCCAACTTCCAAAGCTTCGACCTCATCCTGGTTCCAAGTTCAGAGTTCAGAACACACTTTCTGATTCAAATTAAACCACTACCTCTTAAATCAATGTAATGCCCACAGCCAGCACTTCTAAAGATTTTTAAGAGTGCCTTGACAGCTTACAAGGGATTTGAGCAGGCAGTTGGCTGCTCTTGACACTTCTGTTGAGTGCAGATAGATTAAACAGCTTTCCAATTCTAAAAAATATCCTCAGAATGTACCTGATTTTAAAATCCTTATATATTGTAGCACAGCTAAGGCAGGAAAATATAAAACTTCCTGAAATGTCCTCCCAAAAATAAGGAAATTGAGAGGATACCTTGGAATCCAACTTGCCATGATATATCCTATATGAAGTTCGTTTCAACCCAGCATTGCTTTTACCTGCACCTTGTCAAAAGACAATTTTCTTCTTGAGATATTCTGGTTGCTTCTGATATACTGCTTGGTTGTGTTGATAAAGGTATTTTGGTAGAAGCCTGGGAGCAGAGCAATAATTGTAGGGCACAGAACAAAAGCATCACTGGAGAAGAAAGTGTATATATACTGAGTCATGATACCATCAGGGTCATAACCACTTAATATATAGGCAGGAATGTACAGTATGTTGGGGAACAGATGGACAGCCACCATTTAGTAGTTTAGCATTTCCCTTGTAGATCTGTTCCATAACTGGTTTTGTCCATAAGCACTCACCTGTGCTATAAGCAGATGTATTAACTCCTACTTTTAAATATTTAGTTCAATAAGAGTGAGGAAGCATCAGAGCAAAACCGTATTTGCTCATGTCAAGTATTTTGACCAACTATATGGCTGTCGCTGAAGACACAGCTGTGATAAAACAAGGCAGACGAGAAGCCGCTGCGCACATCATCTGTCTCGTGTGAGGATGGAGGCCACAGTCCATGGGTAAATGTCTGTGCCCTCGAGCTCCTCAAGAGAGCTTTGATTCTGGACAACTCTGCAAACAAGTTCCGACTGTAACAGAAACTGTGGCTCAAACGGATTCCCTGTCTGAATATAAAACCCTGAAACTCACCTACTGGATGCGTTGTCACTTAAAAAAAATAAAAGAGACACCTCTCCATCAGTTTTTCCTTTGCTTTCCTTGGCTAAATTACTCTTTTAGACTACAGAGATCAATGAAAGCAGGATCTGGCAAGGTCACATGCAGCCTGAACTCTGTGTTAAACATTCCCTGTGACCCTTTCAAGGACAGAACGAATGCCAAATTTCTCTTTCAAACAAAGCAAACACACAGGAGGAACAAAGATAATGCAAAAGTGCCTCACCATTTGCTCACACTTTCTTATCTACTGGTCAACGACTTTTAGGCAAAAGTGGTATCTATCTTGCATTTGGTCTAAATCACAATTCAGAAACTTTATCAGGCCCATCCAGAGCAGAAGAGCACATTCTTGTTGGAATAAATGTATTTTTTCTTTTACCTAACTAGCATAATAGCTACAGTACTATATATAATTGTGCTATTGCCCTCCAATTCAGGAAAGTATAAACATTGACAGACAGATTACTTCTTTCCCCTCATCACTTCACTTTGAAGTTGAGTCAAGTGTGGCTCCTGATCAAGAACATACTTGTACACCTGAGCATACGTATGCACAGGCCCACAGGAAATGTTCAACAGAGTTCAAATATAAGCATGGGGATTTCCTCTTCGCTAACTCCACTAACCATGCTTGCATTTTTTTAAGATTAACTTTCCAGAGGAAAAAAATGATTGGGAATGATTAGGTTGTCACTGAGCATCAAGTCCGCTCTTCATGCAGCAAAACTTAAAGCAATCTTTTTTCACTAAAAAAAATTAACAGTCCAAGCTACAGCTGAAAAGCCTCTTAAAATAAACCAGAGAAAGAAAGAGCGTAAGCAAAGAGAACCATAGAAATGGCAGTATGTGCCAAGGTACTTTCTGGGCACTGCTCAGTTAAGAAAATATACTGTAAAATCCCTTGGAAAAGAAAAAAAAAAGTTATTCCTGGAGTCCTTCCCTAAAAGGAGCTATCACATAAAGCAGGAGCGACATTGCCTCTTAGGTAAGTCGACTCGAGTAAGCAGAGAGCATAGATGGGTAGAGGAAACCCAGTGCATAGTAGTGACTGCAGAAAGACGCAGGCTGGAGAAAAGCCGGGTCCCAGATGGATCTAGGTGCCCAGGGGGATACGGGACTGCTCATGGACTGCCCACCAGCTTTCCCAGCGCCGGAATGACAGACATCGAATGAAATCAGTGCAGTCCAACTCCAGAAGAAACGGGAGAGAAATGGGACTTGGCACATAACAGTCCCTGGACCCGCAGCGCTCCTTTCCCAAGCGCGCCACAACCCAAAGCAGTAGGCACCTCTGTGGCCACCCCTTGCACATTACAGAGTTCACGTTTATTCCTCATGCACCAAGCCCTTGGGGCAGACAGGCACTAAGTGCCCTCTGGGATGTACAGGTCTTTCAAAATCAGTGTCACTGAAGGACATCTACAATCAAAGCACATTTTCCAGACAAGTAGTGGATTCCTCAGTCACGACTAAGGAATGTGAGAATCCTGATGAGCAGTGTTCTGTAAGCACCTATATCTACAATAATGATGTTAAAAAAGAAACAAGAAAGCATCTGAGCTCCTCGTTCAGTGCATCTATTGAAATTCAAATGCAAGTTTATGGGACTCATACCAGCACATAATTAAACAAAATATATCTTGCATGTGCTTCACAACAGAGCTAAATCAAAACAAATCTTATTTCCCCTCCGGCCTGATCCAATGTCAGTTGATGTAAATGAGCACTAGTTAGATGAATAAATTCCTAGGCGCATTCAGAGCGGGTGCCAAATTCACACAGGGTGCAGCTTGTTGGTGAATTTGCCTACGTGGGTCATCAAGAAAATATTTTCTCGCTCTTTGTAAGAATATTACAGGCTATTCATCTCCCAACAAAAGTAATCTATTAAACAATGATAGCTACTATGCAGAACCTAATTAATTCTAATTTTCCTTATCCAGACACGTGTCATTGTTATTCATCTGGCACAAAAGGTTGCAATATATTAAGCTGAAAATCGCATCCACCATTCACAGTTACATCATCGGTAACATCTTTCACTCCCGTTAAACTGAAGCCGTCAGCTTCAGACAGGTGATTTTTGGCTACTTGGACAGACTTAAAATTTTCCTTTTACCAGCAGTTTAGGGAAGCTGTTTTCTTTCTGACAGTCTTGTCAACAGCCTGTTGGACAAGGAAATATTCCAAGGCCCCCCAAGTACGCATTGCCACGTTCATCTGCGGGAGCCAACCTGCAATTTGGTTTTCTTTTTTTCCTCTTCTCTTTTCCCTTCCGTTGCTGGCTCTTTCTGTCTGTCAAAATACAGCTCTGCAGTGTGGACACAGGCCACCTGGAACATGAACTCCCTCGTGATTCCTTCACCGCCTCAAGCTATCAAACCTCAGTTCACCGTACGTGTACCTGGTTCCTTTAATAATCCCAAACTTCACCTTATCCTTTGGCGAGGCTAAAACTGCCCCCGGATTCTAAGGAGATGTCTCGATAGGCAGCTGGCGCTGCTGCGCGCCTGCAGCCCCTCACACGTGCCCGGGGCGGCCAGGGGGTAGCCCTGCGCCTGGCACCGCAGGGGCGGCAGCCGGGCAGCCCTTGTGCCCTTGGCCCGGGGCAGCGCGAGCACAGGGTGCCTCCCGCCGAGCTCGGAGGAGATGGAGCAATAGGGACCCCGGATGAGCTCTGGAGGGCCCTTCCAA
The DNA here is from genome assembly GCA_032353885.1 of Nothura maculosa. Taxonomy (NCBI): domain Eukaryota; kingdom Metazoa; phylum Chordata; class Aves; order Tinamiformes; family Tinamidae; genus Nothura; species Nothura maculosa. The sequence continues at coordinate 5,389,661 of JAUBOD010000268.1, read as the reverse complement.
CCTCAACCGCTCTGTGATTCCGTACTCTTCTCTGGCATAAAGCTGGGGGATTTGGCATATAGAAGTCAGTATTTAAGGAAGGGAAGGATGGGGTTAGGGAAGGACTCTGCTCTACTTGTCCCAGCTATCGTCAGTTTATTGACCATAAGGAAAACAATGAACCCACGACGCCAAATCTGGGAAATAAAAAACATCTTGAAATGCCTTTCACTACTTGAATGTTTTTGGAGCATTTTTATACATGCTAAATATTGGTCTAGTTTCATCCTTCACAGATTCAGCAAAGCTTCCGAAAATAGCTTAGATGCCAATTAAGATGAGAAGAGTCTATTGTCCTTCGACAAGTCACATGCTAGAGCATTGATCTGCCCAAAGTCGTCCTTTTGCCTTTGCTAGCTGTGCAACTGCTATACATTTTGTATTCACCCATTTTAAGCATTTCAAAACATTTTTTTTGTGATGGTCTTGACAATCTTCCAGTAAAAAGCAGCTGTCAAAATGTATCGCACAATATACTAGCAGACCTCCTCCACGCTGCTGCTATAATTAGGTGAGTTCTTTCTTTTCTTTCATTTTTTTTTTCTTTGGCTTTAAAACAACTTATAGTGAATATAATTTTCAGTTTGGCCAAATAAAAAGTTCAGAGCACATCAAGTCCACAATTATATTTCAATTTGAGAAGAATGCACTGTTTGAAAGAAAGCATGCAGCAGAGTTGGTGGTAATTTATTTTACCTTTCACAGCTTCTGAAAGCCAAACCCTCAGAGTAACTGCAGCTCCCAAAATATGCAGGAATTTGGGACCTCGTGCTGAAGGGAGCTTGGCACCCACATGTCCCTTTTAAGGCACCACTTTCTAGCTGGAGGCTTGGACATTCTTGCCTTCCAACTCTCTTCTGACACTTATTCTTGTGACTCCAGTGACACAGAGAGTTAGATTCTCCATATCAACAATTATGACAAATTCAAGGCAAAGGGATAGATTCCTCTTTAGGACCCGGCTATTTCTGGCACTCCCACAATACAAAATATCAATATATAAAGCCAATAATTTATCTTTGTATACATTTCCTGTCAGTGGAGCTATGCAAAGGAGCCAGAGCAAAACTGGAGAGCCTGGCTACAGAAGTGCCTGTTAGCACATTTTGGAGAGCACTCCAAAATGCTCAATGTTCAGCACGTTAGTTTGGTCAAAACCCTTGTCCGAAGTTACCCTGACGCAGGCACACAGAAGCCGAGAGGCAGAACAGGAGTCAGTCTGACTCCTGTAGGACTTCGCAGCCATTTTTAGGCCAGGCTTTCCCTAGTGGTCCATGAAGTTCTGCTTGCTGCTGGAGAATGCAACTGCACCCTGAGCACACAAAGCACACAAAAATGCTTTCCAAATCTAGTAGTTTTTAAGCATTTTTAGAAATGCTTTAGGTAGAACTTCCAGAAGTACCTTGTCCATGCTCAAGACGATGCAATTTGTCCCACCCTTTCTTTCTTCCCCTGTTTTTCTCCTATGTTCAGACCAGTAATGTCTTATGTGGTTTTGGAGTTCCTTTTTATTTTGTTTTACTAGTTGTTTGTTTTTTACCCAATTGCATTTGTTGAAATACTTGAAAATTGTCCATTTTCTTCCCACTTGGGTTTGGTTTTATTTTTTGCATCTTGAAATCTTTACGCATCCCTCTGCTATCCTTTTTTTTGAGTATTTTTGTGATGCTTGCATCTCAAGGAGGAGGACACATGTCCATATGCTGCAGCTAACACTCTCTGGAGGCACTTACCCAAGTCCAGGAACAGAGTGACAAAGTGTGCAAGGACCTGCAATATGCTGTCCTTCCAGGTCCCATTCTTTTTTCTCCTGTCTCCAAACCAATTACCACATCCTCATTTGCTGACTTTCAGTCATTACTCTCATATACTTTTGGTCCTTTTTTTTTCTCCTTTAGTTCACCATTTTTCTTCTTAGTACCAAGTACTAGGACAACTCTTAGTTCCTCCACTCAAACCAAGTCAAGCTGCTAAACCATGGAATTACGTTTGGACAATATCATTAATCAGATGTGCCCAAAAGTCCCCACCATGCACACCTATGTACATGGTTTGGGATGAAATAAAAATCCAATGCTGCATAAAAGCCCAAGAAAACCTAGATGCCATGTAAACAAGATTAGGAAGAGGGCACTGAAGAGACTTAGGGAGATCTGAGCAGTAGAGGCAGAGAGATTTGAATACATAATTACAGCACCTCTGGCAACCGCCGTGTGTTTTCACTGCTGTCGACTCTGTGTAGATGTTCTGTTCCGCAAACGGCCTTGAACTGCAAGGGTCAGCCTCGAGGGCAGTGCTCCTCCAGGGAGTCATTATTTCTGTTTTCTCTGCTAACACGGAGATGAGTGAGGAGCAACGCCCTCTCCCTCCCGCCGACACACGTGCTGGGGGAGCAGGCTTGCCTCCCTCCCTGCCTTCAGCAATGAGAAGGTGCAAGACCAAGGGGGCAGACTCTGCTATTTAGCATTGGCAGGGGCGTCCCGAGTAAGATGATAGTTGTAAATACTGTCTTTTTAACCCAAAAAGTGTAGAGGAAACAAAAGGCACAAGTCATTCTTGCAATGGAGGAAAGTCTAGGAGTTTGGCAGGGCCCTAAGCTAGGATCTCTCCAGTCAAACCTACTTGTAGGCAACAGCAAGAAGAGCTGGTGGGTGAAGGACTGATACAGTGTGCTGATGATACCAAATTCCTGTGGTTAATAGGGACTGCAAAACCAAAAACCAAACATCTGAAAATAGAGCAACAATAGAAATGTCTTCAGCACAAGGCATTACGAGTCAGCTATGACCTGGAACAATATGTTAGGATAGCTTGGAAAGGGACTAAGTGTTCATCATTTAAGGAAGAACCAGGAACCCTCAAATGAAGCTAACAGGATGCAGGTTCAAATTAGCCAAGGTAGTGGTTCCCGTGCAATATACAGGGAATCCAGACAACTCCCTGTCAGCAGATATGGAACTGAAAAGTTGACATGTGATCCAGAGAGGACTGGAAAGACACATGGAAATCAGAGCCACAGGAGATTACTAAACACTATCAACCTCCCACAAGATTCCTTTTTACCATTCAGACAAACCTGGGACAAGCAGTAAAAATGAATTTAACTCCCTGAATATAAGCACTGAGTTATTCTAGCAGGGAAAGATGTTACACAAAAAGCAAGAAAGATGAATGGGACCATCTACAATTGAGAAAGCCACCACAGAGTGACTTGTACTGCTTCACTGTTTACCTCATTTATTGAAGCAAGTTGTCTGAATCATTGAGTAACCTTGAAAATACACACAGGAACCTATCCAAAGCAAGGTCTATAAACATGTTTAAGTGGCCCACAGCCACACTTAACCTCAGCCTGATCCTACATCAGCACTGCATATATACAGTACAACTAACTCTCCATTCCTGACAGTTCTGGGGATATATATATGTTTTTTAGCAAGTACATATTTTTCTCTCCAATTTCTTCAGTTTATTTTTCCTTTTGCATAGAAAATACTTCTAATATTCATATTTCAACTCGCCTGAACTATTCTTCCTCTTTCAAAAAGCAGATGAGAAACTCAGGCATGTGTCAAGTGAAAATGTGTTTGCCTCTTCTACCTTTCCTTTGAGGGAAAAGAAGTGAGCGTGAATGCACTCGCAGGCAGTCAGTTCTTTCTGTCAATAGTATTCAATGTGCTAAACGTTTCTGTTCACAAGTCTGACAGAATCACAGGTTGTAAGACTGCACAAGCAATGGTCAATTCTCCGCAGCCTGGAGTGGCTGCTCGAAGAGGAGCTACAAGCTTTTATTTTTTGGACTAGTATTTGCACACAAAAAATGAAGAGTCCAGTATCTTAATAGAAAGGGGGAGAGTGTAGTCACCCTCTCACTTGAGGGAATGTGGGAATCTTAACTCTATTTCCTTTGAGTATTATTATTATTTGTACACGCCAGCCCGTGTATCTTTGCTGCCTATCTTATGGCGTGGTCATCTGGCAATGAGCATCACAGGAACGTTGTCAGTAGGCCCCACATTCCAACCCCACTTGGAACATGCCCAGGCTTATCTCCTCTCTTACAGTTCAACTCATCTTTGGGAACAGCTACTCGCCAACAATTCAGCTTCCTTACCAGAGCCTGACACTTCACAGAAGGGCAGTGCCCGCAGTGTGAGAGCCTGCAGAAGCTCCAGGCTGTGCCATTCTGAGCTGCTCTGAGGCACTGAGACGACCACCTACACCTGCAGCCACAGGCATTTTAATGAATAGATTATTATTCTCCTTGCTGCCAATGGCTTGGGGTTCAAAATCAGCATGATCATTCCCTGTACATGAAGTTGGAGGAAATGAACCATAATCACTCCATCAACTGCAGACTGCTGCTGATGGTTTTGACAGGCCTTCTGCTTGCACAGAAATGCCAGCAGATGTGACTAGAGCTGCCTTAGAGGCAACGCACCACGTTGGCCCAGCCCAGTCAACTCCGCACCACTTAAGTCTAAGCTATAAGTTATGTGAAACTAGAGGCATTGGAGCTAGTGACTTCTGGAAATCAAAGAAAAGTATGAATTAACAGGATGTATTCAGTGTAGGAAGGTTTAATGTGCAACAGTGAGGAATCATCAGGCTCACAGCACATAAGGTACAAATTGTTCTCAGGATAAAATATATGCCTACTGTGGTTAGTCATGTCCACCAATGCACAACCTTTCTGACATGTGAAATTCATCTGGAAGGTGTTCAGAGGAGACAGAAATTTATCGCGTTGCTTTTCTGGCACTGCCCTGAAGTGGCAGGTAGGTATTGTCTGCCTGTGAAAATTAAACCACGTGAGGGCTAAAGCACCCGATATATTTTGTCCATCTCTAGGAACCCCGTTGACAAACAAGCACCTCTCCTAATCCAAGACCTCCTGATTTATTCCACTGATGAAAGCAGCCCATGAGCCGAGCATGGAAATAAAAGCAGTTACAGCATTCTGCACCCTGAGCTTCACTGTTGGCAGCGGGAAGCCCAGGTCCGCTGCCCAAGCAGAGCGAGGGGGACAGGGTTGCTTTGCGGGGAGCTGCAATATCACGGAACGTCGGAGGGTTGAGGACTGTGTTTGCCCTGCACATCCTGCTCCTGATTCTTCGCTGCATTGAAGCTGGCCTCTGTTTTTTAAATGACCAAAACCTACTAACTGGTTACTTTCAACCCTTGAGTGCATTCATATGCCAACAGTCCCACTACTAACGGACTGGTTTACAAAATAATCCATTCAGCCTTTTACCTCAGTCCTTAACCTAATGGGAGTTCCACCTAAACCAGAGCTCCTTAGGCGGTCTGACTGAAACCCGCTGCATTTCACCAGGAAACTCCTGTGCTGGTGTCACAGGCCGCGGGGCAGCTCTGCAGGCCGGGAGGGACGGAGCCGTGCGCCCGGCCGGGTGCCGCCGGCGCCCGCAGCGGTGACCGCAGCCCAGGTGCAGTGCGTGGAGCTCTGCCACGCTCCAGTCAGCTGTTGTTTTCCAAGATGGTGAGGAGGGAAATGTCTTGAGGATTTGCAATTACTGAGCATGAAATCAGCCCTTTTTACACTTAGGCTATTGCAAGGATTCCAGACGGGTTCCAGGAAGTAAATGCTGGAACTGCAAGGTTGGTTATGCTGGGCTTTGAATACCATCTGCAAGGCCAAGTTCACCCTTGTTATCATTCCCGTGACTGTACTGAAGCTACACCACGCGTGATTTAGGCTCTGTGAATTCCAGGGATACATGAAATAAAAAGTATTTTTATGCTAATGTCAGCAACAACATCCTGGATCTGTCTCCCAGAGACGGGCAGACCAAGCAAAACTGGCCCCAGCTCTGCTGCCCACACAGCGGCCGGCGCAGCGAGGCAGCTCCGACCTGCCCCGAGCAGGAGCAGCCAACAGAGCTGCTCCCGCCGGGGCTCCAGTCTGCGAGGCACCGGGGTCGGAGTTTCCCTGCCAGCTGCTACTATTGCCTGCAGAAGGGAAGGCAAATTGCACAGGAGCTAAAGCAGCAAATCTGATTATCTGCAGTTTGCTGCCAACTCACTTGTTCTGCTGCAAGCGGGGGCAGAGGGTTGGCTTAACCCGCTCCCCACCGCTAGCCCTTCAGGGGAGGCACCTTCTCCTCCCATGGAGCCCAACCAACACGGTGCCCAGCGCGGGCACCACCTGCAGCTGTGCGCTGCAGGCAGGACCTTAGCTGGGGGACCTCCCTTGGCATCATCCTAAGTGCAGATGAGCGCAAATCTGTGACTCGCAAGCAAAGCGCGAGGCCGGGAACAGGCCGATTGCGCGGGCAGAGCTCGTGGCGCGGGAGGCGCAGCCTTACGGAGCGCACCAGGAGGCTTTAATTAGGCCGCTCGCTTTCCAGGGCTGGTTTGAAAGCGGACAAAAGCTCACAGGCAGTTGGGAGGTATTCTCTTTCTGCTAAGAGTGTTGATAGTATCTGGAGCAAGGAAAACATTTGAAATATAAATTAAGCCAAAATTGCTATCCCCACAAGCTGGATCATTTCTTGCCTATTCATTTATTTCTTAATCCCCTTCTTTCCCTTCGCATCTGCCTCTGACTCACTATTCCTTTGCTTCCATAACATTTCTTGTTTTCCCCTAGAGCTTCTTTCCTCATTGTTTTCCTTTATCTATTTCAGGCCCTTTTGTTCTTTGAAAAACAGCACCAACCTTCCCTGTGTGATTTCTTGCCCCTTACGTTACCCGCTGCAGACCTCGCTCTCCCTGCACGCCTTCCCAGGAGGGCTTTGCCCCGTAACTGCAGCGTATCCAACACATCTCAAGAGCTGGGAATGCTCTTCTTTAGTCCCACCCAGTAACATATACTCTCCCTGAGACACTAGTAACGAGTCCCTCCTGTCAACCAGCTATTAAGAGGATAACTTAATCAGCTCGCACACATCTGGGCATTTCCTTACTCAAGCCAAAGCCCAGCAGGCAGTGACTCATGAGTTACAGCCGTCCATCATACAGCAGGCTGTTCTTACCCTGACTCTGCAAGTTGAACAAATCTTTCCCAATGAAAATAACTATTTGCAAGCATGGCTTTGGAAATGCCCAGGCCCATCCCATGCCAGAACTATCATTGATTCCTACAAGACACCAAATAGTTTATAGAATGCCAACGTACTCAAACAGCATAAGTTGTAGGTCAGAAGCGTCGTTCCGTCTGCTGAGTCCCTGTGTTCCAAAACAGCCAGTCAGCTCAGTCGCTGGGATATTTTGGTACATTCAAATAATAAAACTGCCCATTCAAGCCTCCTTGCACTCTCATGCGTCTATTTACAACCAAGTTGCTCACACAAGTATGCTTAATGATTAGGCGCAGACACTAAAATTCAGGGTCGCTTCTACCCTTGCTGATGGGCAAGCCACAATCTCTCACACAGAAAGTTTGGCCAGATCCTTATGGGGCTGGAGGAAGAGGGAAACCATGTCAATCTCTGCCCACCAGCCCACGGAATAGAGCTCTTCAGGTTCTCCATTGGGAAGAGCTTCGAAGTTTCACATTCTTTCCAGAAGTCCTCTTAGCAGGAATGGTGTGCAGCTAGCTAATAACCTCCCAGGAACTGCCTTCTGATCACTGCAACTCTGCATTTGGCCTCTTCAGAAATATATTTTCACTGGACATCTGTTACTCAGACTGGAGAGCTGCTTCTAGAAGTTGGCAGACTCGAGGGTAACCTTTTTCAATGAGTTATGTGAAAACATAAAGGATAATTTTCAAACTTTCATCTATCCTGGAGGAGATACCAACGGGCAGCAGCTGTTTCAAAATGTTTTGAAAGAGAGAGGAATGAGTAGTGATTTCCTGGAGGCAAAAGAAGAAAATTCACAGCTTGCTTATGTCCTTCTGTCCCAATGATCATTACCAAAACGGTTTGCACGAGAACAGCCTAAATAAATATTTGGTTTCGACCTGGTTTCAAGCACCCGTGGTACGGAGAGCCTAAGAAGCAGCGGATAACAGGATACAGCGCAGGTCCTCTTTGGTCTTGCAGCCTGGCGTGTCCATTTGAAGGCAAGAGCCTACAAGAAGGGAAATGGAGGAAGGGCGGATGTTCTTTATGGATGGACTGCTACTTCTCTGGCTCCATGGGAGCGGGAGAGGAAGAGGGTGGCTAGAGCAAAATGTTCTTGGCCGCTCTCTCTACTGGCAAGACAAAAAGGATCCAGCTCAAACCTGCTCTGTTCACAATTACTGGATTTCATGTAATTTTCAAACAGTTTAATATTCTGCGGATGTTATTAAAAACAGACTCGTAACACTTGAGAACATCAGAAATGCTGCAAAATGGCTGGCTGGTGGGCAGCCCATCTCCAAAAATCATGGGAAAAGCTAAAGGGAAAGACACAAAACTTAGTAGGTACGAAGTACAAAATGCCAGGGTATGAATGATGCTCCATTCTGCATCCCCACAACTGAAGAAAGTGAAGCCAGATTTGACATTTTTGAGGGGGTGGGAGGGAAGTTTGGTTTCTCCATCCATTTGTTAGCTTGTTTTCTCCCAGAATGGATCACTACCAATACAGCAGATAACATGTCAAATATAGTCCTTCCTCAGCCCCATCAGTCTGATGGTTAAACACTGTAAGCAGGAAAACAAATGAAAAAACAAAAGCTTTTCTCTCCCATATATATGTATATATTTATAAGACCACAACTTAGCTCATGTAAATCAGCTTACTAGAGACAACGAAAAATCATCTTGCACAAGATGCTTGTTTGGTTCTGTTCTCAGGAAGAAAGCAAGCAAATGAAACTGCATAGGTACGCTGCTTCCCAGAGAAAGCCCTGCAGGAGGATATTCCCTTCAAGCAAGTAGATGAGAAGGAAGAGATGATCACAGTTGTCTTTTCTTGACTTAACAAACCTGCTTCTGGCTTCTAATATGCAGGTTTTTCACCAACACACTCTTTTTTACATTTTTTCCTCCACATATACCCTGTGCATATACAAAGTAGAGCAGAGGCAAAAAATCATGCCTACAAGTCAAGTGATCCTGAATGAAGTTCACCGGAGTAGAGCAAGGAACATGGCTGGGCTACAAGCAGCTGATGCTTCTGCTTTTGTTGCTAGATGCAAGACTTAAACAAAGCTCGAGGACAGAGATCCTCCTGCATCCTGCCCCATTAAAGAGCCTTCCTTTTTCATTTATCTTACCCAGTCAGCTTCCCATAGGCTTAGGAAGGTTTAAGTCGGCACCGAGTGCTTCAGCAGCACCCTAGAAAAGGCACCTCAAGTGCTAAGAGAGACCGCAGAGTGGGAACAAGCGACAACAGTAGCAATGCACAAGCTCTGTCTCGGCAGAGCTTGACTCCTAACTATTCCTTCCTCCCCTTCTCCAGCCTGAATTCCTCCTGGCTGGGGCATTAGGTCAGCCGCAGTCAGTTTTGCTTCCATACAGACCTTGTGTCATTCAAAAGCAGTAGCATAAAAACAGAGTTCGTTAACATCAGTGGTAAGTTCAAAGCCTTAACCATTGAAGGCGTGAAGAATCAACTGAAATCATGCCTTGAAATGAGAGAAGCGCAATTTATAGGTATAAGGAAAACTACAAACTATGCTGAAGACCAAAAAGATATAGAAATCTGTAACTCAGAACAAGTACACAACACTGACAGTGCCTGTAGCCACCCCTCTAGGCCCGTGGGATAACAAGGACCAACTGCACTGAGGAGCCAAACAACTCGCCCTAAAAAGATGTTTCATCTGACAGGGTCCAGCTCAGAGCTTCACAGTCCTCAAAGCAAGTTGGGCAGGAGGGAGCTCATTCTAAGGCACCCAGGGAGGCTGGTAAAACCAGATCTCCTCAGCATTTCTGCTATTTCAAAACCAAACACAAATGCCACGATGGAACGTGGTTTGGCAAACTCCACACACCAATATTTAGACAGATTTGGATTTTTATTAGAACCATTCACGTGGCACTTTACCAAGCCCGAGTCTGAGGTCCGAGGCTGTAGTGATGGGAGATTCCCTCTTAAAATCTCTGACCTTTAAAAAAAAATAGCTAGGATTGCGTTGTGTGTGTGCGCGTGTTTCTGCTCAGCTGTTTCTACCTTGCTGGAACTCACCAGGTCTGCCTGCAGCAGCACAGGGATGCGTCACGGGGATGCTCCAGGTGGAGCAAGCAAGGAGAGATGTGGAAGTAGCAGCTCCTCGGCCTGCCAAGCTGCTGGCAAAGCAGACACTGCCTCGGGCTAACAGGCAGTTTCTTGGGCTGCTCACGGGAGCAGATGGACAACTGCAGGAAGACAGTGCAAATACCTTCATTGTAAACTGAGTGCCACAGGGCTCTCGTTTGAACAAGGCAGTTCCTATGTGATACCCCCTGGAATAAAAGCACCCAGCACCAGAATGACCACCCAGAAGTGAAGGACTCAATTCCAAGAGGCTGTGCAGGATGGGAATATAGCTCAGTTACACACATGTTCTTGTTTATATAATTCTTCAGAAAAATTATAGAGAGCTTTAGGAAGATAAAATTAACTATTGATGTCGACAAAATGGAAATTTCCAGAACATCTGTGCTGGAGAAATATAATTGTGGTAAACAAAGCACTGGATTAAGTTTTAGTCATAGTAGATAGATTTAAACCAAAAGGGGAAGAGAGGTTTTTTTTTCTGTAAATGGAAGCCCTGTAGGCCTTGGTGTGCTGCTTTGAAGTACAGCAGCACTCCAGAGGAGCTAAGTCTGATCTCATTGCACCAGTACACATGTCGATTACCATTACTGCACTAAAGACAACTGACTTCCTCTCGCTTTCCTCTGGTATTCCTGAGTGGAAAATGGTTATTCTTTATTGTTTGTACTACACGACATGGATTGAAAAGACCTCTTAGGTGTGCAAGTTTATAAAGTCTCAAAGACACAGCTGAAAAGGTAAATAAAATTCATGCCATTTCACAGATAAAAGCAGTTACATATTAATATCTGCAGACCTGCAATAGCCATGAACTGATACAAGTCCCTGACTTAAGTACAAAACTGTTGAATTATAGCCCTTAGAAAATCACCTGCCTCATCTGGGCATGGGAGCAGCAGAAAACTGGGAACTGGTTCCAGAAACGAACAGACAAGATGTTAAGATGATCTTTTTATTCCTAAGCCCATCCCTTATGTCCTGCTCATTATGACTGATCAGTCTGCACTGAACAATAACAAGCTCCAACCTTAATCTATCACTCAGACAAACCACTAGAGAAGCAGGTCAAGATCTGAATTTCATACCGTCTTGAAAACACCTAATTCAAGCAAATTCTCCTCAGGGTACTCCTGAATCTAGAAGAACCAGGACTCTTTGCAAAATGCAGTCTCTGCAATGCTCCCTGCTTTGCACAGGCATTCCTGCTTAAGCTGTGCTGGTTGCTGCCAAGGCAAGGTTAGCAGGGCTTCATCAATAACACGCTCACGTTTCCAGTGTAATTTCTCAAGCAAGACATCCCGGAGCATTTAGCTATGCCCTCGTGCTTATGCCCATTGCAACGCTCATGCTGCGATATCCCAGGGCTAACCCAAAACATGCACACTGATGCTTTGCTCTGAGCTATTGTAGACACTTTTCTTTATCCTGTCACCAGAGAAGCTGAGAACTTCTCATCCTTTAATTTATCTTCAAAATTACTCCGCTAAAATCTCACTGAAGGTAGAAAAGGATTAATAACGTCTCATTTTTCACACTGGGAAAGCAGAACACAGCCTGGAATTATCTTCCTATCCTTTTGCCCAGCTTGTCATTATCTGACACCAAATCCTAGAAATGGAAGTCGGTGCTTTTACAAGGGAGGAAATTAAGAGAAAATGAAGTAATGACTCTACTGATATGCTTGGAAAGAGGCACGCTGAACCGCAGGGCAAGAAATGCTGTGTTCCCTTTCCAGCAGCCTCCCAGGGTGAGCTGCTGCTGCTGCTGCCAGTGACGGAGGCACCCAGAGCAGCGCGTCTGCGCTTCCCGAGACCGCTCATAGTAGCAGGTTTCAGACACCCATGAGACGTGTGTGTGGAACTGCTTGGTCTCAGCTTCCTCTCCTGCTCTGTTCCTGCCTCTAAGTAAAGCTGCACACATTTCTTTCCTGCTCGTCTTAAAAAGCAAGACTGCCAGCTGGTGAAACCAGCCTAAAAACCCTTGGGTGTTAACAACCTTTCCATGTTTTAAAGCAGTTTCTTCCTCCCGGCCACGCAAACCTGTTGTTTTTCTTTTTTCCTTTTTTCCAAAATGCAGCTCTCGAGGGCCCTGGCCTTGATGGGCTGCTACAGGAACACAAACAAGAACAAAGCCACTGACAGCAGTGACCCTAAACAGAAATTCAAGCTGAGACCCTATCCCACCAGTCATGTACTTGTCCAATGTCAACAAAAGTGGCATTTGCCTACAAGATTGCCTTGGTGGTAGCAAGTAGCAGGGCAAAGTCTTGGGTTTCCAGGAGTACGTTATTTCCTCCTGACTTTATCACATACCAGTTTAATGGCAACGCTGCCGCACTGGCATCAGCTCTGCGCCAGACCGTGGAGATTCGGCGTGCGCACGGGGAACCTCTCGCCGACGCTCACGGAAGAAAACAGAGCAGTGGTTCTAATCCCCCATTCAGGCAACCTTCCCATTGACGTCAAACATAAACAGTGGAGAGTTCAGCTGTGTAAGCCTTCCGCAGTGTTGAAAACAAGTATATTTTCAGTACTTAAATGCTTGGCATGTTCTTTAAGAGAGTTCACATGAAGCCTAAAAGGCAAGTCCTTCTGTACAAGAACTTGCTGCTGCACCAGCCTTTCAGCTGAACCGCCTTCCTGCTTCAACCTTCTTCCTGCCTAAGTCAAGACTGTAGACTATCAGAGCACAGTGTGGCAGGAGCTGAACCAACAGTGGAATCCTCATCTCATCAGCTGTTTTAAGTCACTGCTAGCTCTTTGGCACACTGAGCTGGTGATAATGATCCACCAAGACAGAGCGGTTACAGTATCAGAGGATTCAGGTCACTACCAAAGGCATGGCTTAGCCCCTTGCTTTCTGCCCATTACATCAATTGCCACATATTTTTAAACATCAAGGCTAAAATGTAGTCAAACACAAAAACTGCATCTGCTACGTTTCCTTGCAAGTTACCACAGGGTAGGATTTGGAGATGGGCAAACTGATGGTGCATCAGTAGTGCATGTGCCTCTGCACATAGGTGGACATGCATGCAACAAAAGCAGCCTACAAGAAATGAACATGCTGCTCCTTTAAGCAAGGATGGGTAGGTTGCCAATAGTGTATAATGACTAGAGATCAGTTGACTTTTTGGTTTTATTCTTGCTAATACTCAGTTTCATGGACTAAGATCAATACTGGAGAAAGAGCTCTTACACTACGGCAGGAATCAACACTTGCGAGTGTAGGAGCTGACGGGGACAACAGCATAGCTCAAATTCTGTCTCTGCAGAAACCCAAGCATTGGTAAGATTGCACATGTCTGTTCCAGCCAGAGTAGTTTATATTTATTAGTGCAGAAGTGTAAAAATATTTGGTGGTAAAATGAACCCAGCGGATGTTTTTGCTGGCAGGAGGCACCTTGTGACAACTGTACTACTCATTGTGAAAGAGTAACAGCTGAGCATGTGGACGAGTCGCTTCCACATTGACCAAGAGGCATCCAGTATCCGGTGATTAATTAGATTACAGTGGCTTTCTACTTCCCACCCAGATCAATTGGCATTTGACGTTACTCACTTTGCACTCCAGAGGGTGAAAGGTTGAAATGAGTAACTTCAATATTAGACCTGTTAGGCCTTTTGCAAGAGTTTAAAAGACTCTTGCCCTCACCAACACGTTTCTTAAGTGCTTTCCAACATTTTCCCTATGGCTAAGTAAATACACACACACACATTTTCCCCTTCCATAAGGAAAGTAAACATACTTGTCCTTTGCTTTGCTGGGGAAAGGAGAGGGAGTATGTCCAGTGGAACCAAATTCGAGTGTTACTCTAAATCTGATTTCAGCTGCAACAATAAAATCATTTGCATTTCACACCATATTTCCCAAGAGCTACCTTTGCTGTAGAGATGCTATTTTGTCCCTGTTATGATGCTTTTTGCACCTTTTCAAACTCATAGCCAGTACAAACTTTGCTCTTGGTTTTATATACATTTTGCAAGAACTATGTAATAGTAAAAACAAGACGCAGCAGTGAAAGAGAGGTATAAATGTAACACGAGGTCACGTTTCTCCTGTAGAAAGGAGGAAAATGGAGGAGTAGGCAAGAATAAAGGGTTGCCAGGAGATCCTTGCAAGAAATAACGTGCCTGGTTCTAAGATCATTGAGAGCACCAGCGCGGCTCTACAGCTTCGGAAGCACCCAAGCTTGTCACTACCTCCAAGCTGCAAAGCGGCTGCCCTCAGCAAGGCGCTGCTGAAGCCAACTGCACAAGGAAGGGCATGAGCGCGTCCTTGTCGCCTTGTGGGGATGTCACGTGGTGTCCCAGGTTACCCGTGCGGGCTCTTTATGTGCTAAGTGTGATGCTCACGGAACGCGAGGCCCAGAGGAGGCCAGAGGCCCGAGACCCGTGCTGACGCTCCAGTCGGTCTGCTCTGTGTTTCACAGCATCAGAGATGCGGCTGATGGGCTCCCTGTTACATTACTGGTGCCCAGGCCCATCCTGCGAGCGAGGCAAGGCAGCTATTGGGGAGCCCCTGGAGGACTAGCCCTCGCAGAGCTGCTGCTCAGACATCTACCACGCTTCCTCTAACCTGCTGCTACTCTGCCAGCCCCACTTGGCTCCATGGCCAAGTGGTGAAGCCACCAGCACTTGCGCACATCCACAGTGGCACTCCTGCTGTTTAACGTGACCCAGCAAATCGCAGCCAAGGCAGCAAGTCGGCTCTGGGAGCGGACAGATGCAAACCCACAGAATGCAGGAGGGTTGTATGCTTAAACTCACGCTTAGCAGGGCTGCTTACATCTGACAGGGCAGGTGCTCCCTTCCCAACTGCGCCAATCGTGGCCAGGTGCCAAACGTGCAAAAGCCACAGGTGAATCCAGCTACTCCCCACCGCGTCTCAACAACCGAACCCGCGCAGTTGTGAATGCAGGCAGACAAGGGAGGCCAATCAGTAGCAGCCTCCAGTTGGAAGCTCTGCACCAATAAATAAGTGCAGTGAAATGATACCAAGACCAAGTTAAGAGCACGAAGCTATATATGCTCTATCTATGCAAGGTCCGAGTTTGCTGCCTCCATATGTCAGAGACCACGGGGACAACAAGTATAATGTGGAATATGGCTGTCAGTCCAGTTACTCTGCAGCACTTTAGACATCTTCCTTTTCCAAGAAGCTCATCCTGGAGCCAATGAAAAAAACAACAGATTTCATTTCCTCCACCATTTGGAAGCCCTTTGGCCCATTTTGGGGCTCTGATCCCTATCATCCTGTATTCTGGCTTGACTCACCACAAAGCCATGAGGTTCTCTGAGTAAAATCTCTTTTTCACCAGAATTATGTCCTTACACGAGGTAATAAAGGAATAACTCCATCAAGTCTCTATGAAAATCTCAATTCTCTGCCTTTCTGGAGCAGATTTCTTCCTAAGGAAAAGAAATGTATCTTAACCTTCAATTCTAGAGCCCTTACCCTCTGCTGAAATTACTCCAGCTCTTGATGCTAGAGGCCACCTGTCCAAAGTCGAAGGGTCTCGAGCAAACCTCTCAGAAAGAGCTGCTTATTCCTTCAAGGGAAAACTTGTAAAATTCCAAGAATTTGCTGCAAAATCTTAATGTGTTCAGCAACTTCAACACTCCTACATACGCAGAAGCCACCTCACAAAATTGAAGAACGAAAATAAAAACGATGACCAACTAATGCCTTGTTTGAAAGGTCAGGATTAACTTCGGGTCCTTTCTCCATCTGGTCAGCTGCAAGTAAATCAACAAGATGTAGATGGCCACAGCACTAACTGCTTCTCCCCTTCATTTCCTCATCTCTCAATTGCTTTGATACCATCCAGCAGAAAATTGCTGCTCTTTTCACAACCTACAGGAACACAGGGAAGTTTCTAAGAACAGAAGCTTAAACATGTTGGCCACAAATTCCCACCATAGGAAGTTGAGGTCTTGCATCCTTTTCAGTGTGAATATGCCCAAGGAAAAAGGCTCAACAAGCAAGGCTAACATTTGACATCAGTCCTGCTAGTCCTCTCATATAACACACTTCCTAAAAAGAAAAAATGCATATTTTTTCCTAGAGGGCGTAAGCAGTTTTCCTGATCTGCAAATGTTATTCTCAGAATATGAATGACCGAGTTAAAATGACCAAGTCCCTTTCTCCCTGCTCTGTACCCAGCTGTCTGCTTGCTTCATTTTTAATAAAAATGCTTAGCCTCTGATCACATGGCTATTTTCCTGAACATTATACCAGGCAACTTCATAAAAAATCCTTCTGAAAATTCAAAATGAATTACTTGCTCTGAGTCAACTCTATCTAGAATTCTATTAACTAAAAGGTTTATGAAGCACCATTTTTCCCTAGGAGAAGCCATCCGAATCAGATCCACCTGGAAATACTTAAACCAATGTTATTCCACACGATTCTGCACTTTGCAAGAGCTTTGCTTTTTTCTTGCATGCAGCTGAATGGTCTGCAACTTCGAGAATTTCTGTGTTTCAGGGTTCAAATAAGCGTCTGAATAAGCTTTAAATGAGTGTGTTCAGGTTTGTTCATTCTTTGCTTTTCTGCTGAAGGGCCTTCTCACACTGCCATGTTTGCATTCTTCTACATCCTCTTGAAACTGGTCTAGAGTTTCTGGCTTAGTACTTAAAAAGATCAATTAGCTCTAATGAAACATGATAGCTCTAGAGAAGATTAATCCCAACTGCTTTATCAGGCAAATTCCCGCTCATTTCCTGGAAGCTTTGCTTCCATATGAAGAACAGGAGGGGTTCATAGTTTTATTTTCTCAACTGGTTGACATCTTTGAATCATAATTGAACAGGGTGGGACTTTAATTAACCAAAGCTTTTTGCCGCTGCAAGTTTGTACAAGTTGTGAATGAGCTGCCAAGCACTGGAAGCCTAATTCTGGAAATTGGTTCCCCTTTCTTGATCACCCCAATATCCTTTGAGGCTCCCAACTGACCATTTTGCCACCTAGGAACCATGTCCAACGAGCGAGAAATGCCAGCTACATGCAACGTAATGCCAGAATTAATCACCATGTGTCCTATCTTAGCATTTCTAATCAATTCACCCAGACACGTGGGCTCGCGACGATGAAAGCGCTCCGAGCGGTAGCTCCTTCACATGCTATTGTTAGTTCGCGCTGCAAAATGGGATTTAATTGAAAAGAAGTTTTTTATCCTGTGCAAAAACAAACAAGTGAGTAAATGAACTATGACAGCACATGCATTATGATCATTCAGATTTTTCCAGTGAAGAAAAGCAGCACTGTTTAGGCATGCCTTTGGCATTTGCTTTCACCGCAAAGTAAGCTTGTTAACAGCACATAAATATAAACTTTTTTTTTGCCTTGGGGATTTAGAACACGAATCCCAGCCATATAAATATTTATGTACTTATTTATGCCACTTTAAAAATGTAATTGTTTCTAATGATTTTTTTAAATCATCGTTATTGGTTTCTTCATTTACTTATCACCTCAAGTACAGTAATTTAACTTAATGTTTTAGTATAAATTATACAAATGGACTATTTGCAGTATTTGTATTGACGGATGAGAGTACTAATATTTTTTTCCATGTATCTAAACACTAATTCTACATACAAACTGCTTTCAAGATTTGTTTCCGTGTTGCTTCCCGTAACGGAAACCTGGTCTCTAAATGTGTAATACCCAGGCAGCAATACCGAGTACCAAACAAGTATTCTACTTCCAACCTCTCAGAAGCTGTGACTGGCAAATTTGCATCTCAAATTACTGATTGCTTTTCCACCGTAAATATTAAGCCTCACCACACTAATGTTTCGTTCCTTCTTAACACGTATGCAGTGAACCCGTAATATCTGAATTCTGAGCTGACCCATTAAAAATAGCCAAAGCCAGATTGGAACCCCGGAGTATTTTGAAAAATGAAGGATTTTCTGTAACTCATTGCTTTGCAGCTTTGCGAGCACGCGTGCAATGCCGGGATAAAAGGACAACCTGTAGCCTCTGATCTTTGTGCTGCAAAAAGTGAGCGCAAATATGCTAATTTTCTGCAGATCTAGTTGAAAAGGTGTTTAATATATCGCAAGCCTTCTCTCACTCCCAGCACAAATAACAGCATGCGCTATCATGTCCCAGATGGAGCTCACCCTTGAGACACCCCGCGCTCTATCAGTGCGCTGCATTAAACCAGCCATCCAAGTGGCGACGCTTCTCTCACTCAAACTCATGGACTCAGCCGGGTCCAAAGCTCTGTTTTGTGGGACACAAACAACAATGTATATGTTGGTACAAGCTACTATCTGCTGCGCTGCTAGAGGCAAAAAAAAAATCCTGTAGAGGAAGGGGCACCAGAGCTGACAAATCCTCTGCTTGCAGCTAAGTAAATATTTTAGCACTTCACTGAGTAGCTGTATCATTTCTCTAAAACCCTCCTTCGTTGTATCATCAAAAGCCTTCCAATGCATGAGCAGGTGCCCACAAAACAGAGCCCGTGTTTCACTGCCTTATCTTGAAAAACAGCCAGTGGTAAGAGGCTATTGCAGTTCTAGTAGCACCTGGCCTGCCCGGTCTCCTCTCCTGCATGGAGCTGGGGCCTTGCACCATTAAACGCCACCCTCCCCACCTGTTTGCGTGGATGCAGCTTCCAGTTAAAGACATTTCTCTACCGAGAACATGACTGGCAACTTCCACCCAATAAAAACAAGAACGTTCTGGAAAGGAAAACAGACAAACTCTCCCAGAAATACTTTTCAGTAATTCTGAAGTGCAATATCTATACAAACACTCATATCTAACCATAAACTTTATGGGACGCAAAGTCCGCCTTGGTTATCACGACGGTAGGCAAGCCAGTTGCTACAATACTTGGCATAAGATAACACAGGCTTTTCTCCAATCACTTTTTTGTTTGCTATCGCAGAATTTAATACAATATTGATAATATGTAACTTACACAAGTGATAAAAGCTTGATAAAAATGTGTTTGCTTTGCCACCTTTCCAAGAGGGTGGCTTGTGTTCCGTTCCCACCTGGAAAGCTCACATCAGGAACAACCGCACAAAGCCACATGCCAAGCAGAACATGCTGAGGGACAAGGATCCGTCCCTGGGTAAAGCAGGACTGGGAATCAGAGAAGAGGGAATCATGGAAGAGCTGCCTGGGGTGATCCACAAGGTGAAACCTGGAGGCAAAGAGAGAAATGTCCAAAAAAGCCCTGGAAGTAATGAATTATCGACTGAGAAGAATCACTCTTTTCCTGCAAAGAATGTAGGAGTCTATGGTCTCTTTCTCTCTTTCTCTCTCTTTCTCTCTCTCTCTCTCTCTCTCTCTCTGAGTTCTGACTATTTCCCCAGGTCAGACTCAGAGACATCTCATATTTTCCTCTTATCTGAGCATTTCACCACCTTGTTTTACAAGATGTCTGTCAGACCAGGATATGAAACAGGTAACACATGACAGACGACACAGGGATGCCCAGAAATACAAGGGGCTTTTCCCAGGCTGTAGGGCAATTCTGTAGAAACAAGGAATTTGCATGTTAAATCCCACCATTGGTACCTCCTTCCTGTCCTCTCTTCTGAGCCTTCATAACTGCATATCCAGTGAGGATTTGAGGTTTTGAGGTTTGCCAACTCTGGCAAATGGCCGGCTTGGAGTACAACAGCGCACACCTGAGATAAGCACCGCTACCCCAGTGGTGTGCACAGGAAAACTGTGATTCTGGTGTATGAAAACAAGCACTCAAATTAAGGGGCTCATCTGCACAAGATGGGAGGCTCTCGGCACACGTCTGCACGGAAGATGCGTCTGTGGGAAGTCATCCCTCCCCATGCACGTGAGGCACGACGTGTTGAAGCTACCTGTGCAGTCACCACTGCTCATGGAAACCCCCTCAACGGGACGTTAACTCTGCAATGCTGCTCACCACGACACCGGCTGTGTTCTTTTCCACTGCACGCAACCATGGCTTAATAGATCTCGCCACGTCCAGGGCTTAGGCAGCAGAGCAGTTGGCACTTGCTTTGTGTTTTCGAGGAAATTCTCAACACTAGCATTTAACTGCTACCCATTTAAGTACCAGCAAGAATTTGGCAGGTCTCTTCTATCTCTAACTCTAAAGAGCAGCCGCCCAGCTTGCTGTTCAAAGGAAATACATGGCCGGGTGCTGGGCGTTTGGGAAGGCCTCGCACCCATAAGGGAACAGGCAAGGGGTGCTCATCTTGAGTGGAGGCCCCTGAGTGCATATGGCCCTGCTCCAAACGAGAGCAGCATTAAGATTTATACGGAAAAGTATGAAACTGAATCACTTCCTTCGAGTCTTCTGCCTTTGGCTGGCTCCTCTCCCATCAGATTAGCGCCTTTCACAGCTTCCTGCCCCGCGTGGCTGTGCAGCACACACCACAAGCCCCACGCAGGGCAGCACCAGTGCAGCACAAGGACATTCCTGGGCAATCAAAGCATTTCGAATGAGCACGTTACGAGAAGGAAACACGGCGTGGAGAGGGGCTCTTCAGGCTAAATATAGCAAGATGCTCTCAAATGGAAGGCTGGAAAAAGTGTATTAATGGAGTGAAGTCAATCAGATGTTATCAATTGCACTAGCGCCGAGATCACCCGAAAGGATGTTGGCTTGCGTACAAAAATATGGTTGACAGCACTTAAAAAGTACAGAAATGCTAGATGGAGCCTACAAAAACTTCTGCTTAGTTGAGTCCTTTGAATTGTTAGACACATGAACCTAAAAATACAGGGTAACGACCTGGCGCTATTTCCTTATTGCAGAACCTGTGACTATTGATTTTATCACAGCAGCTGTAAAAAAGAAGGGGCTGATGAGGCAGAGCAGATGAGGGGAGCTGGCATATGGGGGAAAAAAACTGTACTAAAAGTTTAAAGTCAAACAAAAAGAGTTATCAGAGAAAACAAATCTGTAGCCTAAACGCCTTGAAAGCTTGGGAATAGCAGAGTGCATTAATAAAACCGTTAACAAACCAGAGTCATGGGGACTGGAGAGGAATTTTGCACAAGCCAGTGATGTCTGAGGCTGGTACATGCCTAAAGCACCCCAGGTCACTCTCAAACGTTCAGTTTGTGTTTACTTTTTCCCTTATTTACATTTGTATGACTTGATGCATCATGCTCATGTCATTTGTTGCCATAACTGCATTTCACAGTGCCACACAGGTTTTAACAACCAGAGCTATTAAATATTATTTAAAGTAGAGAGCAGTAAACAGAGCTTAATTATTAAACACAGGGCTACAACAAGCATTGATTTTCATGAGCAAACTAATTCAGCTATATATTTTTCCCCAAATATAAAACCAGTGCATCTCTGTAAAGAACACACATTTGTGGGGAATGGCTAGCAGATACATTCCTCAAAATCAAAATTTTGCAGAGATACAGAGAGAAAGAAATTACGTAGCTGGAAACCTGTTGTGTACGTTGGTGGTTGCAAGGAATATTTTATAATCCACTTCTTACTGCTCATTTTATGCAAAAGAAGGTATTTTTCATGCTGAATGTGATTGATCTGATTACAACAGCCAACATGGTAGAACACGCTAGCTCTAGAAGGGCCTGGTTTAGCCAGGAAAGTCTCATCTGTAGTGCCCAGGATGCCGCCTGTCTCTCACTGGTGACCAACACAAGTTGCACAAGCAGAGGCCAAAGTGGCCCCGGGCAAAGCCTTAAGTTAAGGGTAATGTCTCCTGCACACTCAGCACCACCCGCTTGGCTCTTGCCAGCAAGCCTGGTAGACTGACAACTCTGCTCCTCACGTGTCAGTCTTGTCTTCCCATCTGAAGACCTCTCCTGGTCTGGATAGTTATTAGGTCTATATTTGATACTGTTCTTAAGACAGTAGGTTCTCCCTTAATTAAAGCAAGATACTCCCCCAAAGCGGGTCAATGTTTTTCTCCTTTTCTAGGGCCCCAAAAGTGGTAACAAATGGAACCAACCTTACAAATGTTTTAAATAATGACAAAATGGAAAAATACCAAAGGGGCACCCGTTCCGATCAGTAGTGCAAGCCACAAGCCAACTGGTTCCCTCACACAAAGAGACTCAAGACAAAGTCCAAACTATCCCTTTCAGTTATTTTCTTCACTCAGTTCCTTAGTCTTCTGTCCTCTCTCTCTAACATTCATTCAGTCATGCAACTGAGCTGAGATCATAGCTCCGTTCAATGTGAAATTGAGCTCTTAGGTCTGTAGCACTTGCCTGTCCATTTTTTGTCAAGATGAGACCCCAAAGTCTATAAACCACACCCCACTAGTCAAGATAACTAAGCAGATGGTAGATTTTAAGTGTAAACAGTGTCAGGGACATGCATAATTCTGTCCATGTTTCCCTGCTATCTAGGTTTAAACTCGGATGGACTAGGGTCAAATAAATTACATCCACATTGCTTGTACAAACAGAATTAAGTCTCTAAGAATCTTCCTTTCAGCCTATTTCCCCTCCTGAGAGTCAGCCTGTTCCCTCCAGGCTTGACCCAATGCACAGACTTACATTTAGGCAACATTATACATGGTGAAGGCTGGGCTCAAGCCTGAAACCAAGCAAGAGGGATTAACTTCCACAAGAAAGTAAACCATCAGAAGACAATGTTTATTAATCTACCAATCAGAAGATCTTTTTACAGATTGATTTACAATCTACTTTCAAGACTCCTTTATCTACAGGTAATTTTCAAACTCTGTTGTGTTTCCCTTGAGCTCTTCCGCAAATCTGTATAAAAAGCCTGTATTTCATTAAGATGCATTTATTGAGTCCCCTCAAACGCATGACAACACTCTTAAAGGAGGACGAGACAAGCACTGAAGGACAATGAATGCTTGAGCAAAGCACTTCAAAAAGAAACTACAGAAAGAAGAAACAAATACAAGGCATCTTTAGCAAGTCTTTTTGCTTTTGCAAGGGAGAAATTTCTATCACCACAAAATCAGCTAAAATCAGAGCTCTGTAAAAATAGAGGTAAACAATACCCTATTGTGTTCAGTTACCGGGTACAATACACAGATTCCTCCCAAGGGATCAAGGTAGAACACTGTTAATTTATTTTTTTTTTTTGAAAGTAGTCAAGGTTGAAGCAAAGTTGTTCATTAACAGGCAGTATTTTGTTCTTCCTTGTACTGAACTGTCTAACCAGTTAATACAGTCAAGTTTCAAGGATGCCATATCTATAAAATAAAGTTTAAAACACTCATGTCCTAATCTCGGCTGATCGGGACATCTTCAAAACATCTGCAAATTTTGGTGCAGTGCCCAGGAGTCATCATTATTTTTGAGGAGGAGAAATTGAGATTTATTGAGTAAGACAGGGCAATACCTTGAAAATTATGAATCTCGGGAAAGATATGCTATTGCTAACAGCATTTCAAAACTTGATGAGAGTCAGCGCTGTGGAATGGCAAACTCCAGGCATATTTTTAATGATGTTTTTGATTACACTGCATTTAAAAGAATCAGCTGTCAACGCTGATGGTTTCCTTTTGTATAATTCATAAAGCGGTTAATTTCAGAAGCAGAAATATTAGGGGGTTGAGTAATTGGCTGTTGAAGCACAGTAGGTGCTCCAGCTCCGCAGCTGGCGACGGGGAGCACGTGCTTGGGCTGCTGCACGCTCCCTGAGCAACGTACCGTGCTGAGGAACGCGCTCCTGCGCGCAGCCTCGCTGACCACAGCCGGGGGAGAACATCCTCCTTGGTGGACACGGAGGCCACAGATCAGCAGCTCCCTCGGTCAGAGCAAGCACCGTGATGCCACCCATCTCTAGAGACAACCTGTCTGCCTCGAACTGGAGAGCAGGCTGAGCGGGGAGGCCGCGGGGCAGGGCCCAGGGTGCGCTCGGAGTGCTGCGCACCCAAGGGGGTACGTCAGCCCTGCATCGCGAGGGTTTTGTGGCGCTGCCCCAGTCACAGACGCAGACCTGTGGTCTCCGGGGCAGCAGTTTGCCACTTTTTTTATGAGCATCTAAAGTTTTCCAGAGGAGCTGGAAACTTCACTTACTCTCCCAAACCGATTTGCATTCTCACTGTGTGGTTTGCAGATATCCCTCCTGAGGTCTCCAAAAACTGTTGTGAAGAGAACGATCCGGCTGTATCAGCACGAATCCTCACATCACCTCGGGGCTCTTTGCCCCAGCGTCCTGGCTAACCCAGAGCTGTGACACACACAGAGCTTCAGAGCTGCTAGTGACAGTCCCCAAGCTCCTCACTTTGGAACCAGGGCCCTGGCTTTGCCAAAGGCACAAAGCCTACCACAAAAACACACCTGCTGGTACTCACTCTGACACCTTATGCTGTCACAACTTCCTGAAATACCAATGCTTGATATTTAATAAATGTCCTGAATAAAACCTTTGGTTCCTGTGGTTGCACCCACCACAAGATCAACAACCTTCCAATTTGTCCACAACTTCCCCTTATTCTGGTTTCTAATCTTAAAGGAAAAAAGACATGATACAGCCACGAGGTTATAAATGCACGGAGGATGGTTGGTATAGGTTGCTTTAACTTGCCAAACAAATATGACACTAGAAGGCTGAGATAGAAAATATACACATAACATGTCGAGAAGCACTTAAGACTCATTTTTTAATCTACTTGTGATTATTTGTTTGGAAAATGGATTTTGCAATCCAGTTACTTCAAGGCAATTATTGGTGAATTGCCTTTTTGCTTTTATTCCACCCCAAAGGAAACACATAAGTGAATTCTACACAAAAAATAACTTGAGTTTAAATAAGGATAATCTCTATCTAAATCTATTCTTTACATATTAAAAGTCCATCTTTCAGGATCTATCCATAAAAATATTGTAGAATTACTTGGTCTTCTGCTAAATCCTTTTCAACTAACAAGTTAGAAGAGTGAGGAAAAAATAATCATCTTAGTTCAAAAATCAGCTGGACATTCAAGATAGGGAATATTTTCCAAATCACTTTCTTACAGAGTGCCTTTGGAGGACTGCAATAAATACTATTTAAAAATTGCTGCAGTCATGACGTGAAACAGATGGAACAAGGAGTCCCTTCTTTGGATCTATGAAAAGCATTTTTGCTCTTTTTTAGAGTGTTGCAGGAACTCAAACCTGACATCTGACTTGTTCTCTGGATTCAATTAGGTTCCTCACACATGTTACTTTGCCTTTAGAAGTGTCCTTAAGTTCCTACATCAAGCCTAATTTTTGAGGTATTTTATTCTCCAAATTTACACCAGTCGCTTTTTCTGTCTGGAACTGCTTGTAGCTGAGAAGTGGCTTCTGAAAGAAGGCTAAACGTCTACTCATACATATCTGCTTTTTCCAGCCTAAAACTATGACTGTTGAAATCCCTGCCGAAACTATCTGGAGTTTGCAGCGAGGGAGATGATTACATTGTTAAGCTCATCTGTTTTCACTAAACTTTCTAACGCTTCTATCTATTTCAGTCTCTTTATAGAGCACACCATAAAGCCTCACACTTAACAGTGCAGGCAGCAAAATATGTTCCTTAAGTTGGTATAAATTACAGGGGTATTACTTGGAGGTCACGGCGTTTCCCAGTGGGTGCTGCTATGTAGTCACAGCATTAGGTACTCACTGAGCAACGAGTCAAACTTGGGCTTATCTTGATGCACTAAGGGAAGCAATTCTTCTCAGTTTAGTGCAATATTTGTAGGTACTAATTTAGGCAAGCTGTAAACCTTCCCAATGTAAAAGTTTAATTATTTTAACCAACTGAACCATCTAGTTACCCACTTACTGAGCACATTTTACTACCGAATAGGTCAAAATTGTCCTTATAAATATTTCAGCAGTCCAGAAAATAGTAATTAGTTCCTTACACGCAAGCCTAACATCTAGTGCTTACAAGCAGCTATTATGGATTCACACAAAACAGCTATTCTGGAGAGAAGATGGTCAACCCTACCTTGGATGAACAGGTGCCAATAAAACCCGCAAGGCACCACGGTAACAGCAGCATTAGCTCCACCTGGATGAAGGCCCTAAACAAGGCGCAGCGCCTTTGGAAACTACTGCACGGAACGACCCACCAGAATGTTTTGGTACCCAACAATTCCCTTTTCCTGCTAATTAGAGGCTTGGGAAGAGGCATGCTGGTTTCACCATTTCAGCGATGCTTGATCTCCAGCCAGCCCCAACGATGAGTTATATAACTGTGCTCATTAGCGGCTCGGTCGCTGATGAATCCCGTCGCATATGGGAGCTGAGACACAACTCTGCAGACACCAACTACCAGAAGGAAATGAGGAGTTACAAGGAACACCAGAGATGCACACAGAGGTTGTCCCCAAATCATGCTCTCCTTGTCAAGTGCTCACATCCTTTCACAAACATTGATATATTCATCTCAAAATCCTCTTCTGGAGGAAAACCGTATCCCCTTTGATGAAGAACAAGCTGGAAGAATATCCATTGGGAAGGGCTGCTGATGTGGTACCCAAGGGCCAAAAGTCAGGATGCTGCCTGAGGGCTGGGTGAGCTGCAGGGGACAAGGACTTCGGAAGAGCAAGCTCTGAAGTGGTCACAGCTAGAGAGGTGGCACTGCGGAAAACACTGGTCTAAGTAGTCCTCCAAGGCCACACAGTCCAGAATGTGGTGCTGTGGTAAGACGAGGGGGGAAGAGATTACTGTTATCTTACGCAAACAGGAGCCAACAAATCTGCAGCGGTCAAAAATCAAGAAAGGTAAGAGGTGAGGGAGGCAAATACACGCAAGCCTCACACCATCCTTTTGAGATGGTTCCCTGTCCTGCAGGTCGCTGTGCTCTGGAAACTCCATTCCTGTTGGATATTTCTGCCTTCCTCCGCTGGAGGCCTGACATGGCTAAACTCCCTCTGAAGAGTAAGAACCACTGTCAGCTCTGCAGCCAGGGGAGCTTTCCTGAAAGGTTCAGCAAGGAAGCAAATGGGCCTTTTCAGGAAACCTTCTCAAGGCAAATGTTTCCAAGTTCTTCAAGCCTGCATTAAAATATTAAGCTATATGGATATTTAAAATATTGGAGCGTTTCACTTTTCTAAGCGAACACAATGCTTCACATGCTTGGAGGCTGGGGAGGGACAGGGCAAAGAGAATCTACACCGTTCAATTGTAGATGTCAGCAAGCAATCCAAAAGAAACCAGAGGAAGAGTAAGCAAAAAAAAAAGAGCAAAAATTCATATACATAAAAGTTACATTATGACCTCAGTCAAAAATGAAACTCAAAGTAAATTGGCTGCTAAGATGACATTTTAAGTTGGCAGCCTCAGTGAGGGCAGAAGAAATCATCTGGAAATGAACGTATCACAGTGCAAAACAAGCTGTATTCCACAAGAGCTCTCTGTGGACAGGGAAGGAAAAAAATGAAGCTCTGAATCAGTGCAGTTTCCACCAGGGCCCCAACAACCTTTCACAGCCTCATTTTGCTAAACTCGTGAAGCTGGCAGCACACAGGGACAGGGGAGAATTGGATTCCCCTTTTGCAGGTGCAGTTTTGCATCTAGAAAATTAATTCCAGGTGCAAAACGGAGCATTTATCCATCTCTCTAATGCAAAGCTATATTGTGACTGACGTCTGCTTGCTGAAATTCCCACCTGCAGTTCAACTGGGGGTTAAACAAGGGGGGAGCCCTCTTTTGAAAAATCTGCCTTTGCTCTGACCCACTGCCACATAACACAGTGATACACTGGGCCACAAAGAGATAAACTACATCTTGACTCTACAGTGAGTATTTTAGGCATACAATTTATGTATGTCAGTTATTTGCGGTAGATGAAAATATTTTTTCAATTATAAATTACACTTACAGGGAAGAGAACCATCTGGAAAGGCCCCTTCTGTACTCACAAATATGGAATTTTGAAGAAGTATGAAGGCTTTGGGGGTGTCAGACTGTTTGAAATTCTTGAAAAATCACAGTTCAGATTACTTCTTTCCCTCCTGCATGCACACTGCTGGAATCCAAGGAAAGCTCGGGCTACAAAGCTGCTGCCGAAGCCGTCACACGGTGCCCCTGTCCCTCAAGCAGGGCAGGAAGCTCTTGAGGTTTCCTGCCTGGGATCAGTTGTGTTTGTCCGCAGCGCTGCTAAACAGCACTGTTCCCTGAGAGCAGCGAGGTGCTCGCGCGGGGACACAACAAGGAGGGCTCGGAGGAATTCGCTCCATCACACGCAACATTTCCGACTACCATTTTGCTCAAGAGGAGGCTGAAAGAAGAAACAAGTGAGATTCATTCACTACGGTTTCTAAGTGGGGCAAGGTAGATAAAAGAGTCCTTTTGTTTCCCATGCAGAGTGCTATCAAAAGCTAGTGTTGCCTTTCACCGACGTTGGAGCAAAGCAACTGGAGCAGCTTCACACAGGCGAGTACACAGGCGCTGTATAGCCCGGCTTTGGAAAGGCTAGAGCATGGGCTTGGTGCACTGGGAAACCAGCAGGACTCACCGTGTACTTCCCACCCAAACACAGCCCTTTTGGCCACCTTCTCTGGCCAAAAAGAAGGTGGGAGAGGAGGTGTAGACTGGAGTGACGGAGGCTTTCGAGCCCACCAACACCGCTACGAATAGGAGGCTTCTGCTAGCAATTATTCACCCCATTAACCATATGCTGGCTTTTGTGGACAAAAGGAAGCCGTATCAGCGAATCGCATGGTGTTTCCTGGCTTAGCTCGCTGCTGATTAAACGGGCTCACAAGCAATAGCATACCCCACTTGTCATGTTACACCAGCAGCCCAGCTCCTTCTTCCGAAGCAGTCACAAGACCAAGTTAGCTCACTTGGTTTTGGCAGCTGAGCACCTCCTCCTATTCCTCTCCATGGATTAGAAAGCTCCCTGGGCAGGGGCAGAGAGTGCATTGAACTGGCAGCTCCAGGGGCAGCTGGGAGCTGGGAGGAGGTGGCCAGGCTCCCAGGTAAACGGCTCCTGAGCAAAGCCAGCAAGGAGCTACAGACCCTCAATCCCACTCCTGTCCACCCCGGAGCTGCTCGAGGGGGTGGGAATTTTTATGTGAAGCCTAAAAAAAAATAAGAGATCACTTGAAAGTTCTCGATGTCTGCAGAAAACGTGGGTATTGGGCAGGATTAGCTGCACTATCCCGGGCTCAGCTCTGTAGTAGCTCTTGGCAAGCGGTACCTTTTTAACCTAAACACAAACTTTTGCACGTGATAGCCATGTTATTGGTTATTACCAACGACGTACACTTGTGGGGATATATAGATAATGCAGCCCTTACTCCCGGGAGCCAACTAACTGTGTAGATAATAGAGGCAAAAAGCAAGGGGGGAGCAGAAGCCCAGGCCTGTAGAATGACTGCCCCTAAATCACAGAGCAGAAATCAATAACAAAACACCTTGGTCTCCTGATGCCCAACCAAGTATCCTAGCTGCTAGACCATATTGCCTGCCCTTTTTCAAAACAGTATTCACATCCATGTACCAATGGGCTTATTTACAATTGCACATGGTCTGAGAGGCCATTTTTTATATCTAAAATAATTTTTTTAAGGAACATCTTTAGGGGACTTTCTTCAGAGCTGCTTTTCCCCTAAACAGCAGCCCCTTCAAATGAGCGTTATCTAACAGGCAGCAGACTGTTGGTACTGTTGTCCTTTGAAGCAACCTCAGACTGTGAAATCACTTGAGCCCTCTGTGCCTCCCTGTGCCCATGGATACTAAAGCCCAGCAAACTGTTGTCTGCTTTAAGCAGTGCCCTGAGTGTAAATCCAAGGATACTCTCAAGTCCTTGGGCTCTCCTATCGTGCTGAGTATGAGACGGGTCAGTGCATAGAAGGACTAATAGAAATCCCCTTGGTCACCGGGTCCAGCCCTTTGTGATCACAAACACGGGGTGGGTAAAGCAGGCCGGCCTGCACCTCCATCCCGTGCAGTTCAAGAGCCCTTCCACTGCAGCTGCCTCGCTGAGACTAGGACAGACGCCCGCTCAGGAAAACTCTTGGCTTCTGTGGGGAACTATCAAGCTCCAGCTGTGACTGGAGTTAGGCCAGCAAGAGCTGCTGGCCTTGACATTACCAGGTTGCCTGGAGATCCAGCTCCGTTAGGGCCTTCCCTGCATGGAGTTGTGTCCTATTGAAGAAGTCATCTCAAGCCCTCCATCCACTGGCTCTCTAGAGGGAGTTTGATGGCTCCAGGCTCCACAAAAGAACTTATTGCACACCTTGCAGATCCCAGGAAGGCTAGCAGTGCCTGCTGTGCATGCACAGGATTCACTGGGAAATACAGCCTTCCTCTCTGCATGCGCACACACGTGCTCCCAGAACTTCTCACAAGCTCTGCCCATGTCCAAACTGGCTGACAGGGATGCAGCAGGTGACACAGAGAGCCTCAGGGCTCTGTCCCCGCACGTTGGGGCGGTGTGGCTGCTCTCCAAGTCATACACTGGGGCAGCCTTTCCAAGACACACGGCGCACACAGGCTGGGGAGGGCTCCGCTTTGGGAAGCAGAGGTTACGTGTACCTGGGAACCAACGTGCATCGGGACTTGCGACACAACCTGGGGCTTCTATTTTCAACCCAAGCTTCAAGACACCTAATTCAGAAGATCCGTGCCTCTAAATACCTGCAGTGTACCTCCCAAGGAGAGCAAGGGTTAGCAAGGGTATTTCCAGGGCTTTCGGAGCATGTGCTGGCTGCCCAGAGACCTGCAAGGAGCAGGAAACGTTCCCTGGACAGAAGGTGCTCGTCAACAGAGAAGCCGCAGCCGTAACGCGCCACACGTTTATGCCCAGGAGACCAGCGCTGAAAGCGCCCGGCCCCCAACCCACGGCACCCCAACGACTGGGGCTCAAGAAAAAACTCCTTTGCAGACATGTGGCTACATTCTTTCCTAAGTGCATCCAGCCAATTAAAAGCAATTTTCAACTATTCCTTGCCCTATTTCTGGTTTTTGAAAAAAAAAGAAAAGATCAACATAGAAACGCAGTCTCCAAAAGCCATTAATAGAATCAAGATGGATCCACAAAATCTTGCAATTCCTGACAGGAGAGCTGAAGCCCACATATACATAACACAAATTAGGAACTTACAGCAATTACAGTGTGTTCTTCTTAAAATATACAGTAGATGTACAAGCTTTTATGGATACAAAATGAGAATAACAAGCCCTTTTCTTTAGAGAAAGGGAGACGAAGCAGCATTAGATCAAAGCCAACGTCTGAAACCGAGTGATTATTTTTAACACTCTGTAACTCAAAAATAACACGAGCATTTAAAGAGGCATAATTTGCTTTAAGTGTGGCAATTTTCAAGGCAAATCAATTTTTCAAGCCGAAGGTCTAGAAATGTTCATCTGCTGTGTCTTCAGCCTGAAGAAACTAGTGCTTTTCATAATAAACCCATCTGATTTCAGTGATATTGGTCACTTTTTCCTCTTGGTCTTGATTCAAAAAAATGATTACCTGACACAGTTGTCCCTGCTTTCTGTTTAACTGAGCTTGCTGCCTGTGGAACATGTAAATTTTCCGGCAAGTTTTCTCTAGACTCGCATTTAAATCGGTACTGGCAGATGTCTCAGACAAAACCTGTTATGAAAGTTGAAGAAAACATCCCTTGCATAGTGGATTTGAACAGGATGCTCTCTTCACTCACTAGCTGCCATGCTAAAAGACTAAGTCTCACCAAACACGTTGGCCCTGTTCTGTGGCGCTGGCCTCTCATTCCCACACAGTCCCACTTTGTGCTGGTAGTTCCAGGACAGCACCAGCGCAGGACAGGGAGATGCACACGTGGCAAGGGGCACTAAGTCAAACCCCTACTAACAGTTCTGACCATGGTCATTCCCTCGAGGACACAGGTACTGTAACTACCACAAGCATGTCATTGAGCAAAGCCACCTACACAACTGGCCAACTGGCCAAGGCTTTGCTGTTGCTCTTGTAAAGCTGGAGATCTTGCACTGCCCACCTCAGCCCTACCCAAGGCTCAGGTGAACCCGGGCTCGTGGCCAACCCCAGTGATGGTCACCGTCTGCTCTGCTTGCTTTGTTTGGCCGCTGGGGGAGGGAAGTGATGGAGCCAAGATAACAAGCGACGCCTGCAGCAGCGTGAGAAAAACAAACCTGTCTTTCATGTGTCCGGCTTGTGTCTCCCCAAGCTGGTGTCTCCCCAGGACCTGTTCTCACTCTCCCTCGCCTCCCCAGCCTGACTTGCCCTGTGTGCTTCCTTTCTGCCCTCCCTACGGTCACCCTGGACCATACAGAGCAGCCAGGTGTCTACCCTGCAAGAGCCCTCGCTGCCGCGAGCTCACCGGGGACGGCTGCTCGACGGCACAAGCCGCTGCCATTTGAGCCGAGATCCTCGCTCACAGCCACACCGTCTGGCTGTTTTATTGGGCCTTGGGATTTTTTTCTGTTTTGCTTAACGAGTTCCCTATGCACATGTGTAAACACAGTCTAGAGCTCGCTGGCAAGTTCCTTAAATGATTGTGTGAACTGTGTATTTGCAACAGTAAACATCGTTAAACCGGAGGGCACCTGTTTCTCCCAACAGCGGTGGTTACATATACATGAGAGAGAGAAAAAACATCAACAGGGGGTTTTCAGCAGTAATTTAAGGTAAACTACAAGCATCCACCTGCACTTAGCGAGTTCCCTGCTCCAAGCTCCCCAGCGTGAAGGAAGCTTTGAGGGCCGCAGCCCCGCGCTGCAGCCAGGCAGGCGCACACCAAGCTGCTCACGGCCCGAGCGGGTTGCGAGGTCCTTTCCCGCTCCACGCAAAGTCTGTTGCTAATGCAAGATGGGCCTCGTTGCCTTCTCCCTGACACCAGGCATCACATCAAGTGATGACTTGCTGGAGAAGAAATCCCAAGGGCTAAAGGAGGGGGATATGCTGGACATTGCACAGTTCACAGCACACTGTCCCTTCAGTGGGGGCTGCAAAGGGAGAACCCCTCAGACTCTCAGGCACAGCTCAGGGAGCTGCCTGAACATGGTCCTGCCTCCGCAGGTTCCTCCAAGACCAGAGCCCTTCTAAAAAGCCCTTCTAAAGTCACAGCTGATGGCAACCATCTCGCTGCAAATTCATCTTGGTCCTGGTCCCCTTTGGCTAGGAATTCCGGCATAAGCAACTTCTCAATCTGTAGTTTTTCCCTTCTCACTTTAAAGCAGCGAGCATCTGATGAAACACTATACCATGTAAACAAAAGTCAAGTCCTTTGTTTTGTTAAAGAAACAGCCAAGCCAAGTGCAAAGTCCCTAGAGATGCTTGCAGGATATCCAAAGCCATTAACCCCTTGGTCAGGCTCCCCTGACCTCCAAGGCAGATCAGGCACGTTTTCCACAAGCCTTTGGGCTCAGATGTTGGGACAATACCAACAGTCGGCTCTTTTCTACCACAGCTAAGTTCTAGGAGACATGTGCAGCCTAGAAGCCAGGATAATAAACTGCCCTTTGGCCTTAGCAAACTCGTATTGCTTTTTGCAATGTTACCTGCCCTCTGGAGGCAATAATGTCGACCCCATCAATTTTACAAGCATCTTTCCCCGGTTGTTTAGAAGCAAGCCCTGGTTCCAGGTCCCAGACCAGTCATTCTGCACGTTGCACATAAAGTGGATTGCTCCAGAAACCCGAAAGACCCCTAAGAAACTGGCCATAAAGACTCCAAATCCTTCCCCAAGCACAAACACCTCAGAGCCCAGTAAGGCAGAGCAGAATCCCTGCCTATACCTCTGCATAAGGAGTTGCTGAAGACTGTATAAACCACATTTTAGAGCAGGGAAGCACTTGCACTCACGCTAATCCAAAGCATAAGACAGCAAAGTCTTTAGGGAAAAAAATGGAACGTAAAATGCAAATCCTGGCAGCCAACAGGACAAGGAAGACTCCACCCTCCGCTGAAATACCTCAGCGGAGCTTCTGCGCACAGCTTGGGGGCTCTGCACGTATCTGCGGGGCTTAACCCCAATTTCCTCAACTGGGGCTGAGAATGTGTGGTCCAATTCACCTCTGAAACTGCGTGCAGTCACCCGGAGTGCAAACGCTTCCTACTGGGCATGAGGACGGCGTTCCATGGACAGCAGCCCTCCTGAACTGGCATCACCAACACAGAAACTGCTCAGGTGGCTACGCCGGTGCTGACACTTTCACGCTTTGCCCATGCTCAGGTAACACATGACCTTCACGCAGACTATGTAGCAACTTATTCATTAGATTAATTCAAACTGATAAGGGCATCTTTGATGATCTTGAAGATCATTCTGTTTCTGGGTGCAAATAAAGGAGAGGACCCACTGCATTTCAGGAAGAAATGGGATTCAAGAACAACTTTCCAGAGAGAAAATAGTTTCAAACTGAATTCTTTGCTCCAGCTCAAGTTGTAGCCACTTCCATGAGACTTCAGGCCGTGTTTAAAACTCTGATTTCAGCTCCCAGCATGCAAACCATCTGCTATACCTTGCAGTGCCAACTTGATGTGCTGCTCGAGAAGGTCCTCACTGCCTATCGCTAGCCATGACCGCTCGCTAACCACAACTTCGAAACTCTACTGCTTCCTTTAGGAGGTACCACCTTAGGGAGGTCATCATGGCAAAGCAGGGAAATGCACGGAACGAGCCTCACCACTGGCAATCCAGGCAGCAAGAGAAATCCTTTCCTGGAAGACACATGGCAGGAATCTTCAGATTTGAGAACGTTTCGTGAGTTCTTACCTAGCCACGTACACACATTTGATCACTTGGAAAGCAGTGGTTTTGAGAGACATCTTCCACAACGCTGGTGTGCAAGAGGAGCAGTTCCATGTTTAGATTTTGGCAATACGTCCTGATTAGTACAAATGTCTGGTTTCCATGAGAACAATGTTGGAAAAAAAAAAAAGTTTGGCTCCTAAATCAGACTTCAGCTCAGCAGTAGTCAAATCAAGTAAGCCCCAAAAGGCTCCAGAGCCAAGACCATGGAAATCTGGCGTTTGTCTGCTCAGACTTCTAAATACAAGAATGGAATTGCAGAGCAATCACGGAGCATTTGCACAAGGAAGGTTTTTCACCCAAGTAACAACAGTTCCTCAAGAGGAGGAATTTATAAAAGAAAAGCATTTTTCTTAAAAGATATACACACACAGACACACACACACACACACATACCTGTATACAAACTATTAAGAGTGATATGGAAAATCTATTTCTGAAATTACAGATTTCTCACCATTTTGGTCAGGTAAGATTAGCTTCTAAGGAAGGTACTTTCTTCCATCTACTGCCATTTCCACAGGAATACCTACCAGACTGTAAGTGTTAGGAGCTAAAGCTGGGGCCCTTGCAAACAGCCACTTGCAACTTAAGATATCAATTAAATACCATTCTCATTTTGCAGAGTATGATTTACTCTCCCAGCCAGCAAGCAGAAACTGGCAGCCACACTGTACACCTGTTATTATGCATTACAATGAAATTAAAATATTTAGAGAATTTGGCAAGCCTGCTCGGCTCAAACTATGCTGGTAGTTGTAACCGTGAACCGCATACACGAACGCTCTTCCTGCTCGCTAGAAAAATAGTGCTGCACAAAAAGCTACTGGTGGCCAGCAGCTGCCCTTTCAAGATAAGCATCAAAAACAGGCACTTTTGGACATGTGGGCAGATGGCACCGGCGCCGAGGCGCTTGTTGTTCAGCAGAAGCGGGAGGGAAGGGGCCGAAGAATGATCCCCTTGCAAGCCACGTGCGCTGACCTCAGTGGGTGAAGTGCAGAGCACTATTTATTCAGGTGCAAGAACACAAATCTTTGCGGGTTGCTCTGCGATGATAAAACAAAGAGGCTTCCAAAGAATGCGCTCCATGTGCGACTTGCAGCGCTGCGCTGTAACGCGCCCTGTTTGCGAGATCGAGTGACAGCCAGGAGCAAAATTATTGTCGGCTGGGGCCGCCGAGCGTGCGGCTGGAGCAGCTCTTGCAAATGGAAAAGTTTTATAGTGCTGCAGGTTCTAATTGGGGTGTAGGGAATAACACGGGGACCTGATGGAGGTAGGCTTTTCTCCCCCAGGTAGCTGTTTCAGATGTCCTAGCCTTTTCATGTGAAAACAAATGGCACAAGCTGGTAATAAAAGGCGATTTATGTGCATTTCTTTTGTCTTCATGGACTAGTAGTACTATTAGAGCACAGGGAACTCTGCAAAGCCAAGCATGGCCAGTGCCCTTAGCTTATGTGAGTAGTTATTATGTGTTTTTGAAGTCAGAGAACGGATGCTCGATCACAGCACCACAAGGTCACGCGGGAGGAGGCAGCCCCCTCATTTCAGGAACTACAAAGCTCTCGTCATGAACAGCAACTGATGCAGACACCTGCATCAGTGATCCCCTACCTGAAAAGATTCTCCTCATGAGCTGGTTTTGCGCAGAGCATATGGAGCAAAGCTTCAACCTGGGGCCTACCAGCATTTCTGCAAGGCCTGTAAACTCCCACCAGTCCCATGGCTCTGCACTTAAAGTGGTGATGGCTTCAACTCTGTAGGATTGATACCGACAGCAAATGCTGTCCGTGCTGTTTGCCAACCCTGTCGATTCTGGATGCCATCTGGCAGCTTGGCACTTACTTGACTTAAAAGGTTCAGTTAACTCTAACCCTAACACAGTGCTGGCAACGCGTGGCTCGCTTGGGTCACAGCTGTTCCCACAGGAGACAAGTGCTTCCACATGTGCTCTACTCGCCTTTTCATTCATTCCCTGCAGGACACTGATCCTCCTCTAATGATGGGGTGTCCTAACCCTTGCCATGGCACTGGTGAGCATCTCTGCACCAGCAGGATGGCCTGGCCCTCCTTGTCAAGACCTGTCGCCTCCTTCTGGCACTTCTCTCATAAGAGCAGAACGCTGCACGAGATTCTCAGCCCCAAAAAGGAAGAGCAGGAAGGGCTCAGCCTCGGCTTAAAACATTCATTCCCTGCAGAGAGAACATGGCAGTTTTGTGCTCCATGCTCCATTTGCGGACACATGTCCTAACTTAGATGTCTCTCCAGGGATCTCTTTAGTCCAATAACACTGAAGACGAGAACAAGGGAAATATTGAAACGCCAGCAGCGAGTGGCTGTCTCTTTCTACCCCTGCTAAGATCAGGATGGAGAGACATCCTCACATGAAGGAAAGAACAGAACAGCAGTTCTTCACAGGTGATTTCCAGAGTGAAAAGGAAGGGCTGAACTGGGAGTCTTTTCTGGTTCATTTAAAGGGTTAGAAGCAAAAGCCTATGATCCTCTGAAGAATGAGGATCAAAGGAGGAACAAAAGCTGAACTATCTTCACCTACCTAAATTTATTTCAGCAAAGGGAGAAATTTAGGCCAAAAGAGTTTTCATCCCAAGCTAACTTTTGGCCATAGGAGACTCCTTAAAAGCTATGTATGTTTCAATACTCTCCATTACAAATGGGTATTATCCACTTCTTTGCCCTACAGGAATAGAGAACGCTCTCATCCTTTAGCCCATATCCTTTCCAGCTGTTTCTTGAAGTAGATCCTGCTGTGTCAGGTCATTCTGTCCCTGCTGTTTCTCCTGTTCAGGAACAGAGGTCGGTCCCCCTATGATTTTACTTCCTACACCTCAAGGCAAACAAGAAGCCAAAGAACATCTGATCCTTCGATGCCCTGTGCATCCTCCTCAGCTCCGCACGGGGCCAGATTGAGCAACCACAGTTGCACTGGCAGCAAGGAGGGCAGAGGGGGATGCTATCCCTTCATAGCAAATGGGTCACTATTCTGGACGTGACCAAGTATTTCTGAAGGAGGAAAAAAAAAAAAAAAAAAAAAAAAAAAAAAGACCAGATCTACTTTCTTAACTTTCTTTTCTTTGGCTTTTCAGAAATTTTCTTTTTAAATAGGTGGAAAAACTGCACAACAGAAGAATGCCAAATCTGCAGAGCTTATTTGACTCATTTGACTTTACCTGTTGGTTAAACTCATCTCACTAGAATCTTGATCATATTGCCCAGACTTAGATTTATAACCAAACACCAGAGATAAAGTATCTGGTATATTTTCACAACATATTACTCTTATTTTGGGAATAGCATGAAGTTTTCTTACACACAGCTTGCACCTACTGAGGTCTCTTGGTGAACTATGTTTACCAAGGCAACAAGCATCAGTCCCTGCCTCTCCCAATCTCCCCCTGCCTCGGAGGCAGAGGGTGGCACAGCCCCTCCAGGGCCAGACAGCAAATCCACTGACTTGGCTAGAGCTCAGCTCCACGGAGACAGAGCCCAAGTCAAGTTAGAATACATTAAAAAGAAATTAAAAAACCCAAACTACAAAGTATAATTCACTATGGGAATTCTGAACGCAGGTATTGCTTGAACAACAAACTGAAATACATACATGGAATCCATGAAAATCAAGGCAAGATGTCATCCTGAGGAGAAAAATTGAAAGAGACACTGAAATAAAAATCTATGTAGAAATACTCCAAAAGGAAAATGTCACATTTGGCTGTGTGCATCTGCCTTTTGCCTCGCAGCAACAAACACATGACACTTTTCAGTAACAGTGAAGTTCAGAAATGTTAGACTATCACAACAGAAAAAAGAAAACTGCAGATTCTGGTACTCTTTTGGAGTCAGAATTTGTGGACAAGCTGTCAGATGAACTGGGTCTTCCTTTGTCCAAGTGGAGAGGTCTGAGTACCAAGAACAGATGTTCACAGCTGGAAGTCTTTAACAAAACTTTAGGCTTTTCCTGCCTCATCTTCTTGATGGCTGTCAGAGGGATGGGCATTTGAGAAAAAGCACAGAAGATTTCTCTTCTCACATCTAGTTTAAGGAATTTGCCAAGAAAACAAAAGGACTCTTCCACTAGGAACTTTTCCAATTCCACTTTCTGTATTATCCATCAAAATCAAGAACACTGATGGGAGAGTAAGTAAAATCAGAAGGTGACCTGAGAGATAATAGGTAGGGACAAACATTCTTGAGTTGTTTCTCCTCCGCAAAGAAGATAGAGGAAAATTGCACCTACGCTATTCCTGATGGAATCTGAGTTAAGCTAAATATGTCCTTGTCTGTAAGATGAAACTGGAAAAGCAAGCTTCAATTTCTTCTCAGATTTTAATGAATTCCTCCCTCTAACAAAACAAGCATCTTGAAAGCGCAACTCATCAGTTTAGTTCTAGAGCTTGGATCTAAAATATGGTTCCTAGATGTTTCTGTTTCTAGATGTTCCTGAGGCCCAATCAAATGCATAAAATAATATATTCCATTCTAGTTATCTATGCATGGCTTCTAAAGGCAAGTTTCAAAATGACCATGGATAACAAGGCGAGAGTTCTGAAACATACGTAGAAACAACATTTTTAGCAAGCACTGGCCATTAGACACATCCATGAATTCATGTCATGATCTGCCTTAAAAAGATGACTCTTCAATCACCTTCCATTACAAGGGAATTGCTTGAGATAGAAACAAAGAAGAGATAAAGTAGAAGAAAATATAGTTGGTCAAATGTGCACTGGACATCAGCAATGCCGAGGTTTTTCTCTGATGGGGCAGAAAAGAACTGCTTTCTCTTCAGGGAGTTGAAGGGAAAGAATAAACTGAGGCCCTAAGTCAATGTCTATAATGGTCAAAACTAAGCGAAATGAGTCCTAAGCCTAATTCTTCCTTCAATTTATGCTAAATGTTCAGCTGTACATGAACTGAAGATATCCAGGGACAAACCACTATCTAGACATCAACTGTGTAGACACATGTGAGAATATTCATCTAGGTAACACATGCTAAACGAATCCACAATGAAGTATGCTTGGAAAAAGCAGAAATAGTATATATATCTGCCTCAGTAAATCATACTGCCAGTGGGAAAAGCCGGGTAGAGTTGTTTGTTATGAAGAAAAACTACAGATAGTTTAATAACGCTGTTCATGAACGCTTACCTGATATTCTATATAAGTATCCAAACTTCATTTCTTTAAAATTCAGTGTTTATAAGAGAAAATAGATTGATCAAGTAAGCAATAGAGCTGGTAGAATTCAAAGACTGGATACTAGAGCTCCACTTGTGGCCCACATGGAAGGATGCTTTCTGCATATCCGAATAGATGGGCAAGTAAAATCTGAATAAATGCAGCTAATGGCAAGCTGAACCCATTTTCTGTGTTTTTTTTTTCATTAAGCCATTTGGTCTATGCTTCCTCGGCCTCAAGAACATGAAGAATAAGAGCTCACGTTGGAGCACTCGGACTCCGCTGCATTGATTTTATCTAAGTAATAACACTTTCATATAACAAAAGAGCTATTTTAAACAAGCTCTTTGCTTAGGTCTATGACCGCTCTAAGAAGCACCTGAGGAGGCTCAGTTCCAAGCTACAATAACTGCTGTGCTTCAGCTGATTTGGTCAATTCATACCCACTCTGGAAAACAAAATGGCCTTTTTGAGTGATTCCAGCTCCTGACTGGGTCCCAAACGAGCACTGAGCAAGGATCTGTGATGGTGTGAAGGTATCAGTGAATTCTTGGTATTAGGCTACAGTTGCTGCAACAACAGATGAACATCCAATGCAATATTCTAAGGCAAAAGAAAAGGAAAAGGCAAGCAGAAAACCAAGAGAAGAAAGGCATTATATTGACTTTTGATAGGGTAAGATTTATTTAGAGTCAGAAAAGACCTAGAAAACCTCATTTTGATACTTGTTCCATTCTGAAAACCTGTCTTTAAGCCAAACCACTGTCCATCCACACTCTATGTGTGAAAACATTTCTCAGCGCAGTCGTTTTGAAGTCTTTCTCCACAATCCTGTCTTCATAAAACAACAATCATCAAAGCTCTAAAAGTACAAAAAAACGAAACTGCCATCGCTGGTGGTCCTTGAGACAGACGCTCTCCATCATCCCACCATGGGAGCAGCTACAGGAATGATGGACTCAACATATCAACTTGCCAAGGAACATATCCTTGCCAAGGAATGATGGACTCAACATATCAACTTGGTTGGAACCAGAAACACCCATCTGTACCAGGCTGCGTGGGCCCTAGCAAAGCACCTTCAGCAAGGAGCCTGCAATCTCCACTCTCCTCTGACACAACACTAAGGTCTGATGTCCACGTTACCCAAGTTCAACCTGGAAGGCTATAACCTGGATGTCCAGAGACAAATCTGGTTGTAGGGACAACAACAGGTTGTCCATTTTACGACCTATCTTTCTAGTGTTGGCACACATTAAATTTAACTGAAGTAAATCACATAAATAGTTTAATAACATGTATTTCCTGCTCAGAGGAAAACAAGGCAAGAAAAAGATGTTATATATGTAAAACATCTCATCAGGCACTATGATGATGACGCAGCACAACCACATACTCTAGCTAGGGGAGCCATAGGGGAACCTCACTACACGGCTAAAACTCTCCTCCCCAGGACAAGGCACCTATGGTAAATGCCACTCATTTCAGCAGGGAGCTAGTTCAGTACTTCTGTAGCATTCAACCTTTCCCAGAAATGCTTTCTCACATCAAATACCACCAAAAGGGCTTCTGTGAGACGGTAGAGAAAAGAAGAGGAAAAGAAAAGTTAAACTGAAATAGAAGAATTCAAACCATGCCGTACATGCACGCCTGCCCAAATACTTGGATAAATAAAAATTAATCCAAAACTAAGCCCCCTAGAAATGCAAAGCCCTCATTTCACTGTGGTGTAATACATTTTGGCTTTGGCCTCATGTCCATATGGTTCAAATTAGCACCTGCATACCTCAGTTATTAAATAAAAAACAGCTCCCTTTACATGACCTGGAGAGTTCTTGTACACAAGGACTTATCCCCCAGCATTATGTCTTCCCTTATCAGATGTGTGTGGTATGACATAACGAACGCAGCGCTGCGGCGCAACTGGCCCTCATTCAATTCCCAAGCCCCGGGTCGTGCTCCTCATCGCGCTGCTCTAACACAGACAGGCCAGGCTTGGTGGCTAATGGATGGAGCCCTGGAATTGTACCTAAGCACCTTCAGATATAACCTAAGCCCCATGAACGAAGCTCAGCCTCTTGGGAAAAATGCATCTGTCAAGCGCAGGCTCGCAGCATGCGGCTGGCCCGAAGCTATGCACCAGCAGTCCTTATCTTGATTTGTTGCACATAAGTTAAGGTGAATGCTCCGTGAGCAGGGATGCAAATGAAAAGTTGCTGTTCTAGATGTTTTTTCAAAACAGTGCTTAGGGATTTGGATGGGGGAAGAGGAATTGCTTTATCGTTAAGGCACATATTTTGGTGTTAAAGTGATGTTGTTTCTATTCCTGACTCTTCCAAGCATTTCACGTGAGCCTACACTATGGGTTCCTGTCTCTAGATCTCATCCTGACCTGTCGGGCCGGTGCTCATCAACACTGTTGGCTTGCACCAACCGCGGACATAACTGTTGATGTCCTTCTGCCCTCATGTACACACAGACTTTTGCTTCATGATGTGCAACTGGATTTGCTACAGCCAACAAGTTAAAGACGTTGGAGGGTGACAGACCACGCATGCAGTGCTCCAAGCTGCCTGGTGCTAACACTGGAGCCACACACTTCAAACCTTCTACAGTCCTTCAAAAATCAGTAAGGGCCTGGATGCCCCAGAGGAGACAGTCCCTCACTTCTGTGCACAGGCAGCACTCACAGAAAAGCCAAATCTTTTTCTAATGTAGGAAAGTTCATGTCTTTTGTTAAAGGCAGTAGAAACCTCTAGGGTAACAACATATAGGAACACAATGTAATATATACTCGTGTAAATAGTGGTCTATAAAAGCATTATTAATCAGTTCAATCCTTGTTCCATTTGCAGTCATTTCTCCAGGCTTTCAACAAGCTGCTTTAGGCTGCATCTTTAGAGATGGCTACAAAGAGCCTGACTGCTCCAAAGTAAGTAAATAAACAAAAAGCTGTGGAAGTGCAATTCTGTCCTCCTCACGTAGCAAAGAGCTACGGTGAAGAAGAAAACCACAGTGACTACTCCAACAGTGCAATACAACTCCCAGGGTCCACATCAAGACCAAGGGAAAAGCTACTAGCATGGAATTGTCCCTCAATGATACACACTAGTCCTGGGCTTGCAAACCACCTTGGAAGCTCGTTTCCCCTTGGATCTGCATCTCCTTCCCACCTAGGTTAGCAAAACTGATCTAGCCTGAAAACTTGGGACCTATTTTTGAAGTATTTCATGAATGCAACGTCCTGGGCAAATCACTTGCTAACAACAGTAACTTGAAGCTGGCCAGCATTTAATTCACAGAAGTTTATTTCCTAAGATATTGCTCATGCTTATGCTTAAATGTCATTCTGAATAAAGACTTTTTTCCTCTTGCCATAGTAAAAGCGGCTCTTCAGGATACATGTTAAGAGTTCCCCCAGCAATAACCATTCCCGAAAGGTCAAGCAGTGTCAAACTGTAACATTAATTTGTTCTGCACTTGCTCAAAGACTGCGTAAAGAAAACTTCCAA
The DNA here is from genome assembly GCA_032353885.1 of Nothura maculosa. Lineage (NCBI taxonomy): Eukaryota > Metazoa > Chordata > Aves > Tinamiformes > Tinamidae > Nothura > Nothura maculosa. The sequence continues at coordinate 5,346,092 of JAUBOD010000268.1, read as the reverse complement.
GTGCAAACACTGAGACATGCAGGAAGATTAGATTAAGTGTCTCCCTTTTCATCTCAGCTGAACACCAGCCAGCAAATACTCAAAATGGTGTTGGACAACTCCGCGCAGCTGTTCGGTGCAGTGGACAAGAGGAAATCATTAAAGATAGAAACTTCCAGCCCCTTCACCTCCACACCAAAATAGAAGCAGCAAGCGGTGCACATCAACAGCCCCACTTGCCCGCCCGAGGCCGCTGCCCAGCAGGGGCTTCCCGCGCCGCGCGGGCCAGGATTCCTCCGGCGCGCCGCGCTCCCCGCTCCCATGCTTACGCACCCAGTAGCTGCAATCTGCATAATTGCAATTTCACCTTGCAAATAGTGGTGGGCTTCCTTTATGCTTGATTTTCTGGACAGCTGTTTCTTTCACTAATTATTTCAAACATTTAATGGAAAAATGCAGACCGTATTTGATACAATTATTACACACACAAAACAAGAGGAATTTCTCATGGTCTGGAAGATGAGGGTACTGAAGGTTTTTTTGTTCATTTTTTCCCCTTTCCTTCTCATTTGCACTTTAAGAACAGCACATGCAGAACACTTGTGAAGCCAACACAGCTGCAGGGCCCGCTCACCAGACCAGCGCTGTCTACTCAGTATCCTTTCTAGCTTTTTATAGATACAAGTTAAAAACACCATGAAATATATTTCCTGTAATAATGATCCCCAAATATTTTCTTTAAAAGTCAGGGTTTCAGCAAAACTCTCCCAAGAATGTAGAGTTATGCATTTACATCGTGCTAACGTGGGCCTTCCCACCCCCGCTTCCTTCACGGTTGCCTTTGCAGACACACTCATGTCCTTTACCTTCTCCAGGCTCCTTGGTCTAGGAAGCAAGGCTGGCGGCAACATCTTTGCACTCCCCGTGCGGAGAGGTGGCTGGACAAGTGGCATAAGCCAGTACACCGAGCACGTACGTGGGCTCGGGGCCCTTTTGCCCCAATGTCTCTTTACTACCCTAAACTCTTGGCCAAACTCATGTACGTGTCGTTTGCCCCAGGCTGCTCCTGGGCTCCCGCTCTGCCCTTTCAGTGCCTTGTCTTAGGAAGGACCCCAAGAAGCTGTTATAACATAAATATTATTTTAAGCTAAGGCAGCTCCTGGCCTGCCTACATGATCATTCCAGCACCCCAATATCACTTTTTGGTGCAGCACTTATATTCTTTAAACCATTGCAAATGTTCCCTTCCCCAAGAGCAGTCCTCTCCATAGCACTCCAGCTCAAAGCAATGCAAGCCCATAGACACAGGTCCTTCAGCCACCATGTGTAGGCTGTTTTTTACATTATTTGTTTATTCAAAGCCCATTATTTGCTCTAATCAAAGACACCACTTCCCTCATTTAGATCGTTACACCACCAGGTTTCCAGTAATTTTGCAAACCAAAATCGAAAGGCCACCTGCTATGCAAAGCCCAGCTAACAGTGACTGCTCCTGGGCTCTTCTTTACATCCTTGCAGGTAGAAAGCAAAAGCTTTGACACTCTCCACATGCACAGCCCCAGTTACCAAGACTTGAATGCTCCTCTAGGCTAGGTACGGACACAAGGAAGGGCTGTACGTTAAAAAAGGAGGAATTTAAGAAACACAAGCAAGTTTGCAATTCTAGTATTTTCTTTCTTTGGAGGACATTACTTTGCCACACTAGCACCACCTTTATAGAATACAAAATGTGAGTCACTCCTATAAATAGCAGCGCAGTGGTCCAGTTTCTGTAGTTCCAATGCTTTTGCACAGAAGAGACGCCCCACTCCTTGGCAGAGTATCCTACAGGAATCTATGGAAGCAGTTGGTTTATCAGGCCCAAGATAACACCAGAGGCAGACAATGATTTCTATGTCACTCCAACCTGCTGCTGGCCAAACGGAGGCGAAAGGCCCGAACGCAGGGAGCATTCGCCGCATCCCTGCAAGGAGAAGAGCTCCCTCAAGCCAACCCAATAACCATTTCCCATCCTGGACAAATAGGGCGGGGATTACGGAGAGAGCTGTTGCAGGTTTAGTTGGAGCCTATAAACCATCTCTCAATTTGAACATATGCTGGGTCTGAGAACCAACGTGCAGACAGGTGATGCTGTCTAACCTAGAGTATTTAATTGCTTAATTAATTTAATTTAATTTCACATAGTCACAGTGTTACTGCATACTTTCTCCTCAGAAGCCATGAAAAGCCCTGTTCTATTCCTTCTTGCTTATGGGTATTTGGGATACTGTGGAAGAAGAGGAGGAGGAGATCATCATCTGCTATGATTTACTTCACCCACTGATATTCAGACTCTACAGTGGAAGATAATTTGTCATTTTGCTCTGCCTGTTTTTTTTTTATTCTTTACCCATTTAGTTCTCATCTGAGACACTGGTTGCTATAAATCTACTCTATAAATTGTGGCCTTATAAGAATGTCTATGCCTGAGATAATAATAAATAACAATATTTTTTTTTTTAAAAAAAGGTGAGTTGTACAAATGATTTCAGAGCTGGAATATGAAAGCGCTCCTCTAAGCATGTCAGTTCATTATTCTCCCCTCTATTGGCAGCTCCGAGGGAGGACCTCCTGGGAAAAGCCAGCTCCTAAGTCTGTACAGCAGAAACATCAGCTTACTGGAACAAGCAACTCAGCACCCAACGTTGCCTTTGTGTCCTTTGCTGAGGCTCTGCAACTCTGTTTTGATCCTTGTGGCATCCGGCCAAGCCCTGGCTTTCAGGGCGACAGGTTGGTTTGCCTGGCACCACAGGTGGTGCTTACAGGAGCTGACACCGAAAATTTACCTCCCGAGAGGAACCAGCTCCAAGCGGCAGCAGAAGGGCAGCCCTGGACCACGTGCAAGTACGTGGCAAACAAGGTGCCTTGGCTGAGAGCAGTGCTGAGAACCTGACAGAGGGGCCGTCTGCGAAACATCGCGCTCACTCTGCTGCTGGCTGCTGATTTATGCATGTGGCCAAGCAAAGAGGGCCACAGAGCAGGCAGGGTCAAGGCAGGAGTGTATTCTCATTCAGGAGACATAACCTGAGGAACTTTGCTTAACACCCAAGTCAACACAATTTACCTTGGCAATATCTGCTGTTTAGATTTATAACTTTGCTAGGTTTCAGCTGTGTTCAGAGCCAAGAGAAAGGCAATCAGTCATCGCAATGAAAAATGAGCCACCTAAGCAATATTATAAACTTGTCTATCTAATTTTATTTGTCAAACAACAGATAAAATGAGGTTTATTTCATCCGGTCTTATTTTGACAACTCTAGTTGTCAACACGATATATATATTTATATAAGTATAATAAATAAAGTTGAAAAAAGCACATGGCTGGTAAAAGCTTAAATAAAAACATTTTCATATTGATTATCCACAAGTGTCAGTTCAGGGAGAAAAACCTCACAACTCTTGCAGTTGTGCAGGGAAAACAACAAGTATTTGGTTTGGAACCTTATCATTTCACCAGTGCCCGTGTCCAAAACCAAGAGCTGGTGGCCAGCACGTCAACACATTCACAAACCCGAGCAATTCCTGTTGTTGCAACTTGAAAGCAAAAGCAAGGTCTGCTTAGCAGGAGACACGGAACACGCGATGGAAGCCCCCTGGAAGGCAGCTCGAGGCGAGAGCCCGCGGAGGGAGGCTGCGAACACGTCAAGCCCAATGCGAGCAGCCCTAGGGCAGCGCTTTTCCAAGGTGAGTGCTGAGGTCTAAGTGCTGTTTATGTTGTCTAATGTTTTCTAATTTTTTTGCCCTCTGTCTTGTCTTATACAGTAGACCTAGGGTAATTAACTGATGCAAGAAGTGACTAATTCACAACTAGTCATCAATTTAAATTGAACACAGGCGGCCAGGAACACTTACCATGGACAAACCATGGTGGAAGCGTTTCCAAGCTGATTAAATATCCAATCTGTATGAAGCATATCCAATCCTGTCTTTTTTTTTCCTTTTATTTCACAAATGTTGCATGGGATGAAGGAATGTGAGGGCTGAACTCTCCAGTACAGATGTAGAACACATGTATTTGCATCAGTTTAAAGCAAGATTACAGACACTGGAAAGCAGTTGTGGTTTGGCACTAGAAATCATCCTTTTTAATTAACTTATGGTCCAAACAATTTCTAGAAAGTCTTCTTCACATTGCAGGAGTCAGAATATTTCTATGAGAAGAGGTTTACCCAACAGATTTATTTATTCAGAAAAAAAAAAGCCTACAATATAGTCCAAACGTAATAGAGCTGAGATACTGCTGCACTTGCTTACATTGAACCACTGTCTTCAGCTGAGCTTGCTGAGTTGAAGGAATGATTTCTCTTGGTTTTCTCCCAAGAAAAGTCTTGATATTTTTGATGACATTTATGTATTGTGAAGCACAATACACACAAGGAACTATCTAAGAGGGGAAAAAAGAAGGAAGAAAGGGATGAAGGGAACCAGCACAACCCTAAACTGCTCCAGACAAAGGCTTGACTTGGAAAACACAAGCAAACTAGATATAAAGGCAGTAGCTTTGGAATGCTATCAAGAAACGCTACCTCCTCAGGAAGTACATGTGATGTGCCTCAAAGCCAGGGGGGCTACAGAGCTGCTGTTTTTCCATTCATCTGGTGAGCAAAGCCAAAATCTGCACGCCTCAGGAGTTCCTTCTTTAAAGAGCATGAGAACATCAGAAGTTCAGACAGAGTTAGGCACCCAACTACTACTGAAAATGAATTCTTCTTCCCATCTCTGGCATTCACTAAAATTCTAAAACCAAAAACGAGCACTGCAATGCACAACCCACAAGAGACTCCCAAGGCTGGCTGATGTGTTTTTATCAGCTGGCTGGCTGGTGAAACCCAGATGTGAGAACTCAGATTAAAAAAGACAAGGAGCAAAGGTGATCTCATGATTACCAAGGTCAGATTACAGACATGCAGGCAATTATTGCCCAAATCTAATCTACAGGAAGAGAAAAGCTAGACTGCCCCAAGCCAAAAGCACTTTTGTATGGCAGAATCAAAGCAACAGCAATGGTGAACTTCACATGCCATGTTCAGTCACTCATTTCTACACTAAGAGCTCTCCACCAGATTTACACCAACTATATCCTCTTTTCTATACATTATTCAAAATAGTCATTAATTCAGTTTTCTTGGATTGCAAGTACTGCCTTCAGCTTCCCCTATTCCTTCTTTAAAATTATTTCCCCGTGCAGCTTAAAGAATGGAGGCCTTTCACTGAGGAGTATGAATGTATCTTGAGGCCAGGGTTAGTTGAGGACAAGTTACCTTGTTCAAACTATTCCTCTGAAACACTGGCTACATCTACAGTGCCTGAAACCAGCCTCGGGCTCTGCCCAGAGCAAGTGTGGCCAGGGCTGGTCTCTGCAGAAATGATTCTGTAGCCTGATCCTAGTTTGCTAGGAAACATTCCCTTCCCCTAAGTCTGCAGGTGCATAAGCTTCATGCGAGTGTGCTCTCCAAGGCTGTCAGAAGCTGCCCTGCAGAGAGAAAAGAAAGGGTCTCCCGGTGACTCCCCTCAGAGGCACAGAGCATGGAGCTGCAGCATGGCGACATCACTCTGCACGTCCATTTTTCTTTACTTTTGGGGTTGAGAGAGGGAATAAATGGAGCTAGAGGGCATAGTCTGAGCTAAGACACCTCTAGCAGGATAAAGGAAATACTCAAAATACAGCATGTGCTCCTGCCAGTAGACAACAGACAACTTTTACTAAAAAAAAAAAAAAAAATTAACACAGAGGATTCCACGAATCCTCAGAAGAGCAGAGAATAAGCAAAGACACATAGCTGAATTCTGAGAAATGTATATTAATGCCAGATCATCTCCAGCCTTGTGTCACAAAGAGATACAGTGGCAGAAGACAGCGATGCACGTGCTTACTACAAGCCTGATGGGAAGAACCTGTACATTTCATGCCATGCATTTCATAGATATGCTGAGGTAATCTCAGTGCAAGCCCTATGCCGGCCTGACAGAGCTGCTCTTGACCAAGCACCGAATCCTCTCCTCTTCTCTCTGGCAGATGGTTCTTCCAGGGCCTCCTGCAAAGGGACTGGGATGCATCCTTGAACACTGTGGAGCATTCCTGCCCCCTCTTGTCACAGCTCCATTACTACCATGCTGCAATTCCCTTTCCAAAGGAAATTTGGCCTCTTAACTGACATTTGGTCTGATTTTACCCCCAGAAATTTCAACTGCTCAGCCCTCTCTTGTTTCTTAGGGAGCCTCTCCCTTCTAGACATCCCAACTTTAATTGCAAATGTCCCTTCCTGAGTTTCTGACTCTATGTTTTGCAGCCTTTCTTCTTTATATTCCAAAGTAGGAATTTCAGAGGAATGTGCAGGGAAAACTCCCCCCCAAAAAAACTCCCCCCCCAAAAAATCAGTGCCCAACATGCCCTATTTAAAATATTTACCAATTATACCATGACAGCTTTAAGCAATGAGAACTGAACTTAACACCCAAGTTTTGAAGAGAGCTGAGATTAAGGATGAGGTTTTGAAAAGGAATAAAAATGAGTTGGGGGATTGGAGGGCAGGGAATCAGGAGCATATCTTTAAATCCACAGCATGAGTTCTCAGGTGACCAGTTGGGTCACCTGAGGGGCCAGTCCCCATGCTCTCTACTACCTTACAAAGTTGAAGAATGTACAAATCAACGTCGCATCCTGTCTTTGGTGCCCACGACAAGGGCAAATGGTTGAGCAGCGCAAGTCTTTACCTGAGGCTGAAACACAATAGTGCTGGGAATTATTCTTAATTTTGACTTTCAACTTGATCTTTCAGCTGCATGACTGACCAACTTGTTATTGCCTCTGCTGAACAAGGTCTGCTCAACGTTCTGGGTCTACAAAGCGAGGACAAATACGGCCATTGTGCAGTGTGTCAAGAAAATGGAGAGGCACTGACAACCCTTTCTTTCCAAAGCTGAGGAACAAAACATGCTTGTCTATCAGTTCTGCTTTATACTGTACATTGCATTGTATCTATTACCACCTGCTGACAATGACTTCTTAGCATCTCAAGTTCAACTAGTCGAAAGAAGAAGCAGGTAAGAGCGCAGTTACATTCTCCTGTCTTTTCCCATAGTATTATTTATCCTGGAGAGCATTAGACCTCTTTCTTTAACATTATTTTTGAAAGACCTGGGTTTTTTTTCCCCTCTCTCTTAAAATACCCCCTTATGCTGAACCAAACTCCTGGCATCACAATTGTTCCACTCTCAAACCAGTCACTGCTAAGAGCGCTTTGGTTGCAGGAGCGACATGGAGGAGAAGGCCAATGTGCAAATCATTCTGCTGCATTTCTCACATATATCCCTGCACTGCTGCATTTACATCTCCCTCGACTATAAACAGATCTTAATTTTTTCAACTGCCTTAGGCCCAAATCCAACACAACAAGCTATGTTCTCAGCACCCCGCACAGGCCATGCAGCCTGTGCCAATGCATCAGCTCCGGCGGCACACACAGGGTTTGCTGTCCCCTCTGGCCCTCTGAGGGGACAAGAGATGTGGCACAAAGCCACATCCTACTCTCCTATTCCGCATGCTACATTTTAGCTCACACCAGTTGTGCTCCCTCTTATTTCTTTGGACAAGTTCATTTGCCAGCCCAAAGCCTGGGCTTACTGTAACTCATGGATATATGACTTCCTATTTTGAAGGAGAAAAAAAAAAAAGTACTCTTACCCAAAAGAAAACCTTTGTTCTCTCTTTAAATTAATTCTCTCTTTAGTTTACTTAGCACTCTGGTTTTGAATAAGTAATTGCTTTGAGGAACACACAGGAGTTATTTCACAAGCAGAAACTTGTTCTTAATTACATCGAGAGGAAATGCAGGAAGGAAAGAATCAATATGCCTGATTATATCTGCTCATATATTAAACTCAAGCGCCTGTGACATTGTTCACTTGTTATGTCCTTAGTATTAGTGGCCAGGAAGAGAAAGGCAGTCAAACAAAGCATCCATCAATGACATTTCCACGGACGGGAAAGGTTGGCACAGAAACCACTCCTGCCTTTAGGTTTTAAAGGAAACATAAAAAACAACTAGCACTGCACAAGCACCACTTTGTTTTTTCAAGGAGGAAAGCTAAGGCAATATTAGAAAAGTGAATAAACTGTGTAAGTCAAAATTAGACAAACTGCAGTGACCTGAGAAAAACTAATGTCTTAAAAAAAACATTACAAAAGTAACTCAAAGATGTATCCCTCAGCAAGAACCTCACTTACTACAGCTCACACAAGGCCCTATCCAAAGCCCAGTGCAGCAAACCCGTCCCTAAGTAAACTTTGTCTAAGGAGACAAAGCTATTCTTTTTCCATTTAAGTAACTGTCATTAAACCCATGGGAACTTACAACTTCTATTAGAAGGCACAATGCAGACAGTAAAGACAGGACTATTTTCCTCTATCCACTAGAAAGAAACAGTAGGATTTAGGCTGAGGAAAGGCCAACCAGCAGGCAAAGGTGTGGTCAGGGCAACTTCCTCCACACACCTCTCTGCAAAGCACCCGAGCTTTGCACACAGATCTGTCTCCAAGCCCACGGGCAGACCTTGCTGAACACAACACCGTGTCTGTGCTTACAACGAAACACGCTCCTAGGTTGAGTTGGTTTCAAAGGAAAGAGGCAGAAGCTCTGTTCAGATTAACCAGACATATTCGGGATGCCTTTTTTTTTTTTTTTTTAAACATTACATTTCTTTGGCATATGCCAATGGCCCAAGTTACGTCTTTTCTGTCACTCTCCAAGTTGTTAGGTTTATCTTGTCAAAAGTTGAAATCTTTATTTTTAACTTGTTTTTAATCCAAAAAAAACCTTATGCAATAGCTGTTGGTTAAAAAATAACAAACAATTCATTTGACTTTGGTTAAACAAAAAATGTAGTCCTAAAAAGAAAAAGGCCCTTCTATTTCTGTGTGTGTGTGTGTGTGTGTGTGTGTGTGTGTGTGTGTGTGTGTGTGTGTGTGTGTGTGTGTGTGCATTTCCACTTGCTTATTTTTCAAAAGTACGGAGTTGGGTCACTCTCCTCAATAGCTTGAAATGCTCCTTAAGGACAAGCCTGCTGTGAAAATACGAAGGAGCACTGGAGAAGATTTCTTGATGTAACCTTGGGCTGTTTCCTTTGGCCATGCTAACTAGTTCTATACAGCAAATCTTGTAAATGATGCCATGGATCCACTTTGTGCATTTGAGCACTAGCAAAGAAATACAACAACAAAAACAAGGAACACAGGGGAAGAAGTTACAGCTGACGCAAAGCAGTTGAATACGGTGTTTCTCTTTGGAAAGACTTGAAAAAAAAAGTGGTTTGCCCCACAGTGATCTGTGATTTTGCATAGTCTGCTTGAACTGCATTTGCCCCTGCCTGTCAACGTATTCTGCACATGGCGCAGGAGGTGTTTAGAGAGCTCTTGAAAAATCTCCCTCTGCTACACATAATTCTTCTAGATGCAATTCAGAGCTGTCACTTATTAGTTCTTGCTGACAACAGCTGTCTAGTACTAGATCAATGACTTTGAAAGCAAGTGAAGCCTCACAGACCGGGCCACAGCAAACCTTAGCTTTTTCCTGAGCTCACTTTTGGCAGTCAAGCTGGAATTAGTGGAGTCAGTTATATACAGTCACTGAAGACATTCCTTCTCATTTTCCTCTACTCGAGGAACACATTCTGTGCTAATTTCACACAGAATCACAGAATGGTTGAGGATGGAAGAGACACAAAAAATGCAGCTGAAAGCCACACAGGACAGGCCAGAAGCAGTACATCCTCATGGCCTCAGAGGGACTTTCTGAGGCTGCAGATCGGGCACTTCACTTGTTACTGGGCAATGTGAGAGCTCTGGTGCTTGTTTTGTACCTCTAATTGCCGCAGCTGCAGCTGCCTCCCCGCAGGAAGCTTCGCACGGCACTGCCAGGAGGAGCCCCCTCATGAACCGAGGAGGTGCCTTGGGGAGCTGACTCAGCACAGGCTCCCCAAGGGAGGCACCAGGGATGCACTTGCTTGTGGCAGGGAAAGAGCAAGAAGAAAAACACTTCTGTATTTACAAAAGCAACACAGAAGATGGAAGAAAAAGCAAGCAGGGGAAAAGACGACAGATAAGGTTAGAAAGCAACAGAAAACTCAAAAAACATTCCGTTCAACCTCTTTCCTTGCTCTTTCTTCTAACACCAACACTGAGTATGTCTCAAGGTTCAATTCAACAACTATACAGCAGCCCATGCAACAGGCTGTGTGTCCAAGGGCTCTGCTACCAGTGACCAGGATTTCAGTGGCTGTGCTACTGGAACGGAATGGTTGCCCTTGCAAATCTCTGCTAGAGAAGAGTCACAGACCATTTTGATCTCAATTTCCTTTCTTCACTTTCTTTTTCTTGTAATTACCCTCAACACTAATTCATGTTACTGATTCATGCAATTTAGCTGAGACATGCAAGACTTACTTCTATGAGTTCCTCTAGGAAAATTCAAAATTGCTTCTAATGACCCAATTCAAGACAAATTTGACTATATTTTTCCGCCCAATATAAAGAAGACATCCTATGTCAAAAACCTACTCACATTAACATCAATAAAAACTAAGTGTTTTAAAGCAATATTTGCAAACAGGAGTTCAGGGCCATGCTATTACAATTTCATGTTAAAAACTTCTTTGAAGGAAAATAAATGAGTTTAGACAAAGAGCCAGGCCTCCTGAGGCACTTAGAAATGCTGTGGACAGGGCTGAGAGGCAAGCAAAGCGGCAAGAGGAATACAAGGAAGCAGGCACCAGCGCAGGAAGCGCCGGAGCATCGCCCTACAGGAGGACATGAGAGGCGTGGAACAGATGCAACAGGAGGTAAATACTCATCAGAATTGCTAAGAGCACTAGAGAATTAAAACCTTGGCTTACAACATCTCTGTTGTAGCCCTTTTCCTAAGGAATTCAGCTGACAACAGAAAAATCTAGCTACAATCTATTTTGATTTGCAGGGTGTCCCCGGCCTTCCCTCTGGAGCTTCCTGCTCAGTGCCTGCATGAGCAGGACCAAGTGAGTCTTTCAACCTCAGTTCTACACGTTGCTCCAATGTGTCTCCCAAAATTTATGGCCTGGCAAATTGTCTTCTTTCCTCACCAGTTATTTCCCAGCCATTCAATTTCTTAGCTTCAGATCCCTGCTCCACTACACGCCTACTTCCATGTGGCATACAAGTAGTACGGCACCAATTTGCATATACCAATATCCATGTTTATCCATTAACTGTTGTTTTTTTGTTTGTTTGTTTTTCCTTCTTACACCTTTTTCCCCTCTGAAAAGCAGCAAGGAATTATTATAGAGCATGTGACTAAGTACTGATATCCAGGACTTCCAGGTGTGTGAAGTTCTCCTCATGCACATCACTAATCTGATCAGCCCCAAAGTGCAAGCACTAGAACACAGCACAGTTCAAGCGACACATTTCAATACTTGATGTAAAAGTCTGTAAATACCTGTAACTTTGGTATTTATAGATGCAGGTTTCTATGTTGTTCTGTCTTGGATGCTCAGGTATGAGCAGAAGTGGTTCAGAACAGCACAAAATGCAGATGCCCTCATTTGCTCTGGACATTTCACATACAGCCCCTTGACCCAACGTGCCTTCCAGCTCAAGTGAAGCCACAAGCTGCTCTAAAAGCTGCAGGGCTTCCCACTGGGGCCTCAAGCACCCACCGCCACGCAGCTCTGTGCCCAACCTGGACCTTCCTCCTGCCTCCAAGTCGGGTGCGAGTCGCCCTGGGAAGGCATTTCCCTTGCTCTCTGTGTTAACAAAACAGGAGCCGCTCGGGGGCACCTGCTCGTGTGAGGTTACTGGCACAGCAAGGCTAGCAGGGCCTACCCAAGGAAAAGCCCAAGTCGCTGAGGGGCAAGTTGGAGGGAGCTGAGGGAAAGAGCACAGCCAGGCCAATCTTCTGCCAATCCATCTTTGTTGTGGCCCACTTCTTTTTGCAGCACCTGAAATCTTGCATTGGCCTCAAGTCACAGTCGCTGAGGTAATGTGTTGTTTGTTAGCTTGTTGTGGTCCATTTTCCTCATGGTTTTGAGACATCATTATTTTTCTGGGTTTTGTCTTATGCTTTCTTAAACATAACGTGTGGCCTCACCCTCTAGGCCCTCTTAGGGCCTTAGGAACTGATCTGGATTTTGCTACACTGTCCACACGTCCACACATGGCACAGCTACAGGCTCTGTTTGGAAAACTCCAAGTTACCTCATGACTACTATTATTCAAAAAAACACTTCTCTACCAATTTCAGGTGAAACTAAGCATAGATCTGAACAAATAGCTTAATGCAGACACTACATCCCCAAAGGATCGTGGCTCCTCTTAGGATTTGATACTGCCTCTCCACCATGAGCTGAGATGGGAAGCAGACCCACCTCCAGATCCTCCAGTATAACCTAAGTTCTCCAGATTGATGCTTGATGTAGCTCTGCTCAATTGCAACTTGGACAACATACGAAACATACCTAAACAAAAGTAACTTTAGTACCACAAAAAGACCCAACTTCTGCATTATGGAAACCCACTCAAAAGGGAGTAGAGCTCCCATCTTGAGCAGTGCAGTGGAGAAAGGAAACATCAACACATCTGCATCCTATCGTTGTGCACAAGAAGGAAGACGGGTCCCAAGAGATTCTAACAAATGGTCTAAACTAACTGTCTTCCCCACATGAAAAATACTTTAATCACTGAGAATTTGTATTTTGAGGGACAAATGATGAATCTGCAACTTGAACAATATTTACACCTTAACACAGATACCACAGAAAGCTGTCAAAGATGCAAGGATGCTGATGTTGCACCTCCAAAAGAAGCACTTGCACTTCATGCAATGCGAGGATGTAAAAACACAGCAGGGGAACACAGCAGAAGTTTTCAGGAAAAGAAAGACAGACACGTTCACAAAGTGCTCTCAGAACAGAAGCCAAGTCTTTGGCAGCAGCGCTGCTAGGTACTTGGTGCAATATATGAAGAAAGGATTAAATCCATCTATTTCTCCACTCCACGCTCTTCAGAGAGGGAACCCAGAGGAGATTTGCAGACACAGAAAACAGGGCAAGAGTGGCATGGGATTAGGAGGAATTGTGGAGCGTTGCTTGCACTTCAAATGACATCCGATGGCGTGGGAAGGCTTCAGACTCCAAATTTAGTCTTTATGCTCCCTCCCTGGCAGACAGCTCCCCTATTAGTTTGCACCTAATTACACAGGCATGGCTTCGCTGCTCCTGCTTTTCTAGTATGGTTGACATATCTCATTTTTACCTCAGGATAATGAAAATGATGATATTTAGGGCAGGCCAAAAGGAAGTGAGAGTGTTCACTGGCTTCCAGGGCAGGACCTACTCCCATGGACCTCCTTTGCAGGAGGGCAGAGTGATGAAATAATGAGAACATGTATTCCTGACAGGTCTAATTTCACCCCTGCTTGAAAGACCGTGACTTAAAAAGGAGATAAAAGCCTCAAATGGATGAATGAGGAAGAAAAAAAAATAATAAAACAAGAGAAAAAAACACAGAATAAGGATCACTGTCTCGGGGGAGGCAAGTCACGCGCGTCCTGGTCTTCCATTTGGCTAAGGTGTCATTCAGGCTTAAAATACGCTCAGAAAGGAACTGAGCCAAGTTCATTTTCATTTACCTTTGGATGGCTGCTAGGACCCTTTGGGGTATTTATGAACTGCAAGAGGGTCATATCCAGGGAGCTCAGCAGCAGCAGAACAACCCCCTCACACCATCAGCAAGAACTACTATCAAATGATTCTTTTTACTCATCTCATACTCAGATCCCACTGGGGTCTGTGACAATTTTGCAAGAGACTTTGTACAGAAATGAGTTTTAACTATTCATGAACACGGAGTTTTAAATATCTCTATTTATCTTTACTACAATAATGAGAGTAAGCTCCTGCCAGGCCTATCGTGCTTTATGTTATACAGTTATCTTAAGAAAAGGGATGTCTTAGGCAACGCACTGCAGAGTCCAAGTCAAAGTTCAAAGCCAAGGGTAGGAATCAAAGGGAAGTTGCCCGGGGAGATTTGTGGAACAAAATCCAGCCAGGATAAGCAGCAAGAACAGAGCAAAGGGCAAACAGGAGGATTTGGAGTGAGGATGAGCAAGGCTATTTGGTTAGGGTCCCATGCAAAGGCAGAAGAGAGACGAAAAAGGCTACTGAGCAAAGACCATGTGTCCCTGTTTCCCTCCCAAAGCCCAAAAGATGCATCAGCTCATTAGTGTCATCTAGACAACGGCCTTGAGCATCTTGGACATCGAGCAGAAGCAAGGAGCACTTGAGGGCTGTTTCTATTTGCCATTAAATAACAAAAAACAAGCTGTAGTTCATGGAGCATACATTGACACGACTATCTCCTTCCATTCCTGAATCATAGAGAATGATCTTCTCCATCAGTTGAAACCTTATTCTTTGACTAGATTTGTTTATTTGACCACCTAGTGCCACAAAGTTACATCACAGATAACATCTCGCTGCAGCAGATCATCACATGAAGAAGTTCTGCCCAAAGCACTGGCATGTATGAGCTTCTAGCCCGTTTCTTCCAGAAAGCCCATTTCCATTTTGTACAAGAGTTAAAACCAGTTCTCACTGGCCACTAGACACTCAAACTATAGCCATACATAAGAACAGCTGATTCATCATAATTAAGAGTATGAACCCTATCGGAAGCACAAAAAGATTTTTTTTTTTTTGCTTTCAAAATGGAAAAGTATAAAACAAAAAAAGTGACATTTTTCATTTTTCCCTGATGACCTGATCCAAGACACAATAAGCCTTACTGGTTATAAGTGCAGATACTGACATTAATTGAACCCTACCGTAGAATTCCCAGGGAAGTCAAATCTCGCAGCATTCTCACAGTGCAAATGGAACCACCCATTAAGCTGCAGTGATGTGAAAAAACAGATAACTTCCACATTCAAGAAATGTGCACAGATTTAGAATGAAAAACTGAGCTAAAAACATGTCTGATGATCTGGATCTCTCCTTCAACTTCCTTTTAGGCCAAGAGCAAGGGGGACTAAGAGGGAGGGAGACTTTTACCGTGTATATTTTAGGTTTACAGTCTGTCTTCTTCACTTGCATTGTTTTATTTGGCATTTGTGCTATACTTGCATAATTATCAGGTGTGGCTATGCCAAGATGCATGCCTGGAGGACATTCAGTAAGGGAGCTCTGACTTTCAAGTGGTGCTGTTTATTTTTCTACGTCGCAGTTTATGATCCAGGAGGTCCAAATTGACAAAGCTCACGTGTGCTTCCCTCAGCAGAGCAGCGAAGCTGATGGCATGGCATAAACATAGAATAGAAAATGAGTGAGCATGCGAGGGCCAAGGTTTTCTCCTCTGACAAGTTAAGCAATCGTCTACAAGCCCTGTGAAAGCCAAAAGGTCCCAACTCTTTCCTGTCCTGTCACAAGCCCTTTCTTGAGCACTGAGTACACAGAGTGGTCCTGCAACTACTGCTGGGTCCTGCAACACTATTCTAAATACAAGATGAAATATTTACAAGTAGTCTTCAAATTTAGATTTATTTCCTTGTGAATGCAAATGTGAAACCAGAAATTATTACACATTTTTCTTAGGTCTCTTATAGACAGTTCATTTCTTCAGGTGCTGCTACAATTTTGCTATTTCTAGTGAAAACTATTTCCCAGGTCTTTGAAGGCACGAGATGGCTGATACCAGAAGGCTGGGTTTTGCCCCTGGAGCTGCTCGGAGCTTGCACAGAGGCTACTAAACACACTCTGCTGTCAAGGGCACACTGCAGTTTAAGTATCCTTCCAACACTAGCAACAAAATTTTGTCACCTACCATCTTGGAGATGCTTCTGTTAGATGCTTGTATTGGATCTAACAATACAACACGGCATTATTTATCTACAAGCAACACCAATATTTTCACTTTGCTTCAAAACTGGTAGTGTTGAGCTGTTATAAGCATGGTGAAGCCTTACGTGCTCCCTGTTCCAATCTCTCCAAGATCACCTGCAAGATCCCTACCCCACTGAAAAGAAACATTCTGGAGTACCCGATATCAGACATAGATTAGTGTGAAAAGAGATGGAAAAACAAGTTACATTCCTTTTCATCCCCCATGGCTACATAACAGGAAAGATAACAGATCCCATGGAGCTTGTAAGCACTGCAGATGTAAAACCCACCCCTTGCAAAGGAGGCAAACATTCGTGCTTGCAAACATTACACAGAGCAACAGCAGCCCAGCTCTGCTCATGCAACTTCATAGAAGTTTCTCAGTAATGAGGCAGAATTAAAAGCTTTCATCTTTTGCAGGAATAACTCCCACTGCATCCCATCTTTCCTTGGCTCTTCAGCAGTGCAGTACTAACAAAAAGTTGAGAAGACACTTTCTATAGAATGCAAATAAAATCACACAACACTAGCAATGAACAGGAGACTAGGAGAGGCTTGAAGCCAACGGATTCTCATATTTCTGTTTTGCAAACAAGAAACTATGTCTGAGGAAAGCACTGATATGTTAGGGCAAATAGAGATCTTGTTACAGATATGTTAGACTGAAGCAGTATCTATCCGCTTTGCCTTTATGAATACATTTGGAGCATTAAACTATCTTCCCACTATGATCACACTTCCTTACTGGTTCTAACGTATTTAGGACACCTACTGAAAGAAATAAATACTTGCAACTACCCTGGGTCTCAGTCGGCAAAGACCACAGTCAATGCCCACAACAGCCATCATGCAATGAAGGAAATTAGCTTTTGATCAGCACTTCAAGTGAACTCGGAGGGCTTCTGAAGACAGTTCTGGCCATCCAAACAACATGCCACATTCCTGGCTGTCAGCTGGTCTCGATATGACCCCTTGCTCCTGCATGAGTAATTTGGAGGCATTTACGGCTGTTATGTCAGTAAAATGATACAACTGATCTACTATACAAATTGCACTCCACTTTCATATATGTCGCTTCCCTTGTCAAGTTCTTTCTATCTAGAGTCAACATCCTACAAATCTCCCAAGGAAAATGCATTCTATCTAACCATGCAATTTTTTAAGCAATTTTAATAACCTACAGTCAACACGCTGCAATTAATCCTGAATGTATTTTCCCTTCTACAACTTACATCAGGTATCATTAGAGAAAAAAAAAAAAAAAGTGATTATATTGACTGTTCCTTCTTCGTCAGCTTCACTAGCTCTAGATAAGCATAAGGAAAACTATCACAACTATCACAGTCAATTTGCTTTCTCTGGCCACCAGCTGCAAGACAACCCATCAGCAGAAGCAGACGGCATGTGCTTTTGTACTTGATTAGCCCACCTTGAGGAAATGTCTTTTTTTTTCCCTTTCTCTGCCACTGCACTTTCTAGAGAAATGGAATTGGGTATACATTTTATGCTATACCCAGTAGCACCCTATATTTTATGGTCTCTGCCTCTCTGGATGCATCAGTGCAGCACCGGCCAATCCCAGCCTCTGCCCAGGAGGTCAGTCTCAGATATTCCCACGATAAGTGTGAGCCTGGCTCTGAGATCTTTTTTTAAAAAAAAATGTTCCTGAGTATTGCATAATTTCCTGATGCTTTTGAAAAAACAAGCCATGACATACACTGGGCCCTTTATCACCCTGAACCAACAAGAAGTACTTAATACATAGCAGGGTCTAGGCGAGGGCTAGAGAGGGTAAACATGCACCTGTGTAAAGAAGTAGGGAGCTGTCTGCCTGCAGAACATGCCTGACGCCAAGACTCAGAGGGATTTCGGGTGACGTTACTGATGGAAGCGCTTTGGAAATCCAGCACTAGGGAACTGTGAACCCTTCCCATCCATTTCTCAAAACTATCCGGTACCACATGCTTCTTATTCCTCTTGCAGACTTTCCTGGATCATCTGTTAGAGTGCACTTGGTTAATAAACAAGTGCGTGCAAGCTTTGTGTTCTGTCTTGTCAATTCTGACCACCCTGTGACAATATTCTCTGCAGTGTGAGCGGAACAGAAACCACACAACACAGGCGCTGATGAGGAAACCAACCTAGCCCAGGGCAGACTGACATGCCTGACAGGATCAGATTCAAAACCTTTGTGGGGTATAGCATATTTTACCAATTAAAGGGATTGAAATATCTTTTTTTTTTTTTAAAAGTGTACAAACCTATTGCACCTTCTCCTGTCCAGGTTTCTCAGTACTGAGTCTTCCCCAAGGAGCAGAAGCTCTAGGGGAAGTTTCCAGGCGCTCCTTGGCTGCACTGAATTCAATTTCAGGTACTCCAGGAATGCTGCTGTGCTGCCTCCCCAAATGCTTTATCCCAGAAAGCTAACGGTGACTGCAACCCTTTCCATGGCCTTAGTCCTCAATGAGGGCAGAAAAGCACCTTTCATTTCCCATCTCCGGCCTGCCACGGCACCGTGTTGGCACAGCAAGGAGGAAGAGAGGTTTTCCTCCTCCTGGACAGCTCCCCGGCCTTCTCAGAACTGACCTGCAGGGAGGTCTCGGTCTCCCTCAAGCACTGGGCTCAGCCCTGCTCCACTACATACAGCCAGACAGCTCTGTTAGTACAAACCAAGTCTTGTCCAGAATACTGTTAACTCAGTGGTGTTCCTGCCTGTAAAATGAGGAAACCACAGGTTGGTTATAGCCGGCCTTCAGAGCTACAGGCAGAAAGGGAAGTAGAAGAGCAAGGTGCTGTAATTAAAAACTGCCTCTTTGTAAAAGTCATGGTAAATTTCTGAAGCAAATCACAAGTTGCTTCCATTTTCTAGCCTAAATCATGCCTCTTTTTGCTGTCTTCCCTCCTGTCTTGTTTCTGCTATGCTTTTTAACCTTTTGCATCATCCTTCTCTTGTAGGAATCCCTAAATAACCCAAGAGGCACAACAGCTCCTGGGATATTTGTCAGCCAATTGAAACCACGAGGCGTTGGGAGCTTCAGGAGCAAATCTTGCTCACCTATGTTTTGGAATCAAACTGCACGCTGCATTTCCTCCCCAAATCATGGAGATTCATCAGCTAACCAGAAAATCACAAATATTGATCCTAGAACTACACAGCAAAGGGAGTTATTGTTGTACTTCAGTTACAAGAGATGAAGGAAAGCAAAAAATCACTGTATGTCTGACGGACTTGCTAAGCAAACAGAACGAGAGAATATGAGCAGTCACCTGAACTTCCAGATGCTTTTTGCCTTTGCGACATTTTTTCTCCCTTTTTCGGATGAGAGGGAATCTAATAGAGATATGCAACCCTGCAAAGGCAGCAAGGAACAACACTGCTTTACTCCATACACAGCAGCAAGACGTGCAGGGCCGCTTCTGAATCTTTCTTTTTCTATCCTGCTATGAAGTTTAAATGGAAACCATTTGAACTGAACGCCTGGAACTCTCAAATCCTTCCTTGATCCCAAGGCTGGCCCAAACTCTTCCTGTGCCAGAGCAAAGCTGTTAGTAAGTGCAGGATATAGGTCCACCTTCCTTTTAAGGGAACAGCTGATGATGTGGGTGATACCTATAAGCGGTGCCATCAGCATCAGCCCTGCCACCCCAGAGTTCACCTACCTAACTGCAGGGCACAAAGGAGCAGCCACTGGCAGCCCTAACATGGGCAAATAAGAGCTTGGCATGGGCAAATAAGAGCCAAGCACACAGGCCACTTTGGCTAGCCCTGTATCTGCAAGCTGAGCCAGGAGGCTCACAGCCACGTTCACGAGCCTGCCCTGTATCAGAAGCAACACCTCAAGCACCTTACACCAAACTCCGCAGTGCAATTCCTATACCATCAATGTAAGCAGTGCAAAAACAATGTGTTCATTAGCAAACTACATCTTTGCCGTTTCAAGTCCACATAGCAGTGCATTTTGGAAGGCAAAAACCCACAAATCCTTATAAAGCCAAGATGTACTTCAGTAGAGGTTGTTCTCTTGCATCCTTCACATCCTTCACTCCACCACTTACCTGCTTGAGAATTTTTAGGCAGCTTTTTCTTCTTCTTTTTTTTTTGCTTTTAAATGCATTAACATAAATAAGTCTCAAAGTTTCAAAGAATTTCTCTCCATTCTTTCAAAACGTTGCATGCACAACCTTCAGAAACCTTCAGGCAAAATCCCTCATTTTCCATTTCAGAAAAGATTCCTTTTTAAGCTATTAAGAAAATCATAATCCCATGGGTACTCACAGATATTCTCCCAGTACGATTGGCTTCCTCTCTTTCAGCCAGGGCCCGCAAAAAGTTATCCTTGAGTTCTTTTCCTGCACTTGCTAGAGACCTGGAAAACAACAGAATAGAGAGATTACTGGTACCAATTACTACTGTACACGCAGGGTTCAGTGCCCTACAGGGCCAAGTGCTCTATGAATGTCAGGAGATAGTCTTTGCCTTCAGGTGATTAATTCCCCCTTTCCCCACCCTGACTTTGCATCCTCACTGCACTAAGGTTTTTCATGCACTTAATGTTCTTTCAAGTAAACACTATTCCAGATGTTCTCTATATAGCAGTTCATCAAAAGCTGATTACCATCTGGATATATTTTCAATTATATACCAAGACTAATCAAAGTATTTATTTTATAACAACAGAATTATGGCCCAAGTCATGTTGACACAGAAATACCAAACTTGCACAGTAGAGAAATACATACTTAAGCAGCAAATATAGACATAACTCAGCAATTTATCAAATAAACTGCTACATATTTAGACCATTGGGTGTGATACAGTCAGTATACATTCAGTATCTTGAAGTACAAAGCATGAAACGACAATCCAATTTTCCTCCAGGAAAACTAAGGAAAAATGGCAAAAAGGATATTGAATTCTAAAAGATAATCCTTAACTTTTCAACATGGTACCCTGGAACTTTTCAGGTCCACTTCAAAACAGAAGTACTTGGATCTCCCCACCACTATCTTGCTGCTAGCGTTTCAATAAAGGAGAGCCATATCTGCCAATCTAAGCAGATCAAGTACAATAAAGAACTCCGTTCCAAACATACACTGTATTAAGCCTCAAATAAAAGAATGCTACAAAAACTTAAAAAAATTCTCCAGTAATGTTTTTAATGGAGAAGTCATTGATAATGTCCTTAAAACTGTACGAGTGACGAGCCTGCATCTAAGCTTGCAAACTGTGACGTAAAGCAGGCAGGTCAGTCTGGCTGCTTCACCAGCTGCTATCCAGAAACAGAGGAACTAAAAGCTGGTTCAGAAGTGCATCTGCTGCACTGTAAAAATAAAAAAAAAATAAAAATAAAGAATGGCTAAACATATGGATTAAAATTCCTCAGTTAATTAGATATAAAAAAAAGAAATGGAGGCTCAAATCTTCTGCTTCCTGTCCACTTAAGAACTCTAGATTACCAGATTCTGTCTGGCAGATTTTAATATTAAAATACTAATGTTACATCTATGTTTGGCAACTGTTCCATCCGACTTAGCTTTAAGATTGTGGCTCCCATTTTAGCTCCAAAGAAGGTACCTGAAATAGTTTGGTTTTGTCCCCTCACATCCACTGTTCTAATAAGCAGCATCACCTTTCCTTAAAAAACTTGCTTTACTCTCATCCCTTAATCACCAACAATTCTACCAACAACTTAGATTAGAAATACCTGAAACACTTTTAAGGCACCAAAAACATTTTTCTTTTTTAGTACAAGTATCCACGAACATCATGACTTCATTAAGAAAAACTCATGCACGCCTCAAATGAAGCCACAGCATTTCAGAGAAATATGAATGTGTCATTGGCCATTCTCCTCCAAGTCTAAAATTGATGAGTGGTGGATTGTGAAAAAATAGAGGTCTAAGAGCTCAGTGCATCCCAGATGCAAGGTAAACACTTTGCTTTCATCCTTCAGCAAATTCCCTGTGGGACATTATCATGGAAATAAAAACATACAGCATTGCAATTAATTAAATGTAACAAATGCACATGATGGCTGATCTCGTAACATCAGAGCACCAAGACCACTGGGAGCAGAGCTTGGTATTAACTGGCCTTATCCCCTTTATTACCAAATTATTAATTCTGTAATATAGGGGAAAAAAAAGGCAAAAATAGTATTTGTAGCTGAGAAACTCATGTCTGAGAAATACCTCATAAACGTATATCTTTGGATATCTCTAGAGAAAGAGTTGTATAAACTCAAATTATTTGACATTGGCTTTATCACCAAGGCAGAACAGCCTAGGAGTATCTAAAGACTTCCAGAGACGAATGAGCGCGGAACCAACGCACAGGGCGAGTCCTCCGCACTGTGCTCTTCCCCTCCAGTACCTGCTAGCACCCAAGCAAGCACTCATTTTTCCTGGGGCAGAAATAAACAGCTACGTGGCAGACTTTCCACTTTTATTAATTGGCAGTGATATGCTCCTTCATTTCCTGCATTTATTTGAATCTTTGACTCACTCTTTTTCACGTCTTTGGCCCTTAGGACATGCAGGAGGCTCTGGCACCTCCACCACCCCAGCTCCAAGCTGTTTCAGCTCTCAATTCCATCTCCCTTTTAGGGACTTGTCCACACAAGAAAAATGCACCCAGTTACCTCAAGGGAGGTTTTCAACTAACAGATTTTAAATGGGACCAAAAGTTATATGAGCATTCATAAGACTTGAGGCTCATTTCAGTGTCAAAGATGCATCAGTCAGGGATTAATTTGCCTTAAATAAATTATCCACAAGAAACTGTAGGCTTCTGCAGATTTAAGCTTGCATCAAATGGGTGTTAAAAAACAAATTAGTTTGATTTGCACATAACGAATTACAAGCTTCTGTTAAGCTTGCGCTAAGCTGGTGTTCACGTGGCTAAACTCTTATTTGCTTAGAATGCACAGCATCTATAGGCCCACTGTACGAGCATGTTCCTAGGCATCCCCCGAGCTGCAGCAGCTCGCTCACGATCAGCGCTCTGGTTTACCAGCACAGCACACGACTGGGAAGCAAAGATCAAGGCATTCCACGCCAGGAAAGCTCCCCCACGCATAAACAGGCTGAAATTTTGGGGTGTGACCAGTCGGGAATTCCTAAAAGCTCCGTAAGTGTTTGTGCCACCTTCCTGCCAGGCAGCCAAGGGAGCTCTCCAAACAGGGAGGAGTGGCAAAGAATTCCCTAGCCCCCACTGAACATGACTCCTGTCTAACGAGGGGTATTTCACTTGCAGTGACCTGAAAAGTGTTGTTGAATTAAGCATAGAAAAGGCAGCAGCCGCTCAAAGCTCCCTACAAAGTTCTTCACAAACCAGAGGGTCACAAAGCGCACCCCAGCAATGCTCTATGCAATACAGGCTCCCAGCAACACCACACACCAAACAAGCTTGAGGGACTTGGGCTTTTTCACATGAACCTGCAGCACATGCAGAGGAGAGCAGAGCAGAGCTGCCAGTTCGAATGAAGTTACGAGTCTGCACCATGACACACGTGACCACGATGCTACTTGAACTTGGCACGTGCCAACCAAAACCACTGCTACCACTCGGCACAGCCAGGGCCAGGAAGGCTGCGTGTGGCACAGCACGGGCAAAAGCTTGGGAAGCATTCAGGCATTGAGGAAACGATGACAGAAATGCACTCCTTAGCATTCCATCATGTGAATTAGAATCCTGACTTAAAAGGCTCAGTTCATTTCTCCTGAGCCCGTCTCCTCCATGAGCATGTGAGCAACTGCACCACAGTAAAACATAATGTCCACAAACCTTTCACTGTGGCTCTGCGGGCTGCCTGCTGGGGATATCGGGTTGGTTCTGGAGACCTGCTAATTCCTGTTCTCACACTTTCTTCAGTTTCCGACAGCCCTAACCCTGCCAGGGCACTTGCCCCCTCCAGCCGACTCATAGGAAGCAGGAGGTGAGGTGCAGAAGACTTAGGTAAGAGCAGCCAACAGTCAAAATCCCAGCAAAGATCAGAAAAGGAAAAAAGCACCTGTCAAGAGTGGCAGGAGGTTCGGCCAGGCACAAACAGAGCTGTTGCCAAGACAGAAAGAGTGCAGGTATCATTTGCTTCAGTTGCTTTTTGATGAAAGATTACACAAAGTTACTTCGAACAGTAACAATGCTACATAGGTCTAAACACGACCCTCTAAACACCATGACTGCCTAAGTTAATTACATATTTATCTCAATTTTAAAAAGAAAGAGTGTAAGAGAAAATTAATAAGAAAAAAAAATCACAGTCGGACAAATCTGACACTCAGAGGTCCAGGCCTCTGTTCTGCAGCAGTATTTCCAGTGTATCACCCAGCGATAAGATAAAACAATCATCTAAAACATCTCCTCAAGTACCCAAATCGCAGTTTGGACCCGGTTTGGACAATTGCTTGGGAAAATGTCTCTAAATTAAAGGAAAAGAAATTCATCTCCAAATAAATATCACACAGGATTGTTCAAATGGAAATTATAGATTATAAACCTCACTTCTTTTGGGTCAGGCTTGCCAAAACGCAGGTTTGGTCTTCATAATGTCCAGCCTGACATGATGTCTTCTCTTGCAATACACTAGTGTTGTTAACAACAAAAATAAAAGCATCAAATTGTCATGTAAAAACCTTCCCCCAAACCTCCTCTGAACTCCGGAGCCACAAGATCCCAATTTAGGGATACAGCTGAGGGCGTACAGACGTTAAGAGTGGCAAAGCACGTACTACTTTTTCTTTTATTTACACATCCTCATTTTTCAAATATTTCTACTGCACGTGTCTGGTAAAAAACAACCCTTCTTGACAACAAGTAATTGGATTAGGGAATTATATAAGAAGAGACACTTAAACTTCCAAACATTTTGACGTTTTTGGCACATATCCATTTTTTGAAACCTGCTGTAAAATTCTTGACTGCTGCTTAAATCATGCATAAAGGAAATGCCTCTGGACGGACCTTGATACCTTATATTTTATTGTTTAATAAAATGAACCAGTAACTGCAAAACCTGTACTTACTATATGATACTTAAAACTCCGTGGAGTAAATGGTACTTCAAAAACCACTTGGGTTGCTCTGCCCTCCTCTGCAACAGTTTCCATGGCTCTCCCAGGCTTGGCTTGTGCTGAGCAGCCCACACCTGACCAAACACTGGCACCGATATTCCAAACAGAGCTACCAGCATCGCGCTCCTGTCGCTCATCCAACATTCACTAACTTCCAGATTCTTTTTTTTTCCCTTAATCAGCTCTGGGCTAAGGTTGTAGAAAACACTGCTGCCAGTTTAAAACAAGTCCAGGGGGAGATCTTCATTATTTTCCTGGCCCAGCTATCAGAGCTTGCCATCTATCATGAGATAACTGTGCCCTGTATGTTATACCTTTTGAATCAGAGAAATGGACTTAGAATGGTTTCTCAAGCAAACCCCACTCACATTGACTTTAGGAATGCTATTTATGAGGAAAAGAGGAATTAAGGTGCTTTACTCCCCACAAAGAAACTTGAATTTTTGACAGTTAATTTCATACTGCACAGGTATGCAACGTTTGTATTTTCTAGCCTAATCAGCTGATTTTAAAGGGCAGTGAAACACTGAGGTGAAGAAAAGGCTTTGGAGCCCAGAGTCCAGGGCACAGGGACTCTCAGAGCACCTTGCACGGCCGCGTGCTGGCTGCAGAGGATGCCCTCCAGGTCCCGTGGGGCTGCAAATCTGCCTGTGGGATTATCTACAGCGTGCGTGAAATTCTAAACAGCAAATCCTAAACACGCTGAAGAGTTCAATTTCAACCTATAAGTCAAGTTCTATATGCCTAAAAATAGCATCTTTTTCAGAAAATTACCATTTCAGTAGAAGGTAATGATATTTCTATGAGATAAATGTGTTTCTCTGGTTTTAATATTCAATAAGCAAGAAGAAAGAGGTTGTTCATATATGTCATTAAGACACCAACACATGCTAGCAGAAAAAGATTTTCCTTAAGATATCGATCATTAAAATATATATATCTATTTTAAGCCAAGCAGGTGACTGTTGTGTTTGAACTTCCTTGCATCTGCTACACAGCGCGACTGGGGAGTAGGGCAGTACGGCAGCACGTTTATGGACACCAACCCTCAAACGACTCCCATGGTCCCAAGGATTTCTCACGACCAGGTCAGCCAGCTGGCTGCTGTCTGGAGTGCCCAAGCCGACCCCGAGCTGCCCCAGTGGTGGGGCTGGCCTGTCCAAACCACCAGTCATTGAGAAAGTCTCCTAAAGATATGGGACTGAGCTCATCACCTGCACCAATTGCTACGTTGTGCCTGTGGTTTTCAAGTCGCATGAAGAATTTAACATTTCCTCTTACATACAAATGAGTCTAGAGGTGGTTGTGGGATGTCTGATCTCATGGAGAAATACATGTGTCACAGGTGGTTAGAGCAAGGGAACTGGGAGTCAGGACTCAGCTGCTCAGGCACAACCAGCAGGACCACTTGCCCAGGCTAAGCTGAGCATTTACAGCATTGAGCTCTTCCTATCACACAAGAACTTTAATTCAGTGCTAAGAAAACAAAGCACTTCTAAACATAAAGCATTTTTATTGTGCGTGACCACAGTTCTGGCAGCCCAAGAGAACTTGGAAATGGGATATTACTAATAATGCAGAAATGTATCCCTGAAAATAAAGACACTTATCAAGATTTGGACTGCATTCACTGGAGAGGCCTAAGTGGATTAACAAGAAACCCCAATGCACTTGCAACCATTCTCCAAGTCAAATGATTTCACTAATTTTAAGAGTGAAAACTTTGCCTCAAACTTGTAGACTTTAGAGAAAACTCTAAGAAACCACCTCCAACTCTTAAATAGCATTTTTCCTTGTTACATTGCAAGCCTTCATTTCTAATTGACAAGAGTCAGAAAAACTCCAATTGCAATACAAGCAGAATTTACTACAACGAAATGAAAGACTGCATCCAGAGGAGGCAACAAGAGAGAAATCATCTTTAAAGCAATTGGCTCCACCCCTCGGTGGGACCAACGCACTGTCCAGTGCTGTCGACCACTCTCGCATCGCAATTCCACAACTGCCAAGCACGGCTCCACCAGGAGTCCCATTCACTGCTGGCAGAAATGAGGCAGAGGCAACGGACACCTGGCACAAACACTTAGGAAAAGAGCATGAACATGGACGGGCCAAAAACAGAGCCCACCTCTTCGCTTCACCTCCCCAAGACTCCTCTTTTCATGGCTAATTATTCTGAGGGGGAGAAAAAAAGTATTTCTAAAGCAGGAAGATTTAAGGCAACCTGCTACAAGGAGGTGCTCTTCTCTTTGGGTGTGCTTGGTCGGCCGACCATTCCCACTTCAATGAGCTGGCTGCCATTACGCAAATGAGCAGGAAGCCAGGAGCCAGGCACCTGTGTTTGCCTGGGCACTCAATGCTCCCCGGGGGCCCTGCGCCCTCTCAAGTGGCAGGCAGGTGCGGGGAGCTGCTCCGCTCAGCTTCCAGGAGGGCTGCTCAAGCTCCAGCAACTGCTACAAAGGATTCACGGTAACACCGGGGTTAGACACGGTCTTACTGCTGACAAGAACAAAAACACCCCGTGGTCCAGAAAACACGGCTTTTAACACTGCTGCTGCCCACCCACGTGATACGTGGCAGCAGGATCAGCTCGAGCCTGACCCTGCATGCTGACCTTCAGGCGTGGGCAGCGAGACCTTCAGGCTCCTTGCCAGCAGCTCACACTCCCTCCGACTCTCTCTTCTCCATGGCTTCTCCATAAACGCATGCTGTTTATTGAGTACAGAGCTCAGCCTCTGCAGCAAGATGGCACAAAACTAACCTCCCAACTCTGCAGCAGCAGTGAGCAGAGTGTACACACTGATAAATACTTGAACATGTAACTTGCAAGACATCCTGAAACAGAGACTAATGATTGCACCTTGTGAGTTACCATCTTAAATCAAACAAACCATAGACCTGGACTTCCAAAGAAGCCTGATCCTCCTACATGATGACAGTGAAAATACCACAAGAGGCAGTGTTCCGAGCAGCTGTGCCAAGAGGCCAGTGGAAAGCAGCAGATCAGTAGCATTCGGGTAATGTGCCATGTGTTACCAAGCAACACTTCTTACTCCAAGCAGGGATTATCATGTCGCTGGCTGGGGGCTCAGTACTGCTCTCAAGTGAACACACAGGGACCAATAACTCATGCAGTGCATGAGAGTCATATCATTATCATTTTATAAGAGAATAATATAGAAATTCTAAAAAATAATTGTGCTGGGCTGCTGGGCAGGCTGGCAAGTATGGACAGGAGAGCAGCACCAGCAGCCAAAGCAGATCCAGGGCACAGGTCTTGTAAGCAGCAAGTTACTCTGTAAGAAAGCACCACAACGGGCAGCCCTGGGATTCGCTCGGGTCGGTACCTGCCCAGCCAGCTGCTACCTGTCGGGTGTCACCCTGGGCTGCTCACAGCGGGGCAAGGAGGGGGACAGTCTGCCGAGGCTGCATCTGCCTGCAAGTAGCTCCCCAAGAGGCAGCAAGCTCAGGGCAGCTTTGCCGTGCCGGGCACTTGTGCACACTCGCACCTCTGGCTGCTACACAATTTTAGACCCATTTCCTCTGATCACTAGTACAAGGAAATAGTTCCTATTTGCTGGTATGTATTGCTTTAGGTTCTTGGGCTTTCTTTGAGGCTCCTTAAACAAACATGATTTAAAAATAAATAAAAATAAAAAAATAAAAACAATGAGATTTGTTTTCTTGCATCTAAAATGACTAATACACTATCTCAACTTTCACCTCCATAAAACTATTTGGCTATAAAACTAAAACGAGGAAATTTCCTGGAGTGGAATGACGGAGGAGGAGATTAAGAGGTCTCTGGAGACAGAGCGATAGAGTTTAACTCCAAACTGAGCCGATGCTTTGGTAACACAGGCAAGTGTCTCCTCCCAAGACCAGCTGAGTTTCAGACCAGCTAAGAATATTTGACGTGACCTTATTTACTTGCTGACTCCATCTTCCATCCTCTGGACAGCCTTCTTTCTCAGGGGCTCTCTAAGGCCTTTATCAGGATGAGCAGTCCAGAAGCATAGCCCAGCACCGAGCCTCCATCACGGGGCCTAATGTGTGAGCCACAACCCCATTGTTTTATGGCTGCTTCAAGATTTCAAGCTGAGATGTATGAGGCAGTAGCAAATCTTGACACAAATGCTTTTCAGCTCTTTGCAACCTGGGATGGGGCTTTATGACAACCACTGCACCTATAAGCACTAGGACACAAAAGCAGAGGTGGTGATGCAGAATGCCAAAATACGATGGAGAGAAGCCCCTCATGCCCCCCGAGCGCCAGCAGCACTTGCTAACGCTCACCCACGAGCACAGGAACGCGCTGCCCCCACGCTGAACCTCCTTTGCTCCAACACTGTGCAGGAATTTGGACTTCCAAACCATGTCCTGCACCGTGTGATCTATGGACTCGTACTCTCTTCCCCGTCCCAAGCCACATCCCCAAGACAATACATGAAATGGAACATAAATCAAGTGATTTTCCCTCTGTCACAGACGTGCATCACATTTTGCTCATAATTTTCAAAGCTTGCGTGTGCTGTTGTATAAATTGGCTCATGCTTTTCTTGAGAGTAAAACTGTATTGATCAAGTTGAAAGGGAGGAAAAGTCCATTTTCAACTGGAGTTAGCAGCTGGGTTGAAATTTACCCTTGAGTAAAAAGGAGACAGATTCATTTTGGAATGCTGACGCATATTTTAATCCCCCCAGAAAAGTTCAATGAAAATATTCACTTATTAGCTGACTCAAGATATTTCCTTCAAGAAAATACAAGTTACAAAGGTAAAATTAAAAAGAAAATAATATCTTTGCATGCAAAAGCTGTAGCAGGTAAAACACAAGCAACCTCCAAATGTTTTGGGGGCAGAAGCATTTATGACATAATTCTAATGAATCTTATTGACACAGTCAACTATTTTTAAAGCCTTAGCAAGTATGCCATAAAAAAGACTGAAAAAAATGTGAAAGCCAAATATTGTATGGCTATAACCTTCTAAAACGTTAACTGATAAAATCATGCCCAATTTCTGCACAAGTCCCATGCATTTAAGCCCAGCAATGTGACTACAAGGTTGTGACTAACTCTTTATACTCCTGCTATTTCCACTCCTTTCCTTCAAGAGCTAACATAAGCTTGTTTTTCCCCTCTAGTGTCGATAGAAATAACTAACAATATAGCACAAAGATCTAGGTAACCTTTTTACGGAGCTCTAAACTGGATTTATTTAGAAATCCTTTCAGAGACTCGATATCTTCCAGAAAAATGACCACAGAAACTGTCACAGTTGATTAACAAGCTCATTTTGCACATTCCCTCCAAATCTCCAAGCTATTTTTTAAGCAAAGGTTAAAAATAAATATTATTGGAGGCTACAGTAAGGAGGTGGCACTTTTCCAGCATTCAGTTTTGACCTAATAGGAAACAAAATGAAAGCAAGAGCAGGAATCTCGCATTAAGACATTGGCCATCCACAGCCTAACGCCTGAAGCAAACTACATGATTTTGCCTTGGCTGATCTAACCCTTGTTTCAGCCCTGTGCAAGTCGACTATGACTCAAAGAGCCAACTAAAGGAAGTCCCTCTGGGCCAGCAGAGAGATGCTTCTGATAACAGCAACTGAAGAACTGGAACACGCTGTGCACAGGACGATGTTTTCCCACAAAACGTCTGCTGTGCAGCAAGCTGGCGAGCCGTGAACCAATTTTATTGATAACATTATAAATGCTGCCTTTGGAAAGCTAAACAACGTTGCACTTGCAAATAACAACTCCACTTTTCGTTCAACACCACATTTGAATTCCAATCTACAAGCACACCAGATAATGACACCCCTTCTTGCAACGACAACAGATTAAGTCACTGTGATCGGTTCCGAGTTTCCCAAGGGGCTTAGCATCCATTCTTTAATTAATATCAAAACTCAGCACAGTCCAACAATTGAAATCACCAAAATTGCTTCTGAAAATTTAGGCCATGAAGTCCATTAACAGAAACGTATTTGAAGCTGAACACAGGGCTTGGCGAGATCCACACGACCTGTCTGAAACAACCAACGAGGTTCGGGTGCTGCGCTTCTCCAGCCAGCAACAGGCATGTCAGTCCCAAAGAGCTCACAAAAGGGGTATTGAGCACGGGTTTTATCCTAATTACTAGATTACCTATATGCTTCTGCCATCTTGCTCCTGATGCATCAATACTAAAAGAAAATCATTTCATGTACCAAAAACAAGAAGATAAAAATCTCCTTGAGACACTGAGAAAATGTGCACTTGGTTCTCTTCCATTGCATTAGAAAAGCGTCTGCTCTTCTATTTTTTGGACCAGAAAATTATATATTTGCAAAATGGCTCAACAAGAACGTGCAGCCCCAGGGATTGTCCCTTCCACCTACCACAGAGAGGGGTTCAGTGCCATCTGCTTTCCAACAACAGTTGTCTTGTCCGCAGGACCAGAACGAGACCACTGACAGCACACAAAATGCCTGGAGCCCCTCTAATCATCTTCCCCCTTTCTCCTAACAATGGTTTTCTCCCTTTTGGAAAGCACAAGCCTTCAGATTCCCAGTAACTTCATGGTTTTGTTCGAAGTCCCCAAGGCAGCAGGCGGGTGATAACATGGGGAGAAGCTGCTTGAAGCATCAGGCCGAAAAAACAGCACAAAGAGGTGCACAGCAGAGCGCTGAAGCTCCAGCACAAAACGGGCCTCAGGATCCCATCCGGACTTCTCACCGGAGTAGCGGTGGAGGAAGTTTAACTGAAACATGATTTGTACCTGTTAAAAAAGGCTCAGCTGTCAACTAAAACATTCTGCTACGCTTAATGACTGAACTCATTTAGCTTTGAGCTCTGGGTAGCCCCATGTAAACTGCCCTGCCACGCTAAGTCCAGAACTGTGCCTGTTAAGTCTTTGTGCAGAAGCAAACCAAGGACCAGCCTAACTTTTAACAAGAGGATTATTACATGGCTGTGCCACAACCCAGGCTTCGGCACCGCTTGGGGCATTCACACAGGCGCCAGCAAAGACACTAGACAAGCAGAGGGTCTTCAGAAACAAGGTTGCTAATGCAGCTTTGGGGGGCTGTGCAGGGCTAGACCCAATGCCTCGAGTCCCAAAGCTGCCTTAACTGCCTCCTCCGGAGCTCGATTACTCTTTACAACAAAAGTTTTATCTGATTTCTGGCCTATTCAAAGCTCTTCCAAGTCCACCGAACACTGACATGGATAAATTATAGCATTCAGGTGGTAGCTGGATAAAAGCATCTGGAGCTTGTCTAAGAATACTGAGGACCACTGGGAAGGGTGGGATACATGCCCAAGACTCTCGAGAGAAGAAATTACTGTGCTTCACAACCTGCCAAGTGGGAGAAAGCACGGATACCCTCAGTACATGGGCTCAACACCATCAAAACAGAGCAGCTTATTTACTTCAACAAAGACCCACACTGCAATCACGCCTTCGACTAGGAATTACAAGAGGTTTTTCAAGCAGTGTATCCATTAATAGTTTAAGGAAAACAAGCAGAGTGATCAGAAAGGAAAAAAAAAAGTAAAGAGAAAAAGGAGGAAAAAAGGAGAAAAGAAGAAAAGGCAGTAAGGCTCTTTTTGCTAGGGGAGGGAACGAGGAGGAACCGAAATGGCGAGCTCTGACTTGATATAATTACCACCTCCACTCGAGGCTCACAGCTGCTGCCTAAAACGTCCCAGAATTTCTGCAGGCTTTGAGACCGCTGCCAAAGGCAACGCGGTGCACTGCAAGGATGCAGAGCGGATTTCCAGGCAGGTACCTGTCATTGTTCGGGAATCCGGAACAGCTTGAGTTTTCTTCTATTCCTCTTTTTGTTTAGGTCTGAATTCCAAACTACAAAAGCAAAAGCTTTTGGCACAAACCCGCCTAAGAGAATACTTCTTCACCTGTGTTTAAGAGATTAGGCTTTTACAGAACTGCAGAAATGCTTTTCCTCTAATTCCTGACTATTTTTCCTAGTTATATTCTGTTCCAGTGACCTATTAAGTCACTCCTTTCTGTTCCCTCTGCTATATTCCAAAAAGAGGAAAATGACATTCCTTGAAAAGCAAACTGAAGTTAAAAGAAATCAGAATCATTTAAGTAAATCCTCATGTAGCCTATTGGACAGTCAAAGCTAATGAACAAGCAGATATCAGATTTATATCACGGCCCATGAAAGTATCTTCCTTCAAATAGAAAAGGCACTGAATAAATAAATGGAATTCAATTCATTCAATGTACATTGTCAATATGAAGAGTACCTTATCTCACAAGAAAATAAAAAATAAGAATTTAAAGATAGAAAATAATTGCGTTAACTGAATTGCAAAGCTAATAAGGTAAAAGTTGCTATGGCCATACATGCAAATATAGGGATGAAGATTTTTGGGAAACATGTCCAAATTTACCGAATTAGGCTTCCAGCTGCTAACACAGAGGTTGAGAGCATGAGTATAATCACTGAAACTACTGTTGTTCTGTTAAGCATAATAGTATCTTAATCCTGAGATAATCAACTCCTTAACCTTTGGCACTTGAGTTTCTTTAGCTCCCGCTCCAGTAATTATTTCATGAGCAGAAAGGCCCCTTGCTGCAACTTACTCCTACTAAGAAGCTTTTAGTCCTAACGGCCGAGGCGGGGAGGAGCAAGGACAGGGACCCACGCGCACCGCCCTCCCACGCGCACAGACACGGCGCGTGGCTCCCGAGAGCCTCGCCGAGCAGAGCTACGCGCGTGACGGCAGCCGTGGGTCCCAACATCTTAAACATACAACAGGGCAAAAAAGAGAACAGAATTAAGTTTAAATTTTCTGATTAGGAGCTCACACGCTGTTGCATGGATTCTTGTAAGCATAAAATCCTAGTTTTACCAAGTTTGCTGAAAGGTAGCCTAGTAGCCAGCTTCTGCATATAACCCAAGCCAGGCTCACTGGCACTTGGTGAGTGCAGGAACCTGAAGCTGTGTCAAGAGGTAAATCTTACCCTAACGCAGCAGCTCAGACCTCATCTATCTCAGCATGACCAGAGTTCTGAATTGCCAAAGAGTAGTGACAAGTGCTCTGTAATTTAGAAAAGCTGTCTCATTTTTAGAAGTAAATAAAAGGTCTAAGTTACAGACTTGTAGCATATGGTTCCTGTTTACAGATCCCCAGTCTTCCCAAATTCATTTAGAAGGACCATAACGAGGTAAAAATACTTAACCAGAAAACAAACAAATAAATACAGTCCAAGTAGGCACTGCTCCACTTTTACTCTTTGGCTACTTAAAATTTAATCCAATCTGGTAATAGCAAAATTTTATCAAGGAATAAGAGGAATTTATGTTCTGGGATAAGCTGACATCATCTCTGGCAGATTTATTTCTCGACATCATCTCTTGTGGATTTATTTCTCATCACGACAAGAGCCTATTTTAGTGTGGCATTGATTTTCATTCCCTTTGGTGCTGTGACTGCAGCAGGACTTGCTAGCAAGGCTAATCAAAGAAAATTTCTGCCTATTCCATCCCCACCCATAATTTTTATTCTCATTGAAAGTTCAAGATCCTAGAAGGAAAGGGGGTCCAGTAGTTGACTAATATTCAATATTCTTGGAGGAATCAGTGCATTCCTCCAAGAAATAAGTCAAGCATGGAGGGCAAGAGACCTTCATGGATGGGCAAGGAGCCCTTGGTAAAGTTTAAACAGAAAAAGAGAGCAAACAACCTGTGGAAGAAGGGTCACACCATGTGGGAGGAATATAGGAACATTGTCAAAGAAGGCAAGGATGCAGGGAGGAAGGTCAAAGGCCTGCTTGAAATTAAATTTAGCAAGAGAAGTCAGGAACAACAGGAGGGGCTTCTACAAATATATCAGCAGCGGGAGGAAGATGGGAAAACGTTGGTCCACTTCTGAACAGGATGAGATGACTGAGACTTCTGAACAGGCTGGATGGCTGAGAGAAGGCCATGGGATGTTGACTACCTTGATGTTAGCAAGGCTTTTAAGCACTCTCTCCCATAACATCCTCATGGGAAAGCTCCAAAAGTGTGGATTACATGAGTGGACAGTGAGGTGGATTGAGTACTGGCAGAATGCAGAGCTCAGAGGGTTGTGAGCAACAGTGCAGTGTCTAGTCGGCCTGTGGGCAGTGGTCCCTGTGACCTCAGGAGGTCAATACTGGACTGAGTGCTGTTTAACTTACTCATCAATGACTTGGAGGAGGGGAGAGAGGGCATCCTCAGCAAGTTTGCAGATGATAAAAAACCAGCTGGAGCAGTTTACACTCCAGAGAGCTGTGCTGCCTTTCAGAGGGACCTGGATTGGGTGGGAAAGTTGGACTAGATGTCTAGAGGTCCCTTCCAACCTCAACCATATTGTTACTCTGGATTGTTTAAAGCTTTGTTCTTTAATTGCTTAGAGTTCATAATTCCCAAAACTTTTGTCAAGAAAAGAAATCAAAAGCATTTAAATTATGTTACTTTCATTACATCATTAACTGTGAGAAATATTTTTTTGAGATTTCCAAATAATTCTGTAAAGATTTGCCTTTGAAGAGCTCTCTAAATAATCCTCTTATTTGCTCTTCATAAGCATTGAAGTGTTTTGGTAAATGTGCTGTTTGTTTATAAATATTTTTAAGCAAGTCTGAGTTGAGAGTAAAGAATAAGTCTGAAGACTTGCTGAAAATCTGGGAAATATGGACAGAAAAGACTTACTTGACAGTGAAACATTTAGTTTATTTCCCTTTTTTAAAAAAAGCAATACCATCACTTATGTTGCAAACCCCCTTCCAGTAATGCATTAGTTATATGAGAGTTAAGGCCACAGAGAATTGCAACTATTTTATTTATAAAATGTGCTATCCAGCTAAAAATGCCGGACTACAAAGCAGTGGAGTTTCAACTGCAGTTGCTCACATAATTCAAGTCGCGAACCTTGACCCTAGAGTGTTAGGATTGGTTCAGAACACAGTTCATCAGGTCATAAATAATTGGAGGGACATTTAATTCTATGTGGAATAATCTTAATTACATTCCTTAGAGAAGTACTGTTGCAGATGTTAATATGAGCAAATGAGCTACAGAGCACTAAACATTCTGTAGGAAATGAAAAAAGCTGCCAGTTCTAGTACATGCAGTTTATTTAGTTTACAACAGGAGATGACTTAAAATCAAAATGAGATGTAAAACCTCACAAAGTTCAGGTCCTCCTAGTCCCTAAATTTGTTGATCTGTCTAAAAAATTATGAACGAGGTGTGAATTTGGATTTTACATGACCCTAATGCCCAATTTCAAGAAGTGACGATATCTGAGTTAATAATTCACCAGCTCATCTCCAGCTTGGGCGCTCAGCTCTCCTGGCACTTAACCTGCAGAAAAGGCTGGCTGACAAAAACTGTTTTGGCTGTTTCATATCTCAGCACAGTATTTTGGTATATACAGTTCCCTCTTTATTCTCCACTGCCCCTCCTTTTCTGACCACAGAGGCAAGTCATAAACGTTTCTGATGACCACTGGCAGCCTTTCCAGAAGGAACTCACAGCTTGTTGGGCAGCACAGGCTAGGCCGGCGCTTCTCTCTGCCACGCATGCAGCCCATTTGAGAGCTGCCTCTGGGAGGAAAGCTTGACAGCCAGGGCCAAACTCAGGTCCAACCTCCAGGTACCACGTGCACAAGTCTAGCTCAGACAGCTGCAGTATCAGTTGATCCAGGCTCTGCCATCAGTGACCTCAGTGCTAACGTGGAAAACAAAAAACCACTCTACCTCAGGTGAAATACAGTTCATCTCACACAAGAGCTCTGCTAAGTGTCTTTACTGACACTGCCAATGGTACAGATCTGTGCCAAGCCATGCCTGGGCAGCCTCTCAAGCAGTAAAGACCAAATTCTGGCCACCAAACTCTATTTTTTCATTAATTTGACCTAATCTAATAGTGGCAGTTCAGGTTCATGTCTAAATCACGACACCTGACACCTGGTAGGAAAGGGCAAGCCTTGGCCACCTAGACCTAACACACACCACTAGAGATGTGAAATACACTTAATGCAGGTGATTATTAAATTCAGAAATACTTCCACATGTTTTATAGAGATATCTTAATAGACTATCTCACATCCTACTTGACAAGAGCCATCTAATGCTTCTATTAGTAAGAGAGCCAGGCACGTCTTAAACTATGGAAAGTTAACTGCATGTACATCAATAATCCGTTAAAAAGGTTGGTCATTGTTAAAAGCTTACTCTCTATTTCCTGATTAAAACCATTTCTGATTGCACTCATGGTGGTACAGTGCTCAGAAGTACGCCAGCAATGGCCATGTGGAGCATGTTTTATATAAGCATATTATCTCTTCTACTATTCAGACTGAACCTCTGTTCAGCTTCTTGGGCATGTCCCATATAATAGCGCACCCCCAGAGATTGCCCACTTGCTCAGAAAAAGCAGCAAACTCCTAAGGGCATTTTCCTCAAGTATAACACTAAAATGTCAAGGCTGGCAAGGCCAGGAAAGCTTTCACAGGGTAGATGAAAATAAAACCAGTCTGCAGACACAAGAGGAAAGGCAGGAAAGCTTCTGTATTGCATTAGCTCCAGACGCAAGCACTGCTCACCTCAGCTAAGGTACATCCCTTCCTATCACAAAACACACTCATTACCACCATTAATGCAAAGTCATCGGTTAGGCTGAGATTACTGTAAAGGTCTGCAAATCCCAGGCATATAAAGAAAAGCAGTTAGTGCACAGTGTAGCCTACAAGCTACAGGCAAATAAAAAAAATACATAAAACTACATTAAAGGTCTGGCTGTTGATATCCAACGATATTGGAATATATCTTCTCTGTAGTGTCTCTCTAAGTAGACCTTTAGAAGGACATTGCAGGGCATGCATATTATAAGGACCATTACAGAAACACCATGTTAGGCAGTGACCTGGCTGCAGAAGTGCAGGAGCTGCAGCTGTGCATGCACAAAGGCAGCACGCACTGCTTTCTACTGACCAAGCTGTTCTCAGGTTGCGTGGCCATCAGCCTCTCCTTCCACTAAAAAGGGCTAAGAGAGTAGAAAATACCCAAAGGCAGGAGACTGCAGAGCCAGCAGCCTGGAACCGAACCACCGAGCTCTAGGAGAGCTGTATTACTGCCATTGCAAATGGGAGCAATTACTGTGAAATCTGCAAGCTGAAGGCTGCTAAGCCACGTGGTTGCAGCTTCAAGACCTCTGGCTAGGGCAGACCCATTGCCTCTGCAGGGCAAACTTCACAAATGCCTCCACTGCCCTCTCCAAATGCACCGGGTCCAGCACAGACCCAGAGCCAGAAACAGACTGTTGGAACTCGTGGACTGCAGGGCTGAAGGAAACCCATTAAACGCTACCTAAGGAGGACCAGGGAACATAAAAACAGAAGGAAAGTATTTTAAATCCAAAATAACAAAAAAAAAATCAGAAGTCACTTAAGAAAATAAATATCATCCTAGAAAGTGAATGGCTTTTTTGCATTTTAGAAAGTGCAGAGGCCTAGAGCCATTATGGCTTAAAAGTGTCATATAGAGAACCGAAGCACTGATAATAATTCAGAAATATTTCATATTTTCTCAAACATGAGGCCTGCCTATGCAAGCCTCATCTGATAGGCAGGTCTCTGCCCATTTTGATTCAATTCCCTAATTCCTAGTCCCACAAAACCCTTAATGAAATTTAACTCTCCTTCATTGTTTATAAATAGACTAATTTTACTGGCCATTACAAAATATTGGTTCAATTTTTAACCAAACATATTTGCAAACAAATATGGCATTTTTCTTCCCCTCCTCCAAAATACTATGAAATTTTTTTCTATTCCTCAAATAACTTGAATAAAAAGTAAATCATACATCTCTACTTCCTGAAGAACAGTCTAACCAAGACTATACAAGAAATCTCAGATAAAACCTGCATGCAGAGACTTCCTGATTACCTTAAGACTGTCGTAACTGATGTATGACAAAACTATTGTCCATCTCTGAAGGCTGATGATTTGGGGATTCATTCTGACTTCCCTGCAACTAACCCCAGCACTGATTTCTCCTGGGGTTTCCTTCTGCACAGCACAGGTGACTGAAGCTGCAGCCCAGGCCCAGGCCAGCTGCTTCATGATGTCATTCGCCCTGTTTTTTTGGCACAACAAAATACACATTGCTGATCCAACCGAGCCTGCAACTGCTGACAGCTACGATTTTTACTAGCTAAATATTTTTAGTTAATAAAAAAAAAATTGGTAATTCTATCAGAGTATTTGCGTACATATACTTCACACATATGGTTATAATGTGAAATACCTTTTGGCTGCAGGGCATTATTACCGAAAGAGATCTAGTATTATCATAAATAAAGCTCATCATTCTGCATTCTGTCCAGCTGAAAGTCAGGTTCTGGGTTTGACCAAGTCATCTCAAATGCTTTGCCAAGCCTAGTTTCTTTAGATCTAAGGGCTCCACAGCTGATATTACATTGCTGATTAACCACGGAGACCCAGGTATCAGTGCTACCAAAACACACATATCAAAACACCCAAACACACAGCGTGCAGCAGTATATTTACTAATGATCAGGTGACAGTTTTCAGGAAGGAAAACTAATGTTTAGAAATTACTTTTAACAAAAAAAACCTGTTACTGAGGAAAGGAGAAGTTTCTTTGAGTGCAGATCTTGGATTTAGCAATACCTCTGCTCTTACCTGGGATTCTGACACCTTTCAACTAGCTGTTGCCATACTTGAACTGGGCACTTACGAGACACAAGGCTGAACCTCTAGGAAGCTAGAACTTGCCTGGAACAGCTGCTGAATGCCAGGCAGGGACTATACCTTTTACATATGCAGTGGGGGGAATGGCTATATATCTCCTAATTTCAAAACACTGTGCACAATACTGCCTATTTGCTTAGCAGAACTGTCTCAATCTTGTGGGATATAGAGAATAAATTATTGCTTCTATAACGCACAGGAACATACAGAAGTGCTGGAGTCCTGAGCTGCTTGGAGCACACGTTGCTAGCAGCACCTTATCAACAGAGCAGCATCCTCAGGCACAGCCTGGGATGTTCCCTTTGTGCCAAGGAGCTTCTCTGCCGGGATAACATGGAAAACAGGTCCTAGGCTTGTTATTAGTATGTGATAACCCACAGAACCGGTCAGCTACTGCAAGCAACAAGAAAATATTGTGGACAGGAGGGTGACTGGTGAAGCAGGCACGCGATTGCTGCTCCCAGCCTCTTAGCTGTTTCTATAGGCTCAACTTGTACATTTCTTCAGCAGGCCATTTTCAATACTCCCATGTGTACTGTAAACAGAACTGGATGGCTGCAGTTTTATTAGTAATTTTCCTGTTTTCTTTAAAGTCACCGTGATCCATTTTCAATTGGTGATTGGAGAAAATTAAAGGCGGCTTTAAAGAGGAGCTCCAAAGCCGAATGCACCACAACGAGCATGTGGGCGGCTTGGCAGGAAACATGACGGAGGGGTGGGGGGGGAACTCAATTGCTTCCTGTGGTTAAGATGTTAAAATCCATTCCAGAAGAGCCTGGCTTGATACTGCGGCTTTTGTTGCTATCTTATTTATGAACATCGGAAATAGGCTTGCATGTGTGCCCCACTTTCAGCATGAAGCACGTGTGAAACAGATGGAAGCGAGTTATATTTCCATCAAATACAATTGAAGACTCATATTGAAGATGCTGCCAGATGCCACAAAAACTAAACAGCTTCCAGAAGATCAGAATTGCCTGCTGCAGTGACAGCACTTTCCAACCAAATAACTGGCTATGCTAACAAACTGAAAGAATTCAGCTTATCCACAGAGCTATTTTTCTTACTCAAGTCGCTTACAGCTTCTTTTTCAAGATCAAGCACCCATTTTCCCCAATTAATTTAAAGCAGATATATTAATAATGGGGCATACGCTTCTTTAAGCATTTCCACAAGGTCTTTCATGAGAGATTCTACACTGTTACACCCCAAGGGTCTGGCATTCACACTGATGTACACTGTACATCCCGCATTAGCTGCGTTATTGGCATCTCCAAGTACTTTCTAAGATCCAAGGGATTTCTTATAAATAAAACATCAATAAATAAAACAAGTCTCATAGAAAGCTGGACCCGCAGCTGGGCCGCTGCAGGCCATACATTAGCTGGGCCCGCATTACCCTGCATTATTGGCATCCGCAAGTATTTCATAAGATTCAAGGGATTTCTTATAAATAAAACATAAATCAATAAAACAAGCCTCATAGAAAGGAGCTGAAAAGCCAAAGCTGCTTTCTGAACTGCAGATGAGAAATGCTTCCCGGGATAGAACGCAGGGAGATGCTCCTGAGCACTGCGACAGGTGAGTGCTCCTGCCTAAGCAGACTGGTACATCAAGGGCCACTCCCAGCCACCAGGGCACTAGAGGAAGGTTTCTGGTCTAAGCCTGACTCAAGAACCTCGCACAAGGCCAAGGAGATGCTGTGGGCAAGATAGCTCTAGTAAATGTTCCAACTCAGCAAACTAGTCCCGCATCTGTCTACTAGAACCAAGTTTACAACTATATTGCAAGTCCTGCTTTGTTCAGGTCTTTGACAGAAGGGAAAATGGGTAAAGGGCATGACTACACACAAAAACATAACATGGTCTTTTATAATAGTCTTTTACTATCATAATGGGCAGATATAGAAAGTTTTATTCCATATGTCAGACATTTTAATTATTCTATTTCTGTTATACATAATTCTAATTATTAGGTATTATTAGGTATTATAATACTGCAAAAGGGATAAGTGAGCCTTTAGAAGCTCATGAGCGGAGGAACTCATCGTGACTAGTGTGTACGGGTCACGTGTTCCACGTTTCCTCTCTCTGTATTAGCCCCACTGACAAGATCCCAGTGGTCAAGAGTATTTTCTGCACTGGCAAACTAGGAAGCATATGCCTCGAAGATGTGCTTCAAAGACATGGGTACACAGCTATGGTTGGAAGAGCTTTTCAAAAGGATGAAGAGGTGACTGAGCTATAAATATCGTCGTGTGGAGAAAATACCGGATATTATTAAGCTCATTAACTTAGCAGGGAAGGATGTAGCCAAAACCAATGGCTAGCAGCTGAAGTCAGACAAAGTCAACTGCCTTTTGACAGTCAAGTACAGCATAGTCTCCCTCCCAAGCCACTCAAATCCCTCGCTTATATGAATTTAGGTGGAAAGCCAGTTACTTTAAGGCCACAGATTTAGCTATATTTTAAAAAAGCAGTCTCAACTTCTGGAAGCAAAAGGTTTAAATACACAAAGACTGCAGAAGAGCCTCTAGAATCAGGATTTTGTTTTGTTTTAATGGCAGTGAAAAGAAAAAACAAATCTTATCAAATAGAAAGAAAACCAAGTTCAAGGTTTAAAAGACAATTAAGATATTGCAATCAGTGCTAAGTTCATACCGCATTCAGTTCTATCATAACTGAAAATCTTACTTTGAAAGACAATTATCACTTATCAGTGCTGATACTGAATGATGGATTACTAGGGAAGATTCATGACTACGAGTTAGTTTACACAGAAAGGTGTGAATCCCAATTTTGTTTGCCTAGCTTTAAGCTTCTCGTAGCCTCAAGGCCATGGAAGGGCAACAATGGCTTGAAAAAGCAAAATGCATTCTTAATGCAACAAAAATGCTTAGCATGCACCGTTCCGAACACTTCTGGGTCCGAAAGCTCATCTCCACATGAGCCCTCCCTTACTCCATCAGAATAAGGGGCTGAGCTCCCTGTACAGCCAGACACAAATTAATCAGGTTTAACTATCAATATGTTTATAGGATTTCCATATAAAAAATAAACCAATTTTAAAAGCTTTTGTTGTTGTTTTGTTTAGGTTTCTAGAATGACATGGATTAGGAAAAAAGAAAAAGTCTCAGTGGGCCTCTTCTTCCTCCCCACTGTGTATGAAGATTGGCAAAATGCCCCTACTTGTGATTTCTTCCCCCACACTCTATTTTTTTTTTTTTGCTTAATTACTTCCTGCTAGTCAAAAAAAGAGATGAGGGTAAAAGGCAAAGGACCACTTTGAGTGTTATATTTCCCTTTTAAAAAGTAACTTTTCACCTTCACGTGTTAACTGAACACTTAAAGCTAAATGAATGCATCCCCCCATGGTACTTCCAACACAGCAGAGAAGACCTCTGGTTAAAAAGCCAGACTCTCATAGCAAAGTCATGAAGAAAAAGAAGTTACCTAAAGTAACCCAAGCAATGCCCAGGGAAATCCTCTCCAAAAGAGGGTTGCAAGAGATAAACAAGGACATTTTTTCCTAAATGTGTGAGGATAAATAGTGAAATCACTTCTCTTACTTGGAAATATTCAGATTGCTTTTCAAATTTCAAGACCATGTTATAATTCAGGTGGCCAACTCAGATGGATTCAGGCAGGTATTTTACTGTGAACTGAAAGCAAGCAATTTGCCCATGCTATATTAAAACACTGGCAAGTAAAGAAAAATGCAAACTAGCCTGTGCTGATCATGGGTTTGTTTACTGCCTTCACTCCTTGCCTCACCAGCAGCTTCCAGCTTATCTGTGCCTCCCTCACTGAAATATCTCCCCAAACAAGCCCAAAGGAGCACGTAGAAGAGTTACTGGGTCTGGTCCACAAAGGGCAAGTTTGCTGAGCACTCTTAGTTTCATAATGAATAGAAGACAAGAACACTCCAGCTGGCAGCACGTGCGTCAGGTCAGACTTCACTGTCTTTATGAGCCAGTTAGTTGCTTGATGGCCTGGACATCACACACACGTGTGGGCCTAACTGGTATGCAGACAGAACCACCTACCACCTTCCACCTAGGAAACCCATGACAAATTATGACACTACCTTGGTGGTAAAATCCTCGGTGCTACCTAGATTTCCAGTAACATCAGCATCATGTAGATCATCTCTAGATTTAATGATCTGTCTTGCTTTAGCAAATAAATCCATTGCATAAAAATATAAACTTAGCACAGAGAATCCTTCTGCAGTATCCTTGGGTCATTAAATCTCTTCTTGTTAGAAGCACGTGCAACATCCTAAGTTAACTTTATATAAGAACAGTCCCATGTACTATGTTATATCTAACCCTCAAATCCAGGCCAAGCCCTATAAACAAGGTATCAGGTGTTATGGTTATGCAATAAAACTTCTTGGTAGAGAAGAACTGTGGCTCTTGATCAGAGCCCAAACACATTCAAAGCAAATGTTAGAATGTGAATAAAAACTTAATATTCTTACAGTGCCTTTAAGATTCTATGAATGACAGAGTGAAATCTCTGATTAACTCAAGCCATTTTGAAGATTACATTCCAACACTGAGTGGTTACAGTTACACATAGTCTATTTTATCTGTTCAGGTTTTGGAGACTTGACAAGAATTCAAATCCAAGCCACCTGGCTATGAAGTGCAAGTGCAAACCTCCCGAAATGCAAATATTTAATCATTGTTTCCCAGTCAATATACCATAAATGCTCAAAGAATGCAAGAGCTTCCTCATTATTACTGGAAGATCCTTGGATAAAAGATGTTACTCTCTAAAGTTTAAAAGCAGTGTGGCCAGTAATTGCTGACTTCTCACAACTAGCAAAGCATCTGATACGGCCTTATTGAAAATAATAA
The DNA here is from genome assembly GCA_032353885.1 of Nothura maculosa. Taxonomy (NCBI): domain Eukaryota; kingdom Metazoa; phylum Chordata; class Aves; order Tinamiformes; family Tinamidae; genus Nothura; species Nothura maculosa. Next base: position 5,301,467 of record JAUBOD010000268.1, on the reverse strand, counting down.
AGGAGCAAAGGACACAGTAGAGGAACTGAAGCCAGAAACTGCCAAACAGCGCTCTAGAGCTGAGAAGCAAAAAGGAGGACTTGAACATTATCATAAAGACAAGCTATTGTACATCTGCCACAGCAAGGGAAGGCATCATATCCCGCTCCAAAATGAGGTGGCAGCTCCAGCAAGTCACCTTGTCCCACCCTTGGGCCCAAGGGTGTTATTTCTGTGCTCTGTGGCAGGGAGTACAGCAGAACCGCAGGTCAGGGAAAGAGTTAACGAACTGAACCAAGTATTTGACAAATAGCAGCTACTAGATGTTTATATTTTCTTCAGTTGTTCTATACCAGTTCTGTACTCTATCAGTTCCTGGAGCTTCAAACAGTACAATTAAAATACATCTGAGAAACGCTGCAGAATCCTGGTGCCCCACACAATTATCTCCACAGCAAAACTTGGGGCTAATGTGTTGCAATACGCTACTCAAACACCAAACACTTCCTTTCCTATGATAGAAGATAATCCAGGAATTTAATTTGTGAACTCCCAGGTGGCTGTCTTCCACATTACACAGGCCTGAGGGCAAATGACTCCTTTAATACTTCTCGTACCCTCAGGTGAATGTTCCAGACATGTTCCAAGAGGAGCTCCCCTTCATGTAACCACATCACACAATAACAGGGAAGAATTTATTCTGAAGCCAAAGTAAGATTATATTAAAAGTTACCTAAATGCATTATTGTTTCTCTATTTCATGTGCATTTTGACTTTCCATTTTAGAGGAAAAAAGGTTCAAAAAAGAAAAATGGTTAAGTTCTGCAATCCCTTTCCAGAAAGCATGCAACTGCCAACAGCAACAATGCACTTCAGAAATGCAACAGGGAACAGTGCAACAGAGGAAACCAGTAAAAGCGAAAAAAAAAATTCATTAATCTGTGCAAGTGAGCCTGTGTCTTTCAGGTTAGCATCATTTGCAGCACTTAAATAAACAAGTCTCGCCTAGCACTGAGTGTAAAGGATGCTCTTATCAGGTTAGCTTTTAAGTAAATCAACAGGTTGATTTGCTTAAAGCTGAACCTAGCCAGAAAGTTTTGATACAGGAATAGAAAGCTGCAAACCTAACTATTGACAGTGAATGCAATGGCAACTGGAGCCAAGCGGCGTACTAATTATTGAAGTGTACTGTAATGCTTTACCAGGAGATCAAAAGGTTCCTCACATCATTAAAACACATTCCAAGAACCATCAAAGGTCTAAGGCCTTTGATTAAAAAATTCAGTGGAAATAAAGAATACCACAGTTTTCAAAATAATCATTTATAAAGATGATGGATGGAATTCTGAATGTTGCTTTTAAAAATACATGCTAACAGTGAATCCCTTATTTTTCTACTAATTCACTTGTGTAAAAACAGAGAGTGCTGCTTTCATCACTAAAAGCAATTTTCTATCTCCACAGCAAGTTTAGCATGAGAAGTCTCCCAGATGTCAGTATTTTACAGTTCAGAATTCTACCCTAAAATGGCAGGGTATGTCCCCAAGGGTCCAGTTTAGTGCAGGCCTCAAGCATCCCATAGCAGCTGTCAGGAGGTTACCCTTACCCCCTTGCAGCCCCAGAACAGCCCAGCTGTACCACACGCTCTGCCTGCAGTTTAAACGGCGTCCAGTACAACGTCACCTAACTTCACGGGAGCGGCAGAAGCCGCCCATAAGTGCGAGGGTTTTTCCAACCTTGAGCACTGCCCCTTGGACTATGTGCTACAGAAAAGGAGTCCCGCATGGTCAGTCGTATTTACAGCTCTCAAAGTCCAAAAGATCGGCCAAGAATGGAAAATCCCTTTGCAATGTCACAACACATCAGCCTTTCAGTTCCCAACTACAGCTTCTACTCGATATTGACAGCTGACACCAGAGCATCCTCAATCACATCTTCCTTTGGAGAAAAAGGAAGAAAAGTCACCAGTAAAGTGGTGGGGTTACAGGGAAGAGCTGTACACACAATAGCTACCAAAGTTGCTGCCACCTTAAGTGGTGTCCCCTCCCATGAATCAGGGAGTTGGTGTGGTCAAAACCTTAGATCAGTTAAAATTTGGAATTGGCAGAGACTGATTTACAATATGTGCATCTGAGTGTATATTTTCATCTGAGTGTATATTTTTAGCTTCAAAATCATCTACGTTTTAGTTCAGGAATGTCCGGATGTATTAATCCTCCAGATTTCTCCTGCTTTGCAAAGTCTGATAAGGAAGAGATAGCAGGAGAGTTGAACATCAGGCCAGGACTCAGACTAAAGAATCATTCTGAAAACATAATGGGAGAGGGAGAGGGAGGAGAGGGATTCAAAGACTAAGTGGGAAGTTACTATTTCATCCTATGAATCCAGTCTGCCAGACTCCTTTCTTTTTTCAAATCACCCAACCTCCTCATCTCCAGAGATAAGTTACCTTGAGTAAGTTCAAATGGGTTTCCTACACGTTTTTCCTGATGAAAGCCAAACAACAGGGCTACAGGCTGCAGTTATTAATTACCTTACTTCAACAAGCCTTAGTCTTTACGACCACTACTTCCAGAATTCCCACAGCACATTTCCGTCTCTCACTTTCATATTTTACAACCTTAATTTTATTTTTTTAAACTACTCTGGATAGCAGATAAAAAAGGATCTCGATATGCCCTAGAAGACAGCCCTTATACACTTTAATTTTCATCTTAAATGCTACCAAGTCTGAAATGACAAATCTTCATTGATCTTTTGGATTGAGCAAGCAATAAGTAGGCCTGTTGGCAAAAGAACAAACCAAGATATTAAAAGCAAACAAGCAAAAGCTTTCTAAGTTGCAAATGTGATGTATATGGGAAAGGAAATGACAGCCTCTAGGGTTGACAGGAGACAATATTTGAAGCAAATCAGTCACTCCAAGCCCCACCACGATATTCGACCTACAGCATATAATGAGAACATGAAAGCCAACTTGAACTCCTGTACCCCAAAAGCCACTGTCTGAGATTCCAGTTCCTTTTTATCAGCTTTTTAAGACCTTCTTCTGGAAATTACTATAGCACCTGTCAACCTGTGGCTAATGGATGTTTCCTTTCACTTTTGAATAAACTGAACTGAAAGAGGCCTGCCAAGCAATGGCTAGAAACAAGTACTTCATGGATTGAACCGAGCTCAATGCCAAAGCAGGTGGCACTAAGATCGGGCCCACCCTCTGTAGCTGCTGGACAGTAGACAATCTTGAAGCTACATCACTTAAAACCATTCTCTCAGCGAGCTGTTCTTCATGCAAGTTAACGCTACAATCTTCAGGGTCATCTTAGCTGGCACCATTTCCAAGAGAAGTCCAGCCCAAGTGAAAAGAAGCAAGGTCATGATTTCATTCTAGAACCTTAAATGTATTTCCAGGACCAAGTCCTCAAAGCTACCCCAAAGTCCAGCAAGGAAAAATTAATGAGGTTCAAGAAAAAGAAATATTTTTGAAAGCAACAAAACTGCTCATTTACTGCAAGGAAAGATGTTGGCTGCAAAGCTGCCAGGCTTGCAGTTTTTTTGATTTTTCCAATATAGCTATGAAAACCTAGAAAATAGTAATTGACAATCATTTCTCTAAAGAACATGCACATGATTTTTAGGCTTTTTAGCTTTCAGGCTGACAAAGGTTCAGACTTGTACCTTGATTCCCAAAAAGGGAATTTTTCATCTTAAATGCAGTGAAGTCTGAAATGACAAATAGTCATTCATCACTGTTTTAGACTTGAAAAAAAATATTTTCCTATGTCAATGTTACATTTATAGACTACCCAAAGAAGCTTCATCTTAATGACCTGGAAAAAAAACAGAGCCATGAAACATCCTTATGAAGGAGAACACGTGGACAAAACCACTCTTGCTTAGTATCCAACACCACCATTTGTGTCCTCAGAAAGGATTATGTTTGCACTATTTTTAGAAATCACACAAGAGCCAAGAATGGATCCTCAAGGGTAATGGTTTTGTGTTCCCGTCTGGCCTTGGTGCACCCAGAAGAGCTGTATCTGATGGTCACCCCAGCACAAGATGATGTCTGGCCTCATTACGTTACCCCACCGCGTACAGCTGGCACGGTTCAGCAGTAACCAGTTATGTATCTGGCCCTATTTGCTGCAGACTGCTGCAAACTCACCACCTGCTTAGCAGCTCAGAATTTTGGTTTCTGCCAAAGTATCATTTTCAATATTACAATCCTAACAAAGGTTTCCCTGACACCTCGGTAGCACTCAACTAGAGTCAAGCAAAGCAAGTATGCCCATGGACAAGTTTAACGAGAAGCTAATCAAATGACAGATTGAGGAAGAGCTAATTTGCTCCTCTTGAGAATGAGTTCAATCTAGAAATTCATAAGAAAAGAATTCAGACAGTCTGTGTGCTTTCATGCTGCCTGCAGCCTGTCCCTGAGTGGCAATAGTTAGAAAAAAAACCCAACCATTTTCTGTGGTTAGACCATAAATACAAATAGCCTGGCACAGCTGGCTGAAGCCAGAATGGGAAAGAACCTGGAAATGACCACTGACAGATGGCTGGCAAGCACCCACAGCCCACACAGGCTTCTCCTGCAGGCTGCCGGCCGCTGTCAGTGGCCCTCCCCAGGCTGTTCGTGTCAACAGCGCATACGGCGCTCACAGTCCAACATCTAGGCCCAAAGGAGGCCGACGGAGGGACTAATTTACGCTACCATCACAGCTGGCTTCCGCAATGATGAGCACTGCAGTTGAGCTGTGACCAAGTCTGCCAGAATGTCTCTAGATAAACAGGCTCCTGATGATCTGTCCTAGAGCACATCCATGCACTGTCCTGCAGCAACCGCCAAATGCTGCCGTGTCAAGATATTCTAATTAGTTTATGGCCACAGTTTTAGGTGGGGGGATGCAAAGACTTTGTCAAATTCTTAAGCACCTGGTCTGTCAGCGAGCAACTGGAAGGGGAAAGCTATGTAGTTATCAAGATAACTGCATTCCAAAGGGTTTTTTCGGATGGTGCTGAAGCAGGCAGCTCAGTAAGTTTTGTCTTTACTACTAACTGTAGGAGCAACACAAAAAAAATTAGAACAAAGAGGCAGAAAGAAACAGAAAGTCAAGATATGCAGGCAAACAGGGGTGCCCTGTCCAAAGAGATAAGAATCTAAAAGGAGAGAGACCCTGAAATACCGTGAATGTTGACGTGAAGGTAAGGAGTATGCAAAATAAGGACAGAGAGGGGCACAACTTACTATGTTACACTTAGAAGTTATTTCTTTTTGTATATAGACACTTGGGACTTCCAGCAAGGAACATGAGATTCAGAGCAAGATGAATAAATGGCTAAAATGAATAGGGGGCAGAAGGGAGGAAATGGCACACAACAGGCAAGCACACACTCTAACACACTGCTACCTAACGCTCAACTTTTCTCTGCAGTCCTGTGGCATGTATCCTCCCAAGATAACTGCAGTAGCTATCCACAGCACACCTAGTAAACCAGGGGGATTTTTTTCCTGGTTCAAATCAGCAATGGACATACACCAATGGATTCTTCTCATCTCATGAGAAAAATATTATTTACTTATAGGGCACAGCAAATTGCAGTAGCTACAGAGCTGCTGGAGGGAAGGATGTCATTGCTGCAGGCAGCAAGAGATGGAACAGATGACAAAGATAAACTGGCAGAGATGGTCAACAAAGAGACCTCTCCCAGGATATGGCTGGACACAACACATGCCTCAAATGTCAGAATTAAGAGCAATGTAAACATTTATTTGCTACCATAAGGCAAAGGAAAAATGACACTTGGTGTGTGCAGTCCTTCAGAATAAGCAGTTTGCTTCCCATGGAGAACACCTGCTTCGGGTACTTCTGGTATCATCAGCAACTGTTTTTAATAAAGGACATTTTCCCAAGACATGGGAACACACAGACATTGAGGGCTGCTCCCTGGGAGCAACAGTCTGCACTCTGAACTCAGCCCTCAAAAGCAGGCTGCTAATCAGCTTCTCTTCAGAAGCAAGAGTTATTCAGCATGCTGGAAAATCACCTCATTTGACACCACAGTTTCCAGATAAACGATGTGCCTAAAGACATCACCTATGGAAAACCACACCATCCCTCGGCCTCAGAAGCCCCTGTAGGTAATACTGCAATGCAGCAGGGCTGAAAGATCACAGGATTATTCAGAGTGAAAGGCAGCATGGAAGGTCTCTAGCCCCGCTGGCTGCTCAAAGAAGGCTCAGCCATGAGACGAGACTGGATAATGCAGGTCTATCCAGACCAGTCACAAAAACCTCCTATTGCTGCTTTTCTATTCTCTTATGGATTTCTTTTTCTTATATTCACATCAACTCCCTTCAACATATTCCAACTGTCTCTTGTCCACCCACCTCTGGACCCTCCCTTGCCAAGAGGTTAAATTATATATCACTTCACTGTGCTTTTTTTCCCCTCAGTGATCTACACGAGAATACACACACATGCACACCTAAAGGAAATTACTTTCCTCATTTGTTCTGCTTTATAGATGTTGGTTTTTAATCCAACTTTCCTTTATTAGCTGTAAACCTACATATTAGCAAAACATGGACTAATGTTTTGTTTTCCATACTTTTCATTCATGCTTAGTCCCCACTTTTAAAAGATTTACCTCAAGTTAACCAGAGGCAAGTTTTACAGTAATACTCAAGGTATTAAGGTATTTTTGCAGTCTGACATGTGAATGCACACCTGCACATCATGACCCCATCTTAAATGCATTTGCAGAGCAAGAGCTTATATGAAAACAGGCCAAAACATCCACTACCTAAAACCAGTACTGTGCTCTGACACCAGCTTGCCCTGAAATGACATGTACAAAGAAATGTTTGCACAGAAAGTAATGGAAAATATTCCAGCACTTGCACAGCTTGTATTCAAACATACTTGAACTCTTGGGGTTTGACTCCCTCTCCGTAAATACGTGATAGGACACAGCACAGCCTCCCTTAGTAAAACCACAACTTAGTAAAAATGCAACAGGGCTCCCCAGAGCACCCCCTGTAATGAAGCCAGTGTCTCGGTCCACAGGAAAGCAGAGAGCAACAATTCAGGGTGATGCTTCTGCTGCAGGGCTGCACACCAGCTTCAATGTACCTTGCTCCCCCTATCCTTTCTTTTGCTCACCAAGAGGAAGGTTTGACCCATCTGTGCTTCTCCTGCTCCTTTATAACAATTTCCAAATGCTATCTTTCTACATCAAGCTGACAAATGTTGAAACAAAAGGAAAAACAAACAAACAAACAAACAAAAACACACAAAGCCTGTCCAAAGGCATTAGCACACCAAAGAGAAGAGCAGGGGAAATGTTTAATGCTAGTCAGAAGCATTGGTTCCAGGTCAGGATTTACAGAGACAGTTGCACGACAACCTCCAATGTCAGCAAATACTCAGTAACTGAATTTATATCACTTTCCAAACTGAAAGATTCCTAAATCAACTAGCCAGGATGTGTTTCCTAGTCAAAGCGCAGGGCGGGTGCTTCTGGCCATAGCTGAAAGCACAGCAAGAACTCGGCGTGGAGGCCAGCGCAAGGCCGTGTCCTGCCAAGGCTCCCAGGTAAACACAGGTGTTGCAGGCAGGCACACACAGTACTCTCCGCTTTAGCAGCTAACTTCACTACACTTTATTCACATCCAAAGGAGGGAGGAGGGAGAAAAAAATAAAAAATCAAGAGTAGGGGGAACACCAGCAACATTCATGTTTTTGCAGCTATCTGATCCAAATCATTCCATGATCTTTTATTCTGGCAGCAGTTTGTTCCAAACTTCTATGTGACATTTTGGGTATACAAGAATAGAGAGAGGAAGCAAGTGGTGAGAATAGGAAAACTGCAATGAAATTAAAGGCTTCTCTTCCACAGACTGCTTCCATGCCATTACTACATGTCATTCAGGGGAAAACTACTAAGGACTCATCTCCTCCACCAGGAAAACTAATGCTCATGCCACCAAAGCATTTAGTGTTCTTCCTACATATTAAGAGGCTTAAAACTTGAAAAGGTGCATTTTAAATGCATACATACACACCTTGGAGGCATGAATTGCAGGATCCTATGGAACAGACATGATGCACCTTAACCATTTATAAGTACAGGGATGAGCAACTGTCATGTTTACTATTAGCACGTGCATAAACCATAACCATAATAATAATAAAACCATAAACGTGGGTTTATGGTTTGTATTCCGAAGAATTCCAGGCCTTTAAATGGAGGAAATATATTACTGGGAATGACTTTAGGTGGTCATGCTGGCCAATTCCTGACTCTGCACCTTACCCAGTACAGCAAACACGTGCCCCATGAGCAGCCTTGGCTGCAGCTCTGCAAGCAGTGATGAGGATCAGACTCTCGCCTCCAACAGAGCCTGTTCCCCTTGCAAGCAGGGCAGGTAAAGTAATTCACTTTGATCTCCAAAGATATGCATCAGACCTGAGGCAAACGTACTATTGTTCAATAAGTAAATACAGCGGAAATAGGCAGTGGCTGGGAGCTTGGCTTGGCTAACAGCCAACCCCCCATTTCTTTCTCAAACCCAAGAAAATTCAGGAAAGCCTATGATTTGGGTCATGGGAGGCAAAGCTATATAGGCCAAACCTTGCATCTCGGTTGGCTTTTGTGCAAGACAGGTTACAAAGTCACAACCAGAGACATGATCTAAAAAAACAAGAGCTGGGCAATGTGCTTGGTTTTGATTTTTCTCCCAAGGCACCTTGACCCCCTCCCCTTTCCCCTGGCAGGGGTCTCTGCCTGGACTCAGATGAAACCCTAACCTGCTGCAATAGCCTAAGTTTCATAGCCATTGTTCACAGCACAGTGCAGCAAAAAGAAACTGCATAGAGGGAATTAAAGGAAAAATGGGCTCTATTAGAATTAACTACTCCTGTGTGTTGACCAGTTGTTTTGCTTCTCCATTTGCATCCAGAATTACAAGAAGTTGACTATTCTACTTGCTCTACTACATAAATAGAGCTTCATAAATAGAGCTTTCAAAGTTTTTGGTCTCATTTAAGATTTATTCTATGAGTACATAAAGATAGTCAATGTTTTATTATACCCAGTTGATATACAAGAAAGTTCATTTTAAAAAGCAAAGTTATTATTTAATTAAAACAGCACACACACAAAAGAAAAAACGCCAATGACAGGCAGATAGCTGTTGGTTTTGGCTGGCTTCATATAACAAGCAAACTGATTTTGACATGATTTTGCTCTGCAGCGTGCTAACACTTATTAATAAAAGTATCTTAATGGTTAATATCAAGAAAAGAGAGAAATGGGACCTAAGCTCACTAGTAAATTTTATGCATTTAATATCAGGACTAGCAGTCAGAGTTTGGCTCTATCCCCTTTTTTGTTGCACAGCCTCTAAGCGTGTCCCAGCCCCTCTTCTTGATACTGCTATAATCACTGCAAAAGAACATCTATATCAAGGTAGTTACCTAGCCAGGAGAAAGACTTAATAAAGCAACAGTGGAACAACCCATGAAAACAAAAGAAAAATTAACTTGTTAACTGACTGAAGTAAAAAATAAATAAAAACACACCAAAAAAACCCCAAGAATACACCACGAGGAAAAAGGCACGAACTGCTAAAAAGAACAAGAAACACCAAACTGCACATTGAGAAACAAGCAATACTTTCAGGAGAAAGATAACCTAATAGAATGGTATCAAAAGAAAAGTAACTAACGCTCCAGGAACAACAGCGAGGCAATAAATAAATAAACAAAAGCTTTTTAAGAGCAATTCAGTTTCAGTTCAATCTGTCCCTGAATAAAGCTGGTACAACTGAAATAACAGCTGCTACAGAGATTTTTTTCATGGTTTTAAATAAAATAAAAAAGCTATTTTTAACAGATGAGGCTGCAAAAAGTCCTTCCTTCCAGAGCTCCCTTCAAGTTTCTTTCCTACCTCCTGTAATAGGCCATGGTATCTGCATTTGATACTTTCATTCTCCTCAATTTAGAATAGTAAGAAATACTGGGTCAGGATCGCAGCTGGCAAGTGCCAGCATGATGACTGTAAGGGTGACAAAGAAGATCGGTTGTGCAAGAAAGGCTACAAAAGAGCTTTACGCTTAGAACTATTTTCATATAGAGGAAGAAGTTCAGCTCAGAGAACTGAGCTGAACATAGCGGCCAGCCCAAGCCCTATTCATTGTAGGGAAACAGTTTATTCTGCGGATTTTGCTGCTATTGCCACAGCAGCTTTATCTTCTTAAGGTCTGCTAAAAGCAATAGACCTCTGAAATGATTTTTAATTACTGCACTCTTCATCACCATGTGCTGATTTTAATCTAAAAACAAATAAAACAAAAAGCCGTGAGGATCGCTCAAAAGATGCAGGATAGCGCTTCTTTCACAGTTCTGCTTACCAAAACATTCCTGAGCTTGTTAAAGATAAAAAGAGAGATGGGAACATTGATTTATCTCATAATTGGCGCAGGTCTACGCAAAAACTGGCTTTCCAACACTACTTTCTGACAGGATGATGGCAGTTTCTAGACCAATTCATGGCTTTTCTGTGGTTACTCTAGCCAGAAAGATTATCACAGCCTAGACAGAAGATCATCACTGCCACATTTGCCTCTTGGAGGCCAGTGAAACACACAATAAAAAGTTCTAGGCCAGCTAAATGAAAATCCCTTTCAAGACACAGCAAATAACCTGCACAAGAAGCCCCGCAGAGCTCTTTGCATGGCTGTACCTGCACACATGCCTGGCTCACACGGCTTAATGCCCAGCAGGAGCAGGGTCCATTCTGTCACCCAGCAGTGCCTATGGATCTATAGTCTTGCTGCTCACCAGCATCATCATGAGCAGCTCTGAGAGCAATGATTTGCATATGCAAAATAATACAGTGATACAGACCAATACAGAAGAGTTAGCTTCAAGATGCAGGCCTGTCCCACTAACACACGCACACACACATACACACACACACACACACACCAAGTGACTGTTACTTATTTTTTCATTTATTTTTTCATAATTGCAATCTTCTGGCATCAAGTAACATAAACAGAGTCTCTTCCTCAAATCCACAACAGTTTTGCCAGTCATTGCAAGAAGAGACTCCCAGTTACATGTATTGCACAAGTATAGCTGACAGCACCCACTGACTCTGGACAGATTTGAATTATGGACATGCGACTCAAATATGTTTGGGTTTTTCTTGCACACGTGCATGTTTTTAAAAACTCCCTGCTACCTTCTGTTACAAGTCCCTGAATAATTGTCTTGTTCATCCCATTACAGAACTAGTAAACACATGACAAATACAGAGATTGATATGTTGTACAAAGAGCACCAAAAGGAAAACACTGAAGTGACACATCTTACCCTGTATGAGCATCACATTAATTGTGACCCAAGTAATATGCAGCTGAGTAATATTTTGCAGTAATATGCAAAACAACAGTGTTTGGCTCTTGAGACACTTGACAGTGGTGCATCATACAGGTTCACACAGGTGATGCAAGCCAAATAATGATGGACACCTTAGTTATTTGGTTCCTAGTATTTAAACCTGACAAACATTGTTTTGTGCTCAATCTACATTTCCAGAGATTTCCCTCCACCTGTGTCATCTGACACAGGGGTTGGACCAAGCTGATAGTCCACACTGAAATATCCTAGCAGATACCTGCTTTCTCACATCAGTCACAGGGAGCACCTCAGAGTATAAACATTAACTGCTCACTGAACCCGAATAGTAAAAATTCAAGATTTCTGGATGTCATCCTCTGCTTGAAACCCAGCACATGATTTTGAGAGCATCTATGTAAAGTATAACAACAGAGAACAAAGAATATATGCACTATGATCTTACTCCTTAGGATGATTCTAACGATCCTTACAGACTGCTAAGCAATCTGGTAGATACTGGCATCTACCTTGTATATCTAAATTTCAGCTCTCCCAGACATTTTTCACCTCTAGAAGCCCAAAACATCAAATAAGACAACACCATACACAAGGACTTACAAACACATTCTGAAGGTGGAGAGACAGTGCTGGGTTTTTTTGTTTGTTTTTTGTTTTTTATTCAATCGTGGCATAAATATTTTTTAACTAAAATAATAAAAACACACATGGGCTACCTTAATCTAATTCTGGAAGCATCAGTGGAACCGTAATTTTGGAAGCATTAATGCTAAGTGCTTCTTCCTTCTTTGTACCTATGACAGATAAAAGGAGCACTTGTTCCTCTTCTCACTCATCTCCTATCTCTCATCTTATACAAGTCCTTTCAGGTCTTAGTACCAAATACTCTTTTTCTGCTGCAGTAGTATCGCATCATTACACATTAAGAGTTTGGCTTGAAGGCAGATTTTATAAGAAACTGCTCTGCTATTACACGCATAAGCCTTGACAACATTTTCTTAGTAAAATAAATATTTTCCACAGTGAAATGCAGGTGCAAGAGTAAAAGTCAAGTACTGCACAAGAATCTTTTTCAAGCTAAGGACAAATATAAATCCTTTCAGGTTTAGGTCATCTTGTAGTGCATCAAAAATGTTTTTGGGCTGTGTAACTGAAAATGCTTTATCCCTCTGACAAGTTGTTCTTTGTCGTAATAAGTCATGGCTATAAACCTGCAAGCTCAATCTGTCACTTTTGGCTCGCAGCTAGAACATCAGAAGCGTACAAACCAAGCGGCCAATTTGAAACAGTCTTGCTTTTTGTGTGCATCTCTGAACCAGAAAACAAGGTCCTCTCAACAGGGCAGCATTATACCTGAAGGGACAAAGTGCCACAAGTAAAATCCCACATGAACGCCCATATTTCACAGAGCTGTACAACGTTACTTGAACAGGATTTTGGCTTTTTCTCTTGCAAGCTCTAGGGGAGGTCTGCACCAAGAAATGTCCTGCTGTTTACCCAGGACGCTTCGACAAAATAAAATGCTCTACTTTGCATTACTGACGCATGAGCACTGAACATACAGAGGTACACCAGGACCTATGTGTTTTGGAAACCAAGCAGTCCAAAATCCTAAGCTGTAGGTCCACAAGTCATTTCACCCAAGGAGAGCTGAAGAGGGAGTTCTCAAAAGCACATGGCTGTAAAACTCTCCTTGCATCAGTCTACTGCCAGTGGGATTTTCAATGCCTCCTATCAGAAGCTCCACAAAGTTTTTAACTCATTAGGTGTTTAATCTCAGGGCACGCACAGCATCCTAGGAATCAGACAGACAGGCTTTGTGGCACCTTTGTCAGCCTATATCTGTAATCAACTGCAAATCTCTGGCATGATGTGAAGCACTGCAATCAAAAATTCAGCATGAAAAAGATCTCTTAAAACAGTGCACAATCTATTTACCACTGCTTCCAAAGGCTTTGCAGCACTATTTAAAGGTGTGACTCAAATAAAAAGCAAAATGATAAATTGCATAGATACGCTGTAAAAAATCATAAATATGTTTCTGAAGTTCACACAGGCTGAGACTCTCAGTTTCTCTGGAAACCAAATCATTCAAGCCCATGTTCAACACTATGAAGAGTAGAAAACAAAACAAGGTGGGACAGGTTTTAAGCAGAATTTCACCAGCATGTTAAAATAAAATGGTGTTATTTCAAAGTTGCTTAGAAACCATAGTTGATGATTTCTTTCAATCATGGACACATTAATTACTAGTGCAACAATTGATAGCTTTGCTACCTACAGCCTGAATATCTTAAGAATATGCAGAGAAAGGAGAGAAGGAAAAAAAAAAAGCACAACTTCACATCCATAGGTAAGCATTTTGTCTAGGACTCCAAGGCAAAAAAGTCTTTGATACTGCAGTTATAAGCACGTACCTAAGCATGGCCCACAAACCAGGTCCTGGCACAGGGCTGCGGCCCATTCTCTGCTGCTATACTGCTCGTAGCTGAAGAAGAGGCAGTTTTTAATCCACGATATTTCAATTACTTCCAGATAGTTGACTGATCAAAATAAAGTTGATATAATAACTACTCTGTTATGTTATGTTTAAGAATGATAAAAGGTCAAGTAAAAAAAAATTATTAGTCAATTTGCAGATAGCAATCTTGCATCTTGGCTTCCTTCCTTCCAAGCTGACAACCCACAGCTCTGATGGTCTGATCGCAAAATTGGACAATTCTCTTCAATTTATTTAAAAATCTTTTTAAACTTTTATGTGTTTTCTTTTAATTGAAAAAACACAGGTCACCAGTTCTACAAAATACTCAAAATCCTATCAGAATACAAACCAAACACTTAAAGCTTTAAGCAAATGCCATGCAACATACACTTGGCTAGCTCCAGTATTTCCTTCCATTACAGGGCAAGTAGCAATGCCTCATGATGGCTCTTGCAGACAGCCTCTTCAAAACCCATGTTTTTGTGCAACTTAGGCCTTTTCCCAAATCTAATGCAGTTTAACTAACTTGCCCAGGTGCAGATACCGCTGCAGTATCACTGTCTTCTTCAACCTGTATAAATCCCTGCTCCGAGGCTCACAGCTGGCAGCTTTCGTGGCTACCCATGCAGAATATGGTAGCTAAACAGGGTCATCTGTCTTGCTGCACTAAGTCCTTTATGTCTCCAAAATAGTGACTCAGCATGAAATACTGCTAATTCTCATGGACACGCTTAATTTGAGTACTTAATTAACTCCTAAACATTTAAATAAGTCTTTGGGAGTACTCACAGGGTCAAAAATCTAAACTTATGTGACACAGACTCTCTGCCTGGCTCTACAAAAACCATTATGCTACTACACCATGTTTTCTTTCACCCATTACAAAAATGCATCAAGTTATCTCAGGTCCCACTCATTATCCACTTTCACCACATCCTTAGCCTTAAAAATAAATTTTAAAAAAAAAAAAAAAAAAAGTCCACAGCTGTAGGAGCAGTTCTTGGAAACACAACATCAGACCCTCCCAAGAACACAGGAGGGTTTGGTGCTAGGGGCACAAGGCAATCCCTGCCCAAACCCACACATGACAGCCCTCAAAAGAGCACAGTGTTCACAGCCAGTAAACACGGGCAACGCCATCTCTGCGAACAGCCGCACGTAGCAGGGACCTGCTCTGCTTGCTCCTGACACACAGCAATGTGTGACTCACCCTGCGTTTGCCTCTCACACACCCAGGGAAAGCCTGGCCGGGCAAGCGACTCAAGTTAAGCCTCAGCATCTCCATGAATACCAGCAACGCTGGCCAGAGAAAGGACTGGTCTTGCATGCACACAGGCTCTCATTTTTCTCCAGAAGAGCGCTGACACAGGGCCTTGCAAGCATCAATCACTGCTGCAAAATAATTAACACTAACGCCACGTGCAACACGTCTGCTCTGCCTTTATTAATGAAGACAGCCTGATCACTCAAATTAAAACAGCCCCTCGAGTGCAATAGGAGCTCAATCAACCCTTGCTGCTGTGCATGTCTACTTGTAAACATCCCTTTAAGATTTTCAACACCTGCAGTTTTGGAGTAATAGCAAAGTTGTCCTGCAAATTGCTTGTGTCCTTCTGTAGTATTACCCCTAACAAAGTGATTAATTTACAACTATGTCAGCATAGTCAGAGCTGTTTCCTTGCTTATTCTATCTAGCATCCTCTATTTGCACTCAGAGCCTTTTGTGAGTGCAGGTGTATAAATAGAATAGCTTCAATTAATTGCAGTGCTGCCCATAGCATGCCTCTGATCAGAGGCTGTTGCGCACCTGCAATAATAAAATACCAAGAGAGATAATGTACTGAGTTTTAATCACATGTTGCCGTGTTACATATTACACTGTTTAAAAACACTTCCTTTATTCCTGAGCGGTTTGTAAAAGGGTGTTACCAATTAAGCATGAATAGCCTGGGGAGTGATATTACAGCTCGCACAATTTGGTTATAGTGACTAAATGGAGAAAAGCAGCTTGATAGCAGCTGGTATTTTTCTTAAATGGATAACATAATAATAATAGGATTTTTTCAATCATAATTTTTTGATATTCAGCGAGACAACCTGTGCCACCACATGCAAACATGTGAACTGATAGAACATGTGTAAAGTGGAAATGATAGACTAAGTTGAAAAGTATTGCTTGCCAAACACCTCCCCAGTTCTGCTGAACACTTCTTTCTATCGGCACCAACTGTATTGACTGATTTCAAGGAAATATGGGTATGACCAGAGGGCTTTGCTGAAAATGAAGTACAAGGGAAAAAATGAAGAATGTACTGCAGCATCTGGTCTTATAAAATGCAGCTCCAGGAGCTTTGCACACAGCCAGTTTCTTGGTTTACTTAAGGAAGCGGCAGTGCCCTCCCGAGAAAGAGCACAACTCCTCTGCTCACACTTTGGCAATGACTTCAGTGCAAGGTAGGGTCCATAGCAGATCCATCTCCCCACTGGCACTCCGCCTCTCCTGCTTTCCTGCAGGCATATGGCAAACAGGTACAGGCTGTTAATCACTAATGGTTGCATACGGAACTTTGCAGATGTGCTGAATAAAAGACAAGTCTAAATAATCCAAATGGAAGATATTTTAATGCCTATGAGACTGAAGATCCATAAATCTCAGCCAAATTCTGCAAGATTCTGTGTCCTTTTTGACTATTACAGTGCCAGATGGAACAAGATTCCAGTGAAGTCCCTGTATCTTTTATGTTCCTCCATTAAAACATAACTTATGCTTACAGCTTCAATTCTAAACCTGTAGCACCTAAGTCTCCTTGAAATGGTTTTCCATTGCGTAACTTGTGACACGAATTCAATAAAAATAAAAGCAGGAGTTGTTCTATCAGAATAACTCATTTGGACAGCCATTATTGGTGAAACTAATCAGCTTGCTACAAACTGTGCTAAGCAAACAGGCATGTTCATAGGGACATGCTTCCACCCCCTTTCACGAGAAATGGCATATAAACAAGCTCTAGCCGGCTACCTTCTTCCACTGGCTCTGAAGTATAATCAGTGGGGAAAAGATAGCTAAAGGAAAAAAGATCAAGTTAAATCTGGAATGTCCCTTACTTCCTCTTTTGCAGGAGTTCAGAAGAAACAAAATCAAAATTAATGACTAGAGAAGCAACTTTAAAATGAGTAAGTTTATGATAAAATTCAAGGAATATTGGTAGCAATAAAGGCTACCAAAAAAAACACATCTAGAAGCAACCAAAGAAAACAGAATCTGAGGGAATGCAGAGAGAGAGAGAGAAAGAGGAAAAACAACAGCAACAATATAGGCATCAAGAAAAAGCCAAGGCATTCATTCCTAGATTCATTACTTGGGCAATCATGATGAAGGATGCACAGGAGCACATTCCTCACAAGTAGCTTAACTCCTGCACATTACATGGACAATCAGGAAAGAAAAAGGCATTTGTGAATTAGAATCCTGCTTTATTAAAACTGATTTGGGTGGGATTTGATCTATCAATGGAAATCATCTCATACATCACACACTGCAGAACAGTTGCTAATAACAAATTACAGCTCTACATCAAAAAAAAGGGAAAATTTCTCCATTTTTTTCTGTTGCACCACAGCAATATCGTATTTAATACTTCATTCCAACCATAGCTAGACCTTTTGTTCTATCGGTAGACCCATTCATAGGCAAATCTGATTCAGTTTGCTGTGAACATGTCCCAATTCCACGCAATGGAGAGGACCCTTTTGTTAGGGACATCCCTGAATTATCCATCCCACATGACTAATATTTAGCTCCTTGCAGGTTTAATCAATTCTATACAATCAGTTTATATGCATCTAATGCAGCAACTCTTGAGCAGCTACTAGAGAGGGGCACTCTAGTCTGAACTATGAGATGCTTTAAGGTTAGCAGAGGCACCGTGTATCAATGCTTTCAGTACCTGCCAGCTGGGGTTGTAACTCTTATCAACAAACAAGAACTTTAGCCTTTTAAGGTATGCAATGCAACGTTAACCTGTAACACAGAAAATCGTCATTTTGGTATCCGCATGCTTTCCCAGAAACATTTCTTTTTACTCCTATCATTTGTGGAGAAAGTAATTTCATGAGTTAATTGGTGTCAGTGCCGAGTACTTGCATTAAAGAAGAGGAACTTAAATATAAAAATAATTGTTTGGATGTCTTGTTAGTTGGTTTTTAAATCTCACACAATAATGTCAATTATACTGTCTAGCAGAATTAGTGACTACTTGCCACTTGGACAATATGTATGGCAACAAAAGGTTTCCTTTTTAGCATTGCCAACTTTCTCCTCCTCTTTTTTTCTTCAGGAGTTCAAGAATTACTTTTACTGCTACCAGTAACCAGTTAGCATTTACCAAATAATTTCAGCAGTCATTGTGGTGCCAATCCAGATAGTTTATTTAAATTCCACAGAGGTGTTTTAACCTTCAGAGGAATTAAGAGATAAATATAACATAGATCTGAAGGAGGAGGATGGCTGAGCCACCCTGCTGTTTGTGTATGTCACTTGCCAAGATAAAAGATTATAAGACTGCTTTTATTTCTAGTTTCTTATAATTTTTTTTAAACCTAAGTGCATACCAAGCTGTAGTCACTGTTACTTTAGTAATCTGGGGCAGAATTATTATTGAAGATATTCAGAAAGTTCAGGCAATTTATGTCAAGATGTTTCTCTTCTTCCACTCTTAGCAGTGCTTTTGGAAAATGGCAATATAAATGAAATCCTTTTTTTTTCTGTTTGCCAAAACCACATTACAATCATTTTTGATATATTTTGTTATTTATTCTGTGATCAGCTAAACAAAACACATGCCAGTGAAAATGCTCACTAATTTGCAAGTCTCTGCTCCTTAAAGCTTTTAAAAAATATATATATTTACTACCAACAATGACAGATACTCTTATGTCCATCACTTCCTGACTCACTACTCTTAGATTTCTGGGATTATATAGATTGCATTCAAATTATATTTTACTTCATTATTCATGATGTCCTCATATATAATCTTACTTCTTCCATAAACCAATGCAACATGCTTTCTTATTTGTCTTTATTTCTAACCCATTTCAGTCTGCCTCTGACACACTGACTGCTTGAATTACAGGTTTTGCTTCTGGTCTTACAGTTCCAAATTCAGAAGACACTCCCTATGCTCCAAAAGTCCTCAGATAACAAATTAGGCTGGCTTTGTAGTGTCAGCAAGCCAAAGCATGGCAAGAGGCCTCTGTAAATGCCAGGGCCACTTCTAACTGCTCTTTGCATCATAGACACTTTCCCAGATGCCAAAGCAAAACAGCAGCGTGTTTGCAAATATTCCCTGAATTTCTATAAGCTCTTTCCACATTCAAGCACATTCCACATGTGTGTGTACACACACACACACACACACACGTGTGTCTGTGCACATACATGTGTATAGTCATCACAGTTTTGGTGAAAACCCACAAAGCATGACTGAAGCTAACTTGAAGTGTCAACATGTGTGTGGAATTCCTAATAAGCTTCCTGATGCCTGCCTGACCTGTCCCACTCAACTCAGGGTTAATTAAACAAAAATGACAGTCCATGTAAGCATTGGCATTTATTTCTTTGCTTATCAGAACAGATAAAAATGTCATTAGGTTAAGTGACTGGTTATAGATTTATAGTTACTATTTGCATAAAGGTGAGGTCTAAGAGAAGGTGAAGGGGGTTTTATATTCCTGAAGGCAATCTGGGCTTTTCAAGTTGTGGAAAATAACAGAGAATACACAATGGTTTTAAACATGAGAAAGGAACAAGTCCAGGGTTGTCAGCACTTGTCATTGATGTTACCAACCATCACAATTCTAAGACCAGCAGAATTCTTTTATTTTAGTATTTTCTGGAAAAAAAAGGTGCTTTGTGGATAGAAAGCAGGGGAAGCAAAAAGCTAATCCTTCCTACAGCTCAATCACAAGAGTTTCAAATCATGAGAGGCAGAAAAATCTACCAAATCTCAATACAAATTTCTATATAATAAACAAATGACTATATTTGAATCAGTCAGCTGAGAAAAATGAGACTTGCATTGGTGCCCCTCTTCTATCAATCTGAAAACATGCCACTTCACAGTAAACTATATATACATATACAAAAAAAAGAAAGAAATCTGCTGTTATAATAGTATAAGAAGTGATACAAATTTTAAGAGAGTCAAAAATACATCATCCTTCTCTTCCTAGTAAGATGCTGGGTTTAAAAGATTCTGAGGAACAACTCCAAAAGGCTATATTGCCGGATTACAAGGGCCACCATGAAATGTTCTGAAGGCTGTTCCCGTTTTCTGTTTATGAAGTCTTGAATTACTGAGACATGTGCAAGCTTCAAAAAATTCAGCTCAGAGAAGCCTTCCAACCCTGATATCAATCTACATTTTATCTATACATTAGGGAATAATAACAAGGTTGAAGAAAAGTTCTAAAATTTTCCTGGTTTGAATTCCCTCGTACCTTCTCCAGCTCTTACTCATTCCAGTTGAGCCAATGTGCAGAATGTCAGCCACATAACTAAAGCTGTTCAATCTCTAGTCCCAGCAAGCACTTAATACATTGATACCAAAGATTATTAAATATATTTTTCCCAACATGAGGGGAAAAAAAAAAGTCTATCAAAGCTTAGTAGTAGTTATTAGAGAGATTTGGCAGAGGACAAGAACAGAAGCAGTTCCACGAGGAATAAATGCCTTGTCCAGTCTCAGTAGAATCCATAAGGTTTATACTGGGTATAGAGTCACTTTAGAACAAGAGCCAGAGGAAAGGCTTGAGGAAATAATCAAGCTCTGAATTCAAATGCCGGTTCCCAAATGAAAGCCTATTCTAGGCAGGTTCCTTTCTTTCTTCTTGAGATACATGAGAATAATTAAGCTACAAATAAATGCAAGTCCTGAGATGTCTTTGTTTTATTTCGGAAGGATCATTCACAATACTGAAA
>JAUBOD010000268.1:5265641-5280492 GCA_032353885.1 Nothura maculosa | reverse complement strand
AATAATTAAGCTACAAATAAATGCAAGTCCTGAGATGTCTTTGTTTTATTTCGGAAGGATCATTCACAATACTGAAACACAAAGTAGTACCAAACAAAAACAAACAAAAATCCTGTCATCCAACACATTCCATGGTGACTGGCACCGTTATTTCCTCTGGGTGACAAAACTTAAATCTGGGCTTTCTAGCACTAAAAAGCAAATCCATCTTAGCCATTTGTTGTTCAGCCTCCACCTCCTGCAGCCATGCGGTGCTGCAGTTGCATGGGAAGAACACTTTGGGATTCCAGTCCCTGCTTCAACAGACCAACCCTGGATTCCTTCCGAAGCCACAGAAAAACAGCCTTGGGACAAATGCTGGCATTCAGGATAGCCACCGCTTCCAGACAGACATCTAACTGATGGACTAATGACTCATGCTCATACTCCTGGTCCAAAAGTAATCGTTTTATGCATTAAATGGGTCCATTTCAGCAGAGGAGAAGGATTCACCCACTCCCTTCTGGAGCTGCTCGGAGATGGCCATTTTTCTTGCATTTCCCAGAACTGCACCATAAATTTCCCTGGACAGGGGTAGCTTAGTGGCACCTCTAACACTCTTTCTTAGTGTTACAGCTCTGGCACTCCAAATACTGGTACCAGCCCTTCCGCTGGTGGAAAATCTGAACAAGGATGGCTCCAGTCTTTCTTTCCCTTGTCAAGGTTCACCGGTACAGCTTAAACAGTTAGGTGCTCAAGGGCTCTCAATCTTAAGGGGAGGGAGGCCTCTCCTGGTTACATCAGGTAAAGCACCTAACCCGCAAAGCAAAAAAAAATTCATCCCTCTCCAAAATATTCTCATAATTTCAGACACTGCTCTTTTGATTGCTGGCTTTAGTTGTGCCAGCACCAGAACCACAAGAACACAAGAACAATTACTAATTGCCGCTCCCTCAAATTTTTCAATCAGATGAGAAGCTGAAAGCATCATAAGGAAAAATGTTTTTTACAACTGAAAAAAGTGAATTGAGTTGTATCATCCTTCCTTCACTAACAGACATGCACTGATGTTACCCGAAGGTTGCCCACTGTGTGCCGTCTCAGATGAAAGGTCTACATTGGTGAAACGTTTTATGAACAATATGGTAGAAGTTAAAGGAAGCTTTTGAAGAACATATCATTTTCCAACTCTGTCATTCTGAAGGACAGACAGAACCAATGAACTTGCATGCATTTTGAAATGATCTAATACACCAAAACTCATTTGCTTCATCAACTGAAAATAAATAAATAAATAAAAAGTCTCAAGTTCCTTCAGATCTCACAGAAAAAGATATACATCATCATTGCAAAGAACAGATGGCATTTTGTGCTTCTATCTGCCACTCAGCATCTGTGGTTCATTATTATCTCATTTCTTTGTTCTTATTAACATCTCCCTAATTGTGTCCTTTTTTGCATATGTGTGAGAAGTACAGTGTATTTTAAATACCACTAATCTTAAAGCTATTTTTTCCCATCAATTTTCACTTGACATGAGATGACCTGCTAACAACAGAAAAGTTCCTATCTTCTTCACAGTCTAAAAGAAGAAAGAAATGCTATGCCGCCAGCCTACCCGAAACCATCTTTCTGCCATTCTTACTCAGCTTTTATTTTGTAAAGGACATCTTACTATTGTACATACTTAAGGTGATAATTATTGAATTTAAGCACAAAAAAAAAAAAGAGAGAGAGAAACATCCTGACATCACTACTCCTCTGATCAAATTAACTCTCTTTCCGTAGTTTCTTGATCTTGCACTAGAGCTACACTTGGAAGTATTTTGCTACAGCTAAAAGTACAACTTTCAGTTACTAATATCTGCCTAAGTCCGCATAATTGTCAGGTGATACAACTGCTCAAGTAAAACGTGTGACAGTAAACGTCTGTGAACTAAGCCTATACAAGATAAATGTTCCTGAGCACCGACAGAGCAACCTGTAACGTAAGATCAGAATTAAGAAGGCCAATGGCAATCAGGCAGCTAGGCACAGTAGCCAGTGACACAACTGTGGAGCTGAAACAAGAGGTGGGAGTAAGATAAAAGCTTACTGACTTTTCGTATTTACTAAGAGTAAAGCATACTCCACCTGAACTTCCTTTCTCAGAGACTTTTGGAGCTATCAGCTCTCCTGTCAAAGGCCTTCTGAAATGGCTGTAATATCATCCACATAAAAAAGTAAACCATGTCCAAAGAGACCCTTTAAAAACTCTTCCTAAGTGACAGTTGTCATGAACTTAAGAGTCCTCAGCCTCAGATAGCTTATAGTCAGAATGCAGTGCCACCGCAGCCTTCCTGACTTCAAGGAAGGACTGCAAGGAACCAAGACTAGCAGACCCTGTGTACAGGAAAGAAACTCTGCACTACATTACTCAGTGAGCTCCATCCTTAAAGACTAACTACAGCTTTTTCCTTTTCTCAAAGGCTATCTGTGTTCCATCACTATATTCACTGTTTTTCTTGCATGTCCTTGACTTGCATTTCAACCGAGAGCAAGAGTGGCAAAAATGAAAAGAAATCAACCTAACGCACTGACTGAAACTCCATACAGACAGTACTCTGCTTTTGGACACGGATGGTTGGAGCACGCTTGGCCAGAAGAGGTACCTTTAGCCACAGCAGCACAGAGCTCATACTAATGATGATGCCCCTCCAGCAACCCCGAACCCAGTGTGTACCAACATACATCTGCAGCACACAGCCGTTCCCGGCAGGCACTTACTTTTTGGAGACGGGTGCCGGCAGCCCCGCAGCCTCCTCGGCGCGGGCCTCGAAGTCCTCCCGCCGCAGCACGTCCCCGGAGCCGCGGAAGCCCAGCTCCACCAGCTGCCGTGCCACCACCTCGCTCTGCAGGAAGGGAGAGCCCAGTGAGGACACCCCGTTAGGGCCCATGGCCCCCGAGCTCGGAGTGGCGGCAGCCCCACGGTGCCGCCGCAAGCACGAGCGTGTGTCGCCACCCAGTGACACGGTCTGATATGGTTGGGTGCTACCATAGTCCCTACGAGCCCACAACACACCTGGTAGCAGCGAGGACAAGCTAGCAGCTGAACTCCTACAGCTCCCTTCCAGTTATTGCTCCACCTGCGTCCTATCTAGTCCCTTGGAAACCACCTGCACCCCTCTGCACTTGTATTCACATGTATCTCTCTCCTTAAACTACCAAGTTGAACCACGCAAACACGTTTTCCAGCTAGACATTTTGAATAACACTTGCACCCAAGAGTAGCACTGATGAGTTCAGCACAGAGGCAGCCGAGTGAAGCATTTCCTTTTGAAGCAGGGACACCTGATGAGCCCTACCAGGCAAAGTGCCACAGGAAATACCACACGTGATTTCTGCTCCTGCCAACTTCTTGGGGGGTATCAGGAGGCCACCGGACTGTCTCCTGATTTATATAAGCCAAGCAGGGAGAGGTGACTGTCCTTGAAAGTAAAGCTAGAAGCTACAACAGCCACTTTTAACACTAATTTCCTTCTAAGAAAGCCTTCTGGGACTTTCCCCCAAGTGCTTTCAGCTGGGCACTGGCTAACACTGCACATTGGTAGTATTTTTAGAGGTCAAAATCCCCTCAGTCAATGAATACCCTTCCAGTATCACCAGAATGTGAATTCTTGAACCTTATACCTCCTTGGAACAATTCACCCTAAACATCACCCTTTGTATATGCTGGAAACATGCAGGATCTAATTCCTAGCTTTCCCAACAATTCAGCTGCATGTGTTGCCTTTGCATGTAAAAGCAAGCCCTACTGCCTTTGTCTTCTTTTATGCAGCCACACTGGGGTGATGGTGCGTGGATGTGAAGGGTAAACCACACACAACAAACCCCTTCTCATGAAAGGCTCCAGATCTGCACTCTAGCGGAGCCAGTTTGCACCGAGAGACACCAGCTATCAGTAACACAGTTAATTCCCTAAGGATGAGGGGTTTAGTACTGAGAACACTTCAGATAACGGGTACTGAAAGCATCATAGGGTCAAACGTGTCCAACTGCCCCCGGGCGGCGCCAGGCACCGCCTCACCACAGTCTCGAGGAGGCAGGTGGGGGGGGTGACAATATTGGGGTGCCCGGGGGGGCACCTCGGGACGGCCAGGGGGCTTCCCCCCCACTTCCGCGCTGACCTCCAGGTAATACAGGTCCTGCGCCGTCACCTGCGACTCCAGGTACTCCTCGTAGGTGGCGAAACGCTCGGCCGGGGACTGCGCGGCCGCCGCCGCCGCCATCCCGCCAGCGCGTCCCCAGCAACGGTCGCGGGGCGGGGCCGGAGAAAGGGGAGGGGGAGCACGCGGGCGCTCCAACGGCTTTAACGGTCGTCGCCGCGCGAGCCGGCCAATCAGCGCGCGGGGCGCGGCCGTTGGCGGTTGGTCCCGAGGCGCTTGAGCGACGGTTGGTCCCAGCCGGGCCACGCGCCTCCGGAACGGCCCCCAAACAGGCGCTTTTTGGTTTTGCCACCGTCTTCTTTATTATTCTCGCTTATTTTGTAAGCGCTGGTCCTCCGATAGTAAAATAGTGGAGCGTATTTTTTTAAAACCATCAAATAGTGAAAAGTTTTCCCCTCAAAAATTAGAAATATTGAGGCCGGGCAGCAGCCTGCTGCTGTGCTAATACAATGTCACGTATGAAGGCAGGGGCCAAAAGGCTGTGAGGGGGGACGATTTCACAGAGGAATGGTTGTAAAGATTACCGGGAGGAGAAATGCCCCTCATCTGGTGTTTTGAACAAGGTGTTGTATGGAAACACCATGTAAAGGATGACATGGGCAACAGAAACAGAAAAAAAAAAAAGTCTCAGAAAAATAACAGTGAAAAGACCCCCCCCCCCATCTTTCTCAAAGGTTTCTATTATTAGTAACAAGATTTGCAATTCTTTATTAATACAGCAGCAGTTCATGTTTCAGTATAGGCACAGATTAATATCCCCGGAAGAACCCGGGCGAGCGGTCGGGAGCGCTGTGTCTGCGCCGTCTCCTGCAGCAGCGTGACATTCATCATCAGAATTGTTGTCTTTCAGTTAGCTCTTCCCTGGAGAAAAACAGGGGCAAATGCGCAGCTGCAGCCTCCCAATAGCCGTGGCAAATGCAAAAGCAAATTGGGAAAGCTGATTAGTCCTTTATGCTCCTCCCAAGCAGTACCACAAGCACTTGCCCAGGCTTCAGTTTAAACTTCCCCAGGCCAGAACACCTGGTGTCTTTTCTTCTCTTTTTTAAGCTCATGAGGTAGTTGTCTTATTTTAGGCCACTGTTCTAAGTGCAGACATTTTGGCTGTCCCATTTTTGAAGGAGAAAAATGACCTCCTTTAGCCCAGATTCGGTATTTTAAAACATGAGATCTACATCTGAATCCCAACCCCAAGCTTTCTCCATTTTGCATGAAAACATGACATCCAAAACATCCAAAAACAGGAACCATGCTACATGCACAGCATCTTATTTACACCCTACACAAGTGAAGGGCCACTTTGGAAAACTGATATATCTGCCTGGATACCCCAGCCCTTCAAAGCTATGCAGCGCTGCAAACTTGATTCCTCTTCCAACCATCTCACCTCCATCTTCAGAGGTGTCTCCCCACCATTTTCTTGCTGCCCTCCCAATGCTGCACAGCTCAGGTGATGATAAAAGGACAAGCTAAACTGCTGGCAAGGCACCAGTAGGACTCCATGCTGCACCTCCCTGCCACCATCTGCCTGGCACCCACCAGCTCACAGAGAATTTGCTTGAACACCGTTGCATTTTTGGGAATCAAGTACTACACAAGTGTGAGACCCAGGTCTTAATTCCACACATACTTGTGTCTACTTTGAAGTCTAAAACTGTTTGGAAAAGAAATTATGAATTCCCTTCGTTTTGTTTTCCAGGTTTGTTTTATGCCATTTTGCCATAACCACAATATTAACTCAGAGATAATGTGGAGAAGGAAAAAAAAATAATTAAAAAAAAGGAAAGGCCAATAACCCCAGACAAAAGTCCAAATTCTTTAAATATGAGGTGTTTAAACCAGTGTTCCTCCCACTGGATAATAACTTCCATTTGTAATTATACCCTTGGGGGAGATAACACGTTAATGGTGTGGCCTGTGGCTAACACCAACTCCACATGCTTGTAGGGATTAATGGGCAATAGTGTGTTGGAGGGAAACCCCAGCTTTGTAACACGAATGGGGAGCTCAGTAATTCATGGAGAATTAAAGATGACATTTGTGTCAATATCTCCCAACTTCGTGATTTTAAGTGAACATGAGATCTTGAGTCTCTCCCCATGTAATGCTTACCTGAATCCCTGTCCGATGCCTTTGAAGTCTACGAAGACAGAAATTAAAAAAAAAAATGCAGAGGCAAATCCAAGGTGAAGGGTAAATTTGATATGATGAGCTGCAGACAAGAAGTTCAGAGGCAAGCGAGAGGCACAAAGCCTCGTGCCCTTCAGCACGCCCTACAAACGGTTAACTTTATACATCTGTCTGAAGGGCCAGGGAGGGGGGCCGGCTCGGGAAGTCTGGCTTCCATTTCACAGGGCTGTTGAGATGCTGCCCACTGCAATGCTTGTATCTGACCTACTGCAAAGCTGATCATTGATTAAAATTGAATCACGGGCTTCTGGTCCGTCACTGAAGGAAATCCAGCAGTCTGTGCTGATTGCGTTAATGAAAAAACATTCATTCTGCTTCACATGCCCGACTATAAAAACAAAAGGAGACAGACAAAACGATGCCTCTCGTCTCCCTTCTCATAGCTGGCTGGGTAGAGCTGTCCACAACCCCACGAGGCAACGCCAACATCTACACAGGGCAGCAGGGGCAGCCCAGGCTGCAGCCCTCACCCAGGACACCGAATCCCCCAGCTCAGCCAGCATGGGGCAATGTAGGTGCCCCAAAAAGCGGGGCAGCAAAGCCCCTTGGTGCAGGGAGCACCTTCGCCCTGCTGCGACAGCCTCGCACCCTACCTGGAGCCCAGCTGCTCTTCAAGCCCCTCCACAGCAGCCAGCAGTGGCTCTTGACCAGCTCGAGCAGCATCCAGCTTGTCTCCTGCTGAGAAAGCACTGGCCCATGCCTGTTTGAGGGGTAGAAAATGAGACTGAAGAGCCCCCCTTCACTCGGCAAAGCAACCCTCAAGTCACAACTAGGGTCAAACTGTGACGTGCCAGCCAATTTGCCAAGTCTTCTTACTCCTGCAACTGGTTGCTCTGCCTTTCCATCCAAAATAATGGATTTTTACATCCTGAAAAATAATAGGCACCCTGAATTTTTACATCCTGAAAAATAATAGGCACCCAGGCTTCTTATTAATTTATGTAGCACCCAGCATTTAAGTTTTATAGACTGTTAATCAAATAGGTGTCAGCAGATTCTTAACTCCCTGCACAGCAAGATTTAATGGCAATAGGAACAGCTTCTAAGATAAGTACAAAAATCTGTTTAAGATTCCAGCAATTAGTCCTGTTGAGTTTGAAACCCAAATACTAAATCCTTTCAAATGAAATATGAGAGGCTGACAAAATAATTCATGTATTTGGACTAAAAAGCAGGAGTCTGTGCCTTTTTTCTTCTCTTCAACTGTCACAGCAATTTTTCCTCCCTTAAGTCAAAATACCAAGGATATCATTTGCAAAGTTGACTTCATAAGAATACTCTGAATATTTTGGAAGCCTAAATTCTGCAAACAACCATGAAATAAGGAGAGAAATATTGCATCATTTCATACATTCTCTGAAAAAAAAAATCCTTCTTTGCTGAAATCCAGGAGAGGTTCCCCTTTGAAGCAAGGGCACAAAAGAGCACATATGCTTTCTTAGCTGTTTTTGAGCTTCTCATCATGTTCAGAGAGCAAATGGCAAATCCAGTGCAACCTCAATTCTGCTGGCAAACAAAGAAAAATTAGCACAAAAGGTTTGAGTTTAAAGAACAACTCTAAGTACAAGTGACACTGAACACACCTTTGAAATACAAGAAATATAACACGCCGAGAAAGTCAACTTGATTGCTTAAAAATGTCTAATAATCTACAGGCACAAATTCCCCCAGCAAGGAGTTAAACAAATGTTTGGGGTTTTTTTTTGTTTTTTTTTTTTAATCTCCTTTTAAATTCATTCCCATTTCAGGGTTTAGGGGTTTTCCTCACATTTTCTCCAACCATTAAAATGATCAAGCCACTAAAATGCTTTCTTCCTTGCTTCCTTGACTGTTGTAATCCCCTTTAAATCAGAATTCTGAAACTATTTTTAATTCAATACAAGATACTTACCCAATTTCTCCGTGCTGTCAGTCTTCTCACATTAAGCAAACCTATTTAATTTCAATGGTGAAATATGGCCAGATGGCAACATGAGAGAGTTTTAAGTCCACTTGATTTACAGTGATTCGAATTAGTCTTTCCTCTCATGTTGTCACCAAGCTGCTGCTTGTCACAGTATTAGCTCTTAACTATCCCAGTTCTGCTTTAATCATTCCTGCTGCGCTGAAGTAACCAACTCCAAACAGAGAGGATGGGATAGGAGACCTGCTCCAAGGTCCGAGACGCCTTAGCCATGTAGATCAGTGTGATCAGATAGATCAGCATAGTGTTAGCAAAGGTAAGGAGGAGAAAAGCGCTACTTCAGTCCCAGGAGAGACAAGCTGAAGGATGGGCCGAGATCAAGAAGAGCAGATGCTCCACGGCAAAGGGAAAGGAGCTAATGGTTTTAGGAAAGGCTGGAGACGCTGCTGCAAGGCTCTCTAGGGAGGCAGGTCACCCTCTCGCATTGGCAGCCCTGATGTTGACGATGGCTTGAAAGCAGGGACTGTCGAGCAAGAGACTGTGTTAAGGGGGCAAAAAAGCCCCTAGGCATTTGCCCTATGGAGGCAATAGGCCTATAGCCTCTTTCCCTTATTGCCTGGTGGTGATGCTGTTGCAGCACCTCTTGTGTTGAGCAGGACAAGGCCTTTCCTTTGGCCTGGGTAGGCACAGCTCCGGATAGGGGAGATTTCCAGGCACCTGGGAAAGTCAGGACATACAGGTGCAGGCCTAGATAGACGCTCTTTCATCTGTGGAAAACCAAACCAAGC
The DNA here is from genome assembly GCA_032353885.1 of Nothura maculosa. NCBI lineage: Eukaryota > Metazoa > Chordata > Aves > Tinamiformes > Tinamidae > Nothura > Nothura maculosa. Next base: position 5,271,430 of record JAUBOD010000268.1, on the reverse strand, counting down.
AGCACATCAGGAAAAGTCTTTACAGACACAGGGGACAAAGAGCCCTGAGGCCATCCAATAGTGCCAAGTGGTGTGGTCATCTTGCCCAGGATGAGCTCCAGAGACAGAGGGTGGCAGCTCCCAGCTCCTCCCCTCAGAGGAGCAGCAATAGCCCCACACTGACAACTGTCCAGCCTCGCAAACTGCCCCATTGCCACCAGCCCCCCAGCCTGAGCACCGCGTGGGCCACCTGCCCCTCACAGGCATCTTCTGACCAGGCCTGTGCCCTATGATCAAGACGCACAGCAGTTTTGGCAAGGACTACACCACACAACACCCTTTTCTTTCAGACGGGCTCGTTAGCGGCAAGCATTGTTTTCTGCTTTTTAAAAACAAGGCTCTAGCCTTCTCTTGGAGGAAACCATGCCCCCAAAGACACATCTCATCCTTCACAGCCGTGTTATGTGCCAGGGGAGGCCTCGTTGTGGACACCCAGTGTAACTCCCCACACCCTGCACGTCCCAGCCGCCGCGGGCCGAGGCAGGCACCGGATTGCGCCTCTTCTGCAAACGTTTTCCTTCCATTACTTAATTTAGGTGGCCCTATGCTTCACTGAGCATTAATTACACCTAATTGTGCCTGGCTGTGAAGCGGCAGATAAGGAGCCTTATTTGAATTTTTTAAATCCGTAGTTGGTCTTTCACAGTTGAAACGGCTGGGCACTGGCGTGCATAATACACCGTTGTTCTGCTTTAACTTTGCTGTTGTTAATCAAGTCCAAACAACTGCACAAGATAAGTGATTGGGAGGCTTGTCTCAGTGCAAAATATGTGGAGCATGTAATACAAAGGCAGCATGTGCACTAATTTTGCTTCCCTCCGTCCTGTCAACGATATCATGCCTGCCAAAGCCTCTTACAAAAACATGTGTAGTGGCTAATTTAGCAACATTCATCTTTCACATTCAGGGTAAAAAAACAAGGGCAGCAGACAGACAACAAGAGATTCCACAATCGTGTTTTGAAATGAATTCATAATTGTATTTTATTCCAATATCACCATCCATTCCAGCACGTCAAGTGTACACCCTTACACAAAATCATTTACTTCCCCGTATTAAAAATAGCAGCACTTACCACGCGTGTGCTCAGCTTCCCCACCAACAGGGATGGGTACGGCCGCGCAGAGGCCATTCGGCATGATGAGGGGTGAAAAGAGATGCTTTAAATGGAAATAACCATTTGTGGGGTTATCAGGTTTTGGTACAGCGCTAGGCAGCACTGCCTGCCTCGGTTATTGCTGATTAACAAGTCAAATGCTAGCGCAGCTAATTGCTGTATGGGTACTACTATTGCAAGCCAGGCTAGACTTCTATTAAGGCTTAACTGGTGAGTCTCAACTCTGTTGTTTTCTTCACATACCTAACAACTAAATGCTGATCCAACCTTTATATACAAAATTACTCCATCCACAACAACACATCCGAAAAACTATTCCACAGCCATTTGACTGCCTCCGTGGAGGGGGGGGGAAACAAAAAATACTTTCAAGATTCAAGTAGCTACATTATTTATTGCCACCTCGCCACATTTACTATAAAACTTAGTTTTCCGTAAGTGTATTATGAATGCTGAGGCAATAAAAAAATAAATAAATCCTGTAAACCATAAGAATTAACACCCAGCAGAGCTGCCCCCGCGCCGGGAGATGCACCATGGTCCTGGGACCCTTCCCTTGGGAGCAGGAGCCATGGGGAGCTTTCCTTTCCATGGGGCAGGCACTAGAGCACCATGCCGAGGCCCTGCTGCCTGTTACTCGATACAGCACCTCGCCGGCCTCCCGCTTCTCCCCGCGCGCGGCTCCCTCCCTGCGGACCCATAATAGCCGGAATGCTGCAGGGTCATGACAGAGGTATTTCCAACACAGACTTCCCAGGGATATTTTGATGGACAGGGTAAGACTCAGTCTTCCAGCTGTTCAAGAAAGAGTAGGAGAGACAAGAGGAGGGTCAGGGTTGCTTGTCTAGAAGAAAAAACAAATCCTTCCTCAAACTTGAAACCTCTGGGAAAAAAAGTAAAAATCAAAAAGGCAAATGTATTGCCCAAGAGGAGTAGAGCCCCTCCAGCACCACCCACGTCACCAGTAAGGTGAATATGTTGGGCTTGGTTTTGCTGTTGTGCTCTGTAAGGGAGAAGTTGATATGTCAGAGTAGGGAAACTAGATTTTTAAATCAACCTGAATCTACCAGGATTGAGGTATGGTCAGAAGTTAAAAGTGCAGCAAAAAACAGTAGATACAAACAAGAAAAAAAAAGATGCCTGGAATACATTGGCATTGAACACAATTCTTGTATGAAAATGATTGTCACAAGTGTCATCAGCTAAAACAAGGTAAGAAAATAAGTTTGCCATAGAGGTATCTTTCTGCTCCTTTCAGCAACAAAATCCACCAGAAGTTCACAAAATATTTTCTCTGCATCACAAGTCAGTTCTTTGGAAAGCAGAAGTTGAACAGTCCCAGCCCGTGCTTCCACAGGGACGGTCCGATTGCTTTGGAGAAGAAAACCCAAAACAGAATCCCGGGAAAGCGACTTAAGGCAAAACCCAGATCCTCCACGCGTCCTTCCGAACAGCCCCAAGGACCTTCTCCGTGCGGGGCTCCCGCTCCGGCGGCAATCCGCCTGGCGCCCCTTTCCCGGGAAGCAGCGGTCACCCGCAGCACCTACCCGAAGCGGAACTTGAGGCGGTATTTGACAGGCGCCAACGGCCTGCGCGGCGCCGGCGCCTTGGCCGGAGGCGGTGGCCGCGGCGGCCGCTTCTTCCTCTCGGGAAGGGCCACGGTGAAGGCGAGCTCGGGCTGCTCGGCGCGCCCGAAGCGCGGCAGGAAGTGGGTCGAGACGTGCTGGGCCTTCACGCGGGGGCTGCAGCCGCGCTTGGCCTTGCCGCGCTTGTTGAGGGCCACGAACCACTCGCGGCCCGAGCGCTCGCTGCGGTGGGCGGCCGAGGCGTACGTGTTGTAGCTGTTCTCCTGAAAGCGCTCTCGGAACTTGCAGTCCTCCGTGAACTTGGCCTAGGGAAGCAAAGCCAGACAGGAGAAGCTTACCCGAGGGCGGGCGCTTCGCCAAGCCCCGCGGCTTTCCCCTGCCAAAGGGCCAGCTCACTCCGGTTCAGGGCTCCTACATCGAGCGGCCAGACGGTGTTCAGTAAAGAGCGGGGCTCACAAACTCCCTCCCAGGCCCCTGGTGCCCCGCGCTTTGAGAAATCTGCCAACTGAGATGTCCTTAAAAGCGCATTTTCAACATCCCTTTTCTGGGCTTCCTCAGAAACATGGGCTGTAAGAGCCTCTCCCCACCCACCTCAGCTCCGGCAGCCTCCACACATCACTTGTCATCCCATTCTCCCTACCAAAAGGATACTGGAAAAGGGCCTTTATCTGCTGGCCAGCAGCTTCATTGGGGAATATTAGGCCCTAGCCCTCGCTCTATCTAAATTGCTAGCCTCGCACGGCCTGCTTTTGCACTGAATCATTGCTTAATAATCTGGAAAGGCAATTTGCATGCAGATTTGCCCTGCTTCGCTGAGCATAGCTTTGATTGTATTGGATTTCTTTTTTTTCCATAAAAAACTTGGGGTCTCTTACCCCTTGATAACCTTAAGAAATGACTTCCAGCCAGAGAAGTCCTCTTCACATGAACAGGGCCTCCGTTTCGAGGCCGGGACTACCATGAGGAAAGGCTCTCCCGATGCAGCAGGAGGGAATAAGACATATTCAAACCCTGCCTAAGGGGCATCAACTGCTCCATCACCAGACATGCCTCTGATTCCTGCCCAGTCAGGGAATTATGCCTGTAAAGCTCTGTAAAATATCAGCTCCTTCCACACGTCGCACCCACCAAAATAAGAAGAGGTAACAAGGCCAGAGTAATGCCCCGAGAGTGCCAAGCTCCCTTGGAAAAACCAAGTTCGGATGTGGGAGCGGCAGCTAGCAAAGGATCCAGCCTCGCCGAGGTGGTAGTTGACACTAAGGCTCCTCATCCTCCTAGGAAATCAGTACACACTGAGGTCCATTTCTGCCCTTGTGCACATACAGAAATAGAGCCATAAAACTTCAGCTCTCCGTGGCATTGTGATACCTAGCTGCGTTCTTCAACAGCTGCTCTGAAACTCACCCGTTTTTTTTCATCTGATAAAGAAAACGTGAGTTGGTGTCGTGTTATCTGCTAAAACGCTATCTGGTGCGTCCGAGTCTGACTGCCAAGCAAAGCATTCCAAGTATTACTTCGAAACAGGTGCTGAGATTTTTAGCTTAGAAATCCAAGGCAATGCAAAACCGCAAAGAAAAACCCTGGAGTTTTACCACCAGTTAGAGCATCCTTTAGGCTTAGTATCATTTGCAACCCTGTCATTTCACCAGAGAGAAGTTAAGTCCTACAATTCAGACGACAGTGTCCTTGACTCAACGTACATTTTTTTCCCTCCTGTCACACTCAGAATTAAGTCTCCCTTCACCCTTGACTTGGGAGCAACAGGAGCCTGAGCGTGTTTCAGCTTTCCTGGCCTCTCACAACCCAGCATGGCATTTCACCCAGATGTGACTAGTGCCAACATCAACCCATGTTGTTCTCCACAGCCCTGGTCCGATGGGGGGCACTGGGCACCCCCACATGACCCAGTGGTGCCTCTCCAAGGAAAGGCTTTAGGAATAGCTGGCCCTTGTGATTAACATTGCTCATCATATGCTGACTTGCAGGTTATTTTTCTGGGCTGTAATTTACAGCTGGATCTCAAACGAAACCCGGTGGCTACGTTTCGGGGGGAGCCCTTGGAGGGGACACAGGGAGGAGCTTTCCCCCCACGCCAAGGACCCCGCGCAGAGCGCTGCCCCCCCGAGCTGCCCTACTGCCCCCCAGCTCCTCACGGGCTCAGTGGGGCAGAGATGGGGCCCTACTGACAGCACCTTGTGCGAGGGCACTGAAGCAGCCCCTGCGCTTCTGGGAGGGATTTGGGTGAATGGCAAGAACAGGCCTGGTTTTGTTTGAGGATGTTAAGCTGCCTCCCCTGCCTTGGGGATCAAGGCCCACAGAGCCCCCCGAGCCGGTGCCGACGGGGGCTCCAAGGGGCTTTGCAGGCAGCGGGGCGAACATGAGCTGTTGTTCCTGACCTGCTGCTCCGTCCGCGGGTGCAGACGAGCAGCTCCAGCTGCTGGGATCCGCAGGGAGCTGAACGGAGGCTTTGAGCACTGCCCTGCATTGCTGCAGGAACATCACAAAGCTGACCGGGAAATTAAACAGAATAACAAATACCAAAACACCTCATGACACCTGAGACAGGCCTCGGGGTCTCCTAGAGGGTGTTGGTGCTGGAGCTGTCCTTTGGGAAAATGCTCCCTACACATTAGGGGCCCAAATCTACGGGATTCAGGCCCTTGTGCATCAAGAGCTCCTCGTGGGCCAAGCTGCACACAGCACCTGCAGGGCCAGCGATGGCAGGGGGCTACCCAAGGAACACGCGGCTCTTCACAGCAAAACGCCCCAGTGGGATGAAAAGCTTTTGTCTCGGAGCGTTCTAGGCTGAGCGCCAGTGCACGTGCGGAAGACAACAAGGCAACACCAGCACTTTTGGAAGATGACAGATTTGAGCTCCCTCCCTCAAAAACAGCACGACAGGAAGACGCCCCTTGGCTGGAAACGATCACCTCCCGTGTGCGGCACACCAGCTCCCGCCACGTGCCCCCTACACTGCCGTGGGGACCTGCACACCAGCTCCCATCATGTGCCCCCCACACTGCCGTGGGGACCTGCACACCAGCTCC
>JAUBOD010000268.1:5252928-5263997 GCA_032353885.1 Nothura maculosa | reverse complement strand
CTTTATCCTGCCAAGCCAGGGAAGAACAACAGATGCTGGGCCTGCGTTATCGGCATTATTGAGTCCAGCAATCTTTAGACATTTGGGTCAAGTTTCGACAAATTCGCCGCTTTCATCTGAGCTAGGAATCGCATGTCCTAACCCCGGGCTCTGACCTGCCTAATCGATGCCCATTTATAACGCGGGGTTTTGTAGGGCAACAATTAACCATAGCCTGATGAGGTCCTGATTTAATTTGGGCCTGTGTTAAAGCATAGATCAAGACTTAAATTCTGAAGAACGGCTCCATTGTACGACACCAAGGAGGAACGGCTCAGAGGGATATGAGGTAGATGACATGAGAGATATGAGGTTCTTGTCAGACTGACCATTTATACATGACATTTGTCCCCAACTCCATCCTTTCCTGCTATTGAAATTGTGGTCAAGAGAAAACTGGGATACTGAATTCAAATGTTTTTTTCCCCTCTTTTGGAAGACTCTAGCAAAATCCTGTATGGAAACCCCATGTCAGGTAGAAGACCCCTCAGCTCCCTGAAGTTTAGCTGAGCAGCCCGCAGACCTGCTGTTCCCAGCCCATTGGACAAGATGGACAAATCCGACATGAGCGGAGAGCTGAGCAGGCTGAAGTCTCCTAAAATTCCCCCGGAGAAGGGACAATGCGCAATGGCACCACAGCCTAATGCAGCGCCAACAGCTCCAGTCGTCACCCTTTTAGCACCTATCCTGCCCCTCTCCCCCTCAGACACCCTTGCTCTGCAGGAAGCTCACTCCTATCTCTGCCTTTCCCTTTTCTTCCCCTCCTCCTCCTCCTCTTCATGCTATCTTGCCTGCTGCTCAGCTCTCCGCCTGTGCTTTGCCAATTGGCCGCCCCTTCTCCTTCCCTCTTGGCTTTCTCGGCCTCCTTGCAGCCATTTCTACTTTCTTCTGGACTGTGATCCTGCTGCTATTTTGTTTGCTAAAATAAGCAATGCTGTGCTTACCCTTGAAGCATCATTAGGTTTCAGGAGTAACAATTCACTAAAAGTCAAGGGAGGGAGAAGCGAGTTCATAAATCTCTGTTTCAGGCAATTTGTAGAGTCAGGCGGCAGAATTACCCAGGAAGAGTCACTTCACAGCAGTGAAGCTAATTTCATAACCATGGGGGTAGGAATTTGTTTTTTCAGAGCAAAATAAATAAATAAATAAATATAACTCCATGCTGCTAGCCCTGCATCAACACTCTGGGAACCAATTTGGATGACAGGTCATACAAGAGGCTGAATTAAAAATATCCTCCTTGGGCTGCAGTGTTCATACACTCTGAGAGAATGACCTCTAGGTAAGCCCGGCAATTATTTTAAGCTATGTTTACATTATCTGCAAGATTAACAGAAAAAAAAATAGCAAGCAGTAGCTCAAATTGAAAAAGGACATGAAATCAACTCCAAGGATTCATTTGACATTTAAAAAAAAAAAAGGATAAAAAACTAAAAAGCTTAATTCATTCTTCTGCAAAAAAAGCAGCATGCAGGAAGGAGAGTTGCAGTGGCTTCCACGTAGCATACCAATATAGGAAGCCTTGACCCAACCCGACTCCTGCTCACGCTGTGGCCACGGACAGCGCGGAGCTCCCCAAGGGCCTCATGGGCCCCTTGCCAGCTCCCATGGGGCCAGGAGGCCTTAGGAGAGTCGGGATTTGCCCCAACAGATAAGACACCCAGTGGCACCTCCTCGCCACCCCCTAGCCCCCACAGAGGGGCCACTGCCCTGTTTTTCCTGAACTAACCCCAATAACCAACGCAGCCTTTTGATGCAAACACCTCGCTGCCAAACCGCACGTGCACTGAGCGAATGCAGGAGCTGGGAGGGGTTGGGATCCAGCGGCCGCGTCACCGCTGCCAAGCCCGGAGGAGCCTTTGCCGGACACCTCGGCAGCCTGAGGCTCCCTGCATCTCTGGAGCTACCACGGGCACGGGAAGCTGCCGCAACGCCTTTAATAAACAAGACATACTGAGAACGGGGTTTTTACTTACACTTGCATGGAGTTTTCCTTTTTTTGACATCGCTAAAAATTTGTTGCTGAAAACTCCTCGTATTCCTACAATCCCCTGAGACACAGCAAATATTTCCAAAATACCTAGGATGACAGAAATCCCAAAATAAATCACAGTTCTTTGCACAGCGTGACAAAAAGAAACGAAAAATACCCGTGTGTGTTGGCATCTGCACTCCAAAAGCTCCGCTCGGCGGCTCCCGCGCCCCGCGTGACGGCCGCGAGCAGGGGCCAAGCCGCCAGGGAGCCGCGTTTGGGGGGAACAGGGGCTGCTGCTGCTGCACCCGCTGGGCAAACAGCTCCTTTGGGGCCGCCTCAGCTCTGACCTTTCCACAGAGCTGGTCCCCAAAACTTAGGCTGGGGGGCGGGTAGAATTTAGACCTAACATGCAGCACCTTGGGCCTACGGCTTCCCTACCAGATGAGGCCTCAGCCTTGCTGCTCCGGTGCCGGTGCTCCTGTTGGGGGGACAGCGTCATGCACACCATTCCGAGCCGGGAATGCAGAGACCAGCCGTGTACCTCGGCGCTGCCCCGGCAAGCTCCAGGCAGCCGCCCCTGCCATGGGGCTGCCCAGCGGCCCCATGGGGAAATCAGTGCTTCCCCTCAGCTCGGAGCATTTCCTCACACCCCACAAGCGTTTTCCCCATAAGCAGAGGGCTCCGTGGGGCAATAAGGGAAACCCCAGCAGGACCCCCCAGACGAGGCTGCTCGCTGCCACTTTGGCCTCACACCCTCATGACCATCACTCGGCCACCCCAGCAGCCTCCGCCTGGGACACCCGTGGGCTCCATTCCCCAGGCACGTGCCCACTACCTGGGAGAACTTCCCGCTCAACCCTGCGATGCCCCTGCCGCGGGGCAGCGTTTTTCATGGCACGGAGGGTCAACGCCAGGGACAGCTGAGCCCGAGGGAGATGGGGGTCGGGCTGCAGCAATCCGCCCCACAGTACGGCAGCCACGAGCTCGGCCAGCCGGGAGGCCTCAGCAGCAGTGCCAGGGGCCGAGGGAGGATCCCGTCACCGCTGCCCATGGATGTGTTGAGGTGGGCAGGAAGCTGCCAATTGCAGGTGAGAAGGCAGGCAGACTGCAAACCCTTCCCGTGAGGGCGCTCAGACTTCCTCGCCCTTCCTCCTCGGAAGGTCAGGGCTGGCAGTGCTTGAGCCTGCCACGTGCCCAAGCAGCCGGACAGGGCTCCCCCGCTCCGCTCGGTGCTGCAGAATGCACGCCGGGAAAGCGACCCGCACCGTGACATCAACACCCGGATTATTTCCGGCAGGCCAGATTTTGTCACCGCTCCGAGCACAAGTGACAAGCGAAAAGGCTGTTGCTTTGGGGGTCACGGCAGGACCAGTCCCAGCCTCTCCAGTCATCCTTGAGCCACTCTCCTTCCCTCTGCCAGGAAATTGCAGCCTCTCCAGCTGCAGCCTCTGCTTCTCCCTCCTCAGGGGAATCACAGCCTGGCTCCTATTTTTAAAATCCACAGACCCTGGTGCTTTGCTCAAGCCATAGGAATGCCAAGGAACAAAGGGAAAGGTAAATGGAGACAGGATGGGGAGAAAGGGAGGCAGAGCACAGGTGAGCACCCTGCCCGCTTAGATGTCCTGGTTTGCACCTCAGCACTAGTGAGCACCCACCTCCTTTAGGAAGGTGTGTGGCCACCACAGGGCCACCCCTCCACTGCCCACAGCTCCCTCCTCACAGCCCTACCACAACCCACACAGGAGGGACCCTCTGGGGGTGCCTTTGGCCACGGCGCAGCCTGGGGAGCATTGGGCGCCTCCAGGCACCCGCCACGGAGCTGTCCTTGTGCCCTGGGCGGGAAGCCCCCCAGGGCTGCGGGGCCTCCGCTCTTCCCCCCTCAGCGGGGCCGCACCATGCAGGGCCGGGGGGCACAACGTGACAGGGGTCCCACGAGCTGCGCCGGGGCAGTGCCAAGGGGGCAGAGCCGGGGCTGGGTGTGGGGCCCCACGCGGGACGCCCCCCGCCCCTATACCCCCCCCCCCCGCGAGGGGCAGGCACTCACTGAGCGGCCCGGCGAGGTGGGCGCCGTCCACGCGGCCGTCGGGGTGCAGCTGCAGGTGGAAGCCGATGCCCACGCGGCAGTAGAGGCGGCCGCGGCGGCGGCCCGGGCGGCTCCGCGGGAAGCGGCTCGGCCCCGCGGCCGCCGCCAGCCAGGACGAGGAGGAGGACGACGACGACGACGACGACGAGGAGGAGGAGGAGGAGGAGGAAGGCGCGGGGACGGCCGGCGCCCCGCCGGGCACCTGCTCCCGCCGGGCGCGGGCGAGCAGCGCGAGGAAGAGGAGGCCGAGGAAGGAGAGGCTCATGCTGGCGGCGGGAGGGCGCCGCGCCGCATCCTGCTCGGCGCCCGGCAGCGCGGCACCGGGAAAAGCGGCAGGGAAAAGCGGGAGGGGAAGGGGGGGGGCACACGCCCCTCCCTGCGCCGCCACCGGGATATTTATAACGGGGCCGTCCGCGGGCCGGGGGCACGAGGAGAGGAGGGGGGCGCCACCTGCGCAGTGCCCCACGGGCCCCCCGCGAGTGGGACCCACCAGCCACAGCGCCCCAAACCCGAGCCCAGCACTCGCCCGCTGCCTCTGCCCCGAATATTCACTTGCCCCAAGGAGTCGGGTCACACGTCTGGTCCCACCTCAGGTCCCCACGAGGGTAGGGCTCTGCCCCCGGAGCGGGCAGCCCACGGGACAAGCGGGGCCCCACGGAGCCCCTGGCGGACACGCTCGGGTGCGGGCAGGATTGGGTTGCAGGGTCCGCCGGCTGCAGCAGCCGCAGCGCTGGGGCAGGGAGATGAGAGGCGGCAGCTGCAGCGCCGGCCCCACCGCCTGCCCGCCACCCCACAGCCCTTGTGGGGGCCACAGGCAGCCCCCTAGCCCCAAAGCACCATCACGACTGAGTGCAGGCTCCAAGTGAGAGCGCCCACCACCACACACCAGGGCGCCCTGGCTCGGCCCCTCGCGCTCCGGTGTTCGGGATGCAGCAGTACCTGTCACGACCATAACTGGCCATGTATCCCTCAACCCGAAGCCACCCTTGGGGCAGCACCCTGACACCCACCTGGCATCCAGGGGCAGCACCTTCCCACCTCTCCCTCCACATCTCTTGCTTCCCACAAACTCCACCCAGGCCAAGGCTGGCTGGGAAAGCTCCCCACATCCCACGGCAGCGCGAACTGACAGCAGCAGGAAGTCGCACGGAGCTGGTCAGGTCCCTGGTGGGCACCATGCCCTTGACGGCGCATGGGGGTTGAGCAGACACTGAGGAACGGGCGCTGGGGCAGCTGGGGCCTCCCCCAGCGGCGCTTGGCACACTGGGGTGAGAGTCAAACTGATCTCACCCGAACCTTGCTGCACTCACAAAGGATATATGAGAGCATGTATTATATATATACACACATATATATACACACACACACACACACACACACTTTCCATCTATATGCATAGGTATATGCACAGCCATGCTTATAAATACGCAGGTATCTAAATAGAGAGCCCTGTATATAAATAGACACACCTGGAGGGTGAAGCCCTCAGCCCAGCCGAGTGGCTCCCACCCCGTGGGAGGCTTCAGGCCAGCCCGTCCCGCACGGAGCTGATGCAGCCCGGACGGCTGCGCCTGGAAAAATCCATGCAACTGTTTACACAGCCACAGGTGGGGATTAGCAGCCCTTTCCTGCAGCAGCCTCCAACACTCCGGAGAAAGCCAACGGCAGCCAAGTTTTCCAGGGCTGGCCCTCTCCAACCTCCACGTTTGCCTATTATGGGAAACGCCACGCAGCTCCTGCAAGCCATCCCGCAAGGCAGCACAGGTTGTTAGAAACGAGCAAGTGGGGGCCACGCGACAGTCACTGCAGAGCGGGATGCAGCCGCATCCGCTGGGAGCGCTGAGGGCTGCCCAGGGATCGCCGGGAGCCCAAGAGCCCTGACCAAGCCGTGCTACAGGCCGGTTTTGCTAAAACCCATTTGCCTCTTAATTAAGCAAGAGCAGGGTGGGCAGAGCCTGCCTGAGCCGCAGCCCCAGTGCTTGCTATTAATAGCCAGAATAAATAAATAAATAAATAGCTGTCGCCTCGCCGAGTGTGTCAAGTCCCTTGCATTCCCAGAGCGGGCTGTGCTCTTCCCGACTGCCCTGCTTGGCAGGCTGGAAGAGCGGATTTGCATCCAGGCGCCCCTGGCAGGACACCCTGTGGCCCCAAGGACAGAGAATCAGCCCCCCGGGCATTCCAAAGGCTCTTTGCTGTGTCCGGGATTTTGGGAATATTGCACTGTATCCCTGTGCTCTCGTAGCACAGCCCACCCTAGCGGCCATGGACATTATTCCAGCAGCAAGTGCTGCTCTGGACAGCCCTACGTACATTGATTTTGCAAGGAGACAGCAATCAAGTCAGCACCCAGGGGCTCCTACAGAGACATGCATAGTATCAGGTCGTTTGCATTTGGGTCTGTTAATCCATACATTTCATTTCAAGCTGCCCTTGAAATTCCAGCTGCTGGTGCAGTGCAAGACAGTAAAAAAGAACAGAGCTTCAATAGTGTATATATGTATACACACACACACATATATTATCTGTCACCTTCCTTGACGAAGGCAGCTTGGCTGCCTCTGGCAGCAGCAGCGGTCACAGTTGTGCTGGCAGCTCCCACCACCCAACACCACTGGGACATGGGCTGGGTCCTCCAGGGCTCCATCAGAGCACCCAGGCGGGGAGGATCGTGGGGCCTGCGCGTTACAAGTGTCCTGTGCCCAGGCAAGAAGGGCTCTGGGCAACACACGGTTCCTCTGCTCTGACCGCCCTGTGCAAACGAGCCCTGCACTATTTGAATTGTCCCTGTAATATATATACATACACAACATATACACACACATATATATATGATACATGAAAAATGCACCAAGACATGAAACAAGCCAGCCGAGCGGGAAGCTTTGGCGCCTGGGCCTTGCTCGCGCCGCCGCACGCGCTGCTCTGCCTCTGTTTACAGGAACGAGCCCCGCGCGCAGCTCGCCGCACGCTGATGGGTATAAGGGGCCTCCAGTGAAACAGCACCGGCTGCCGCCGCCGTTTCCCAGATGGCCTCAGTGAGGCAGCCCACCCTGCCCTTAGCTTGAACGCACCACCACAGGTGGGTTTGCCGTATTAGCAAAGTCGTGGCACGCTTGGGAGCGTATTTGTGCCAGGCAAACCTGCGGGGGGCACAGCAGAAAAAGGCCATGAGCTACCACACGTGCACGGAAGGCCCCCATGTTCCACGTACCTGGGAGTTGGAGGAAGCCTGGCAGTTCCCAGCATGTCAGGATCCACCTTGGCCCTCACAGCCTTTGGGCACTGGTTTCTGTGGGGAGGCACCACAGAGGCACATGGGGCCACATGCAAGAGGGGAGCAGAATATCGGGGTCCCAGATCTCCAAGCTGCTGAAGGGTGTGGTACCAGCTAGCAGCAGGCCCAGCATGTGCTGTGGTGCTCAGACACCTCTGAGAGGCCATGGGCCTGCCCCTGGTGTGAGGTGCGGTGCTTGCCCAGGTAGGGTTTGAGGTGCCCCGTCCCCCACTTCCCACCCCCGTACCAGATGTTACGGGCAGACACAGCAAGTTCAGCCCCACAGCAGCATCCAGCTGACATTTGTCGGCCACTGCTTGGTCAGCAGTGCCAGCCACAGCTCCAGGAACAAGGGGCACGGACAGGAGACGAGAACCAGCACAGTGGCACAAGCCAGAGCAAACACCCACTGCTCCTCACGCCTGGGGGTTCCTGCAAAAGGGGCAAATCCAGAGCGGGCAGCTTGGAGCAGGCAGCAGCCCCGGGCACCCGAAGAGCAACCCCAATGCCCAAGGCAGCCTTAGTAGCCCCTGCTAAACCCGGCGCCTCAGGCCGCGTCCCGCTAGGTGGCAGTGCCTGGCTGGCCTGGGCAGGGCCTGCGGCCTAGCGCATCCCCACAGGACCCCGCAGGCCGCTCTCCCGCTCACACAGCGCCGGGCAAGACAGGAAGCCCCTGCCAGCACCCACAGCTACCGCAGCAGAGCACAGGAAGGTCCTTCCTTCCCCCAAAACCAGGGCAAACAACCGAGGCTTCTTTTTAATGTCTACAGGTAACCCACCCACTTGAAGCTTTGAATGGAAACACCTGGGGGAGAACTGGGCTGGTCCTGCAACCAGCAGCTCGTCAGCAGGCTCATGTGTGTTCCTCATCCCAAGGGCCTTCATTTGACAGCCTCAGGATTTGTCATTTCAACACAATCTTAAATATTTGGCATTTATTATTCTGCTCTCAGGATGTGCAGTGGGGAGAATTGCAGCGTGGAAAAGAAATGTCAACTGATAGGCCAAGCAACAGCCAAGAAAAAATGGGGAGAAGTGCTTTAAGTGAACTAAAAATATAAAACAAAATAAAATAAACAAAATAGAAAACATATAATATGGTAGGGGAAAAAAACCCTCAAACTGTGAAGCCAGTTTCCTGGAAGGGATGCAACTGAGGAACTTTTGAAATGTGTGGCACAGCCAGCACTGATTAGTTGTCCAAGCTCCTCTCAGAATGAGACACGGAGGCCACGTGTCACGAGTTTGCAGTGTACAGCACGTCCCGGGGCAGCACAAGCTCTGCAGCAGGTCCAGGTGCTCCCTGGCACCCTGCAGTTTACAGCAGGAGATACTGGCAGTCCCTGCAGTCTGCTAGCACCAAAGCCAGGGGACCCCTGAGTACTGCCGGGGGCTGCAGGGCCCACGTGGCCGCTGCCGGGAGTGTCTGAGCTGCTGCCCTCTGCCCGCACCCTGTGCAGACCCGTGCCCGCAGCACCCAGCCCTCGCGAGCTGCAGCTCCACGCGTGCCGGAGCGTGGGGCACACACAGCCGAGCCACACAGAGCTTCGCACTGCGCGTATCGCCACTCAAACCCCACAGGATATGTGGGCCTGACAGGAAGCGCACTGGCTGGGACACGGGCAATGCATTTTGGCAGCGCACGCAGGCTGCGGCTCTCCCCGCCGTGCCCATGCAGGATCCCGTGTGCAGGATCCCACGTCATCCCCTTGCCCTGCACGGGCATCCCCTCACACGTGGGATGCACGTAGCATCCCCTTGCCAGAGCCCTTCCCTGAGCGCTTTGCCGGGTGGGAATAGACACAACCACGGAGGACACAGGTCCCGCAGCCTGGCACGCTCGGTGCCTGCTGGCTCGGCAGCGCTCACACGTGTCCGGCTCCCCCGCGCAGGGCTGGGTCCAACTCAGGAGCGCTTTGCTGCCCAGCTCAGCACGGAGTCCTCCTTCCCATGCTGTGGAGGCACCGTCCTCCCACCGAACCCCGCTATGGCACCAGGGACGAGGAGCCTGCGTGGCTTTGGGCATCGCTCCGCACGGCAGATACCGGCTGAGAGGGGCTCCCGCGGTGCCACTCTGCCCCTCAGGCCCCCGGCTGAGCCTCCCAGGGCGAGCTCAACCTCCGCCTCGCTCCATCCCTCACCCCTCGGACAGACTCGGCCCGCGGAGCAGGAGCCCGGAGGCTGCTGCCGCACCCGGTGCTGGGCGAGGGACGGGATCCCCGCGAGCGCCGCGGCGGGAGCCGCGCGGGGACGGAGCGCGGCGGGATGCGGCTCCCACCGCGCGCGGAGCCGAGGGCAGCGGCGCGGAGCGGGCGGAGGGTCCCGGCTCCAAGGCGGGCACGGAGCGCGGCGGGGCTCGGAGCGGAGGCGGGAGGGTGCGCGGGGCGACGGGGACCGGGCAGGGGACAAGGGGTAGGGAAAAGGGGAAAAGAAGCGGAGGGCAGGAGAAGGAAGAGGGAGAAAGCCGGGAGAGGAGAATAAAAACAGAATGAATGGGAAGGAAAGAGGAACAAGAAGGAGAGAAAGGAGAAGAAAAAGAGTGAAGGGGGGAAAAAAAGAACGATATAGGAAAGAAGGACAAACTAAAGGATAAAAAAAGAGAACAAAAACAAAAAAAAATCAAGAAGGGGAAATTGGTAGGATAAAAGGAAGAGAAGGGACGAAAGGAATGATGACAGAGGCTTTTAAATTTAAGTATGGATGGAATGGAGAAATGCCGAGGAAGATAGAAAAAATAAAGAGGAAGAAAGAAAGGGACACGGACAGAAAAAGGGAAGGAGGGAACGAGAGGAGGGAAGGAGGGCTCCGCTCCGGGCGCCCGCGGTGCCGGCCCCGGCCGCCGCCGCTCCCCTGCGCCTTCCCGCCCCGCCAAAAAGTAGTGATTAACGTCCAGGTGCTTTGAAGAAAATAAAGTCATTTATTGTCAAAGCATCCAACATACCCAGATAAACTATAAAGTTTAATAAATCTTTTCGAGGGGGTAGAAAGGAAGGAGAAAAAAAAGAAAAAAAAAAAAGAAAAAAGGAACACGTAACTATCAAGACTTCATTTCACGGGCACGAAATTACACGCGGGTTTGAGAGGAGCTGGGTGCGGACGGGCTCGGCGGCCGCTGCCCGCGCCGCGTCCTCCGTGCTTTTAACTTTATATCTAAAATAAAAATTTACCCTTACATAGAATTATTATTACATCTAAACCATAAGTGCTTAATAATTTAAGTAGAAACGTATGACAAATGCATCAATATGTTGCAATATATGACATTTTAAAAAATGTATTTTTAAGTCATTTACTTCTTTTTTTCTCTCTTTTTTTTTCTCCAGTGACTGACTTTTTTCTTTTTGCTCTTTTTTTTTGTTGGTTTTGTTTTTCGTTTGTCTTCGTTCCTCCCCAGCCCTATGTGAGCCCCGTCGCCCTCCCCAGCCGCCCGGGACGTGGGAAGGCGCGCGGCGCCGGGCCGGGCGCGGGGGAGCGCGCTAGTTGTGCGAGGTCATGTGGCGGGAGAGGTGGTGGCGCTCGCGGAAGGACTCGTTGCAGATGGGGCACTTGAGCTTCTCCTCGCGGCGGCGCTTCACGAGCGGCTCCATGGCGTACTCCTTCTTGTGGTGCGAGCGCATGTGGTACACGAGGTCCGAGGTCATGCGGAAGGAGGCGTTGCACTTGGCGCACCAGTTCTGCGCCGGCAGGCACAGCGACGT
>JAUBOD010000268.1:5221128-5248403 GCA_032353885.1 Nothura maculosa | reverse complement strand
CGGCCCCGCCGCTGCCCCCGCTCTGGGGCGGCCCCGGCCCCGCCGCTGCCCCCGCTCTGGGGCGGCCGCCGCTGCCCTGCGCGCGTTGAGCGCCCGTCAGCGCTGCCCGGGCCCGCGCTAGGGGCTAACCCAGACCCTCTCTCCCCAAACTAAACAAAAGGCGGCCCGGGGCGCCGTTCGCAGGCGGCGAGCGGGCGGAGGGCTGGCCTCCGCACTCCCTTATCCTCCATATAATTATGATTTCCACCCCCCCCGCCACGGTTGCATTAGGATTAAAGGCTGCTCATAATATGCTTTCAACGTTTATCTTATTAATTCAACAAAACCGAGCGGCTCCGAAAAGGGAGATTGACATAACATTAAAAATAGAGGAGTCTGTAAAAATTTGGATCTTCATTCCTGCTTCGCGGGGATTTCCCCTTGCTCCCTCCTCCTCTTATTTATTTATTTATTTATTGAATGCTAAAGCTCTTTCTTTGTAATATAAATTTTCCAAATGACTGTCATTAATACGAGGAATGAAAATCTACACGTTATTTTTTATCCGCAATAATTTTAAGGGACACCACGGTACACAAACTATCTGGAAATTGCTTCGACATTTTATCAGATCCCCAAATTCCCCGCTACTGATCAGGAGCGAAGAAGCATTTACGAGAATTTATTCAGCCCCCGACGCAACCGTAAAAGTGAATCCCGGTCAGGAGCGTCGCCTCAGCCTCGCCGAACAACAGTTTTATGCGCAGCGACTGCTTCCTTTAAGCCGGCGTTTCCGAGGGCTGCGTTGGGGGGATAGCGGGAGCAATCCCAAGCGGACTGGCGCTCCCCGCAGGAGCCGGAGCCCGTTGTGCGCAGAGCCGGGAAGCGCGCTCCGGAGCGCCGGGAAGCGCGCGGAAAGGCGGAGCGGGAGGAAACGGCGCGCGGGTCCCGACCTGGTGCCGGCCCCGGGGAGGCGACCCCCACGGCGGGGGGGCGGCCGAGCGACCGGGCTCCGCAGGCCCGAGGAGACGGCGACGTGCGCGAAACGAAGAGCTCGGGGAAAAGTTCCATGGAGTCCCCTGGGAGCGGGCGGCACTGGAGCCCGGGCGGCGCGAGCCGGGTCCCGCCTGCCCTCTCTGAGCCCGGAGCTCGGGAGGTGGCGACAGCCCCGGGACGCAGCGGGCCGGCCGAAGGGACAAGGCGGCCACGGTGCTGCCCGCGGCGCCCGGCCACGAAACTCCCTTCAGCTCGCGGCAGCAAAGGAAGGGTCGCTTTTCTCCCCCGGTGAGTTACCATGGGGATGGCGGCAAAAGGCTGAGGATTTGTCTCCCTAGGGATGTCAAGACACCCTCCAGGCTTGTGCTGGAGAAGCCCTCCTTTTCCTCCCGGTGTTTCACCAATAAAAGAGGGAAAAGGAGGCCAGCAGAGGCTGCACAATCTGTAATCAGAGATACTCCTGGATCCCTTGGGAGATGCTGCCTCAGTCATGACATGGTAAAGAGAATGCAGGAGGCCTATGGATGTACAACTATTCTCGTGAGGACACAGATCAACATCCAAGGACTGGCTCACAGGTGACTTCCTAATAGTCATCCATGAAATAAAATCCCGGAGGAGCCTGAGAAAACATTTAAGTTGCCAGGGAGAAGGAGGGATTCCCAAAGCTGCCTTGCCCTCCCCGCTGCCTGTGCCCGTTGGGAGGCACGGCTGGCATCTGCTCCTCGGAGCAGGGAAGAGCACAAGAGGGAAGGGAGAAGTGCTTCCAACTGCAGCACAGAGCGGGCCACAAGCTCTCCCAGTGCCCAGAGAAATGTGTACAGAGTCGTCCCCTTCCCCTGGGAGAAGCACCATGGCTGGGCCTCTGTAGTGGAAATAAAGAGGGGCCCCAGCTGATTTACCAATTATTCTCTTCACAGTTCTCTCTGACTAGGCTTGCAGATGAGTCTCATCCTCAGGACTTGCTGCCCCAGGGATGGGGCATCACTCCCACTGCGTAGGTGGGCACACAGAGGCAGAGCCCTCCTTCCAGCACAATGCGTCGAAACTGCGGCACGGAGGCCACCTGGGGCTGCATCAGTCCCACAACCACGCTAGCACTGAGGGCCTCACCAGGGCCAGGGTGCACCAGCAAGACACAGCCTGTCTCCCTTCCAGCTCAGCTCCAAAACGAGCCCGCAGTCCTTGCCCCTCCACATTTCCTTTCACCCTTCAGTCTCATCTCGCTGATATTTGTGCCAGCATTTGGGACTTGCACGTTAAAACCACTGCCACATCATGCATGTGCAAAGCCCAGCTTTTACTCTAACTCGTCCCCAAAAGGAGAGAAGGCTCCTGGTGCAGCTGGAAGCCTCAGGCAGGCACAGCAGCATCCAGAGCCACTTCCCCTCCACACTTTTTCACACAGATCAGGAAAGACAGAAGCATCTCTGCTGCTTTTGCAGTCCCTGACCGCACTTGGACTTCCTCCTTCCTTCCTTAAGTGCTTTTCAGAACACTGAAAACATAGCAACAATATATTTGAGTATCAAGATATACATTCACTGAAGTGTGGCAGAAAATTTGCTTTTCAATGAATAGAAAATGAAGCACCAAACATCATACACACTGGTTAAATTAGTCAGAACACTGGCTAATTTATAAACCTCAATCACTTTTTACTTCGTATATGAAAATTATTTTTTAAATCACGGTGTTATATATTTCCTAGAATTAAGGATGTAAGGATGTGTGAAGTATTTGCCTATCTTCAGAAAAATATTTAACAGCCTGGTAGGCGGTATTACGGGTTACATGAGCCTAGGAATGAGGGAAAATGAAAGGGGGAAGCCTAGGTAGGACTAAAATCTATTTCTCACTCCATCACACCCCGGGCCTTCTGGAACCTCTGCCGCAGTCCTGGAGCCACTGCCCGTCGCAGCACGGCTTGCTGGAGTCACTCTCTGCCCAGCACTCCGTTGTCTCCTGCTCTGCTCACAGAGAGGGCTCCAATCCGGCAGCAGAGGTGGCAGAGCCTACGGAAAGGGAGAGATGTGACCGCAGACATGCTCCAGGTAGAGGCAGGAGCCCTGGCTCAGCAGGGGCAGGAGGGAGCCACCCTGGGGGCAAAGAGACCCCCACCTTGGTGCTGCCCCACACCAGAGGCATCCAAGTCATCCAGCTCTGCCTCCACCTTGGGAGATCTGGGCTCTGACACAAGCGGCTGGCAGCCCAATGCAGGCGGCTCTCTGCAGAGGCCACACGGCCTCTGCTCTGTACCGTTTATTAGGATGTCACTCAAAACTCCCCACGGGGATTGAGAGTTGCTGCTTTCAGGGTTATACACGCACAAGCCTTCACAGGAGCCGAGTCCCTAACATATTTCCATGAGGCAGATGATCCCCGGCCAGGGATGGTCTTTTCCTCATCACAGCCTGCAGGGCTGCGAAGGCCTCCAGTGCTCCAGTGAGTGACAGTCCCTAAAGTTTGCAGGGGTTTGCTGAGCACGGACAGAGAGGGGGTGGGGAGAGCAGTGAAAGGAAAGAAAGAAAGAGAAGGGGGAGGGAGAAAGGAAAAAAAAAAGATAGATAGATGCAGAGGATTTCAGCTCGGGCTCTGCTACAGTGACTTGACACGGGGTGTGTGAAGGAGCTTCAAACTTAAAAAGATTTATTTTCTCTAGTCATAAATCTCATCCCGTTGTTCCTCTGACCAACCAAGCATGATAAAGTCCTTTTCCATAAAGTATTCAGTATTAAAGCCACAAAGCTCACCCAATCAGTAGCCATCTGCTTCTCCCATAACTGCTGCTCCAGAAGCAGGGAAAAGCAGCCAGAAGAGAAAGGGCACCACTGTTAAGGCTCCGGGACAAATGAGGAGGCACTGAATAGCATTTGAAACCTTTAGTTTGCCTTGTATATCTGTATCTATAGAGACTGAGAAAGAAAGGAAGCATTATATTGATACAACAATTGTAAAACAAAAAAAGGAAGAGGCATCTAAAGGGCAATACAGCAGGCATCAGAGGGCCCCAAGTAAAAGGGATGCTAACAGATTTATAGAAACCTTTAATTGGTTTTCAATTGAAAGATAAAGAGGTTGAGAAGGAGAAAAAAAAGAGAGAGAAAAGTGGCAAATCGGCCTGCATTTCTCTCTTGCATATGAAACGGATTTCGTGCAGCCAGATCATTTTTTACGTGGTTTCCCCCGTTTCGAACCGTCCCCCCCTCCATCCTTCCCTCTTGTTAAGCATCCACAACATCCCAACTCCGAAGCGCTGCTTTGAACTTGACTTTCAGCGGGCTTGGCGGGGACTGCCCTCCTCGGCCTTCCCCGCCGGGCAGCAGCTAAAGACATTTGAATAGGAGCCCCCCGAAGTGGCTCGGGGCGCGCGGCACCTCCAGGAGGGACGAGGAGGGCCCAGCAGAGGCGGAGGAGGCAGCAGCTGCCTCCCAGGGAGGCTGCTCGGAGGCTGCTTCCCCGCCGAGGCAGGACCCGGGACGAGCAGGGAATTCACTGCTATTTGTCCCGGTCCCCTAATTCATAAAATAAAAAGAAGTGGTGCAGATTGCAATTAACAGCGAGTAGTAAAGGGGGGAGTGGGAGCCCGAGGAATGGGCGAGCCCCGGCCAGGAGGGCAGCCCGTGCACGGGGACAGGGACGGGGACGGGGACAGGGCGGGCTGAGCCACCCGCAGTGCGTCCACTCCCCTCCCCATCACCCTCAAAAGAAGAAATAAAGAGTAATGAGAGGGTTAATGACCCAATTATTTGATGCCATAAGAGAAAAGCACTTGGCCGCAAAAACACGCAGGGTATTAATGCTCATGGCCTCGTGCGCCGGCGCTCTCCCCGCTTCGGACACGGGCATCTCCCTAACGAGGCTGAAACCGGAGCGAGGAGACGCCGCACCGAGACACACACACACAATAGGGCGGCTGGTCGGGGACGGGCGTTTGACGGCGCTCGGGATTAGCGGCCGCTTTCGGGGATTACTCCCGGGATTAGGGGGCAGAGGGGCCCGCGGACACGCTCGGCGCTCCCGGCCCCGCTCGGGAGCGGGGGCTCCGGCCGCCCCCGGCCGGGGCACCCGCGGCGCCGCCCGCCCCTCCGGCCGCGGGAGGAGGAGCCGCCGGCGGCGGAGCGGGACCGGGACCGGGACCGGCACCGGGAGCGGAGCAGCCGCGGGGGCACCGGGGCCGCTGCCGCTGGAGGTGGGAAGCCGGGGGCGGCGGGGACCCAACCGCGGGGCAATCTGTGGGGCGCCGGGGGGAGCGCGGCGGGCTGGTCCGGGTGCCGGGAGTCCAGCTGCCTCGGAAAGGCCAGAAGGGAAAGTGTCCCCTTCCTTCCCGAGGAGCGCACGGGAGGAGAGATGAAACCGGGGACAGCGCCAGCGACACGAGTTGTGTCCCGGGCCTTTTTCTTTCCTTTTTTTTCTTTTTCTTTTTTCTTTTTTTCTTTCTCCTCTCTCTATCTGGACAGACTCGGGTGTGGAGGGCGCCCGCAGTGGCCGGCCTCCCCGCTGCCTCCCCGCGCTGTGCTCACTCACGCCTGCGCTGCGGGGTCCGGGCTGGGACACGGGGGACACGCGTGGAGGCAGCGGCTGCCTGCGAGCACCAGCTGCAGCCAACCCTGGAAGTACTGCAAATGCGAGGAGAAAAAAAGAGTTATTACTATTATCTCTTTTAATAGGTGCCCTGGCATGCGAGGGGGAGCAACACAAATATGATTTATGTACCGATTTAAACTGTGGGCAATGAGCACGAGACACCAATTTATTACCCTCCCTCGTACAGTTTTGTTTCTCTTGCAAAGCTGTGAGCTAGGCTGAATTCTCAGTCGAAGGCACACATAACACCGTGCCTTTTCCCAAGCA
The DNA here is from genome assembly GCA_032353885.1 of Nothura maculosa. Classification (NCBI taxonomy): domain Eukaryota; kingdom Metazoa; phylum Chordata; class Aves; order Tinamiformes; family Tinamidae; genus Nothura; species Nothura maculosa. Next base: position 5,242,574 of record JAUBOD010000268.1, on the reverse strand, counting down.
CATTGTGTCCAGGAGCACTGTATTCTATCAAAAACCCCTGGCCCGGCAGCCCGCGGCACATCTGCTAGTTGTGGGGGCCGCCCGCGAGCCAAGGTTCCCTGCTAAACGGCAGCAAGGGCCAGTGCCAGCGCCGGCTGCTGCCAGTGCCACAGCACTCCTGCCTCCAGGGTGGCTCCCTTCCAGGCTGGCACAAGCGGCAGAGGAAACAATGCGGCTGCACAGAGGGGATGGGAGCGGGGCTGCATGTGGATGTAGCAGATAAGGCGATGAAGTTATGAAGTGTCATTTAATAATTGCAGCACATAGGAGCTACAGTGGTCAGTCGAAGAGCATGAAGGGAAAGTGTCAACATCTTGCCCAGATGCTGGGTGGACAGGAGGAGACACTTCACCACAGCAAAAGTCAGGAGACTCATCTAGCGAATTGTGTGTTGGGCCCATAAAGGACAGGGGAGGTCTTGAGCATGGAGCAATAGAATATCAAGGCCTGGGAATATGTCAGTGTCTCATAGCTTGGAATCCATTCACATGGGATTGAAATTCAATAGTGAAGCAATCAGTAAGGACTTACAGGTTCCATTTTAAGTGTGTTGTGCAGACAGACTTTTTTTTTTTTTTTTTTCTCTCCCTCCTGTAAATAAACCCAACCAGTTCTGAAGGAGCTTTGCAGAAGTGATGGCAGGCCGGGTCTGCAGAGCTTCCCACACAGGGATTTGAGAGCCCCTCGCTCACAGCCTTCCCAGAGAACAAGCTGCACATACCTGCTCATTCATCTGACTCGAGGTGTTGATCCTCCCTGCAAGTGTCCCCAGTGCAATCTGGGCATCTTCTGCATTTGTGATTTAGCAGATTTGGAGCTGGTTTTGACACCTTGGTTTATAGCCTGAAAAGGGCCTGTGCATAACCGGAGCAGGCCAGGTGCTCACTGCATGCGCCGCTCTCATTTCAGTGACCTGGAGGAGAGAGATGGAGGCAAGAATCACCTGCGCAGCCCTGCTCCTTTCGTGCCTCTGTGAGGAGAGGCTCCTCTCTTCCCAGCCTTTGCAAAGGCTCTTGTTCCTGCCAAGGGAATAAAATACCTTGTGACAGTGTGGAGGAAAGGAAAGTGCTAGCAGCAGCCTAGCTTGTGGCTGCCTCAGAATGGGAGCCAGCCGCTGTGCGGGCGCTGCGGGGCTCAGGTGAAGGGCTGTAGGTTAGTTGGAGCACAGGGGGCCCTTTTGCCCATGGAGCTCACTTGGAAGCTCCATCCGTTTGTTTGTGGCAACAGCATGCAGAAGGGATGGTAAAGAGCTTGCTAATGCTACCCTTTCTCTTTTCCTAATGTAACAACTGCTTAATGACTGCTGAACTTAATCCAGCATTTTTTTTTCTCAGTGAATCCAGCAAGTAACCGCAAGCAGACCCAAACTTACCTCACTTCTCTGCCTTTAATCCTTTAGCTTCCACACCTATTTCCATTTCCATCCTTGAATTTAAACAGTGGTTCACAAAAGGATGCAAGATGCTACCTGCCCACCAGAAGGCACAATCCTTGTCTCAAAAATGAACTGGAAAGACAGCCTCAGGATCCTAATTCTTCAGCTACTTTTTTGGGTTTTGTATGTTTGTTTGCAAAAGCTATGAAAGACCATGGGCAATTCCCAGTGCCAAAAACAAGACAAAACCTATCAACAAACACAAAACCCCCCATCATTCAAACCAAACACTCATGCACAGCCAAAGAACGATCACCTTCCCCACCCCCAGTGTTATCCTTGAATTTCTCTCTCATTTTATATCGCTACTCACGGTTTTCCTGCAGACCCTCCGCAGCCCCATGCTTCCTTAGCCATGTTCCCCATCGTGGTGAGTGTCTCCCAGTGCCATGTGTGCTCTGCCTCGGGCTCCCGAGGACACTCCCAACACTCTGTGGTTGTGGCTCCCCCAGTCTCCCCTGCTCAGCCATCTGTGGCCCAGCCTCTGCTCTAAGCCCTTGTCCTTTTAGCCTGCTGCTCCGACCTCCCTGGGAACTTTTCACCATCAGCCTGCATTTTGGGTTGGTGTTATCCACCTTCTGCTTTAGTTTCTGAGCTTGCTTTTGTCCTGGTTAGTTGGTTAGGCTCAACCAACTAAACATTTGCAAATTATATTTGCTTTTTTTTCTTTTCTTAGCTTAATGCATACTATACCTCACCAACATGCTTCTGTCACAGCCTGTGTGACACCTGTAAAATTGAATCCACAGACAATAGATACATTTTAAGAGGAGGAAATAAACTAATAGGTAGAGATTTAATACTTCTAGCCCAATCTCCAAATGTTATGCCTTTGTCTAACTTTAAATACGTGAGTAATCCCATTTGATCTACTCTGGTGCTTAAAGCTAAGCTTATTAAGTGTTTGCATGGCAGTGGTCTACATGCAGAGGAGTCAGAAGAGAAAGGGAAGAAAAGAGTGTGACACTGCTCAGAAGGGGAGTTCTGGCAGTGGGAAACAATGCCTCGCTCTCCTTCCCCCCAAGGGCAATGTTCTCTTTTCAGCTGCTCATGGTGCTGCACAGCACTGGCATCAGGCTCTCCCTCTGTGTTTGGTGTTTCCATTGACATTAGCTATGTAAATGTGGTCATAATTAGGGCTGTCAGGATGAAAAAATATATTTCCAAATTGTTGCCAAAACAAAAACCTGATTTTTTAATTCCACGTTCGGCTCAGTGATTCATTTTATCTAAACTCTATGCCATTTTATTTTCAAGGTGTTTTTCTTACTACTCATTAGAGCTGTATTCATTGTCACTATTTTCAGACAACTATGTGGGAGAGAACAGAGTTATCGCTGTTCCTACAATGAGAACTCTGGCACAAAAGCACTTGTGCACATGCTCCTTTTACTTTCAAATGTTTTTAAGCACATACTTAAATTTAAGCATAAGTACTTTTTGGAACAGGGAACAGAACTCAGAACTCAGAACTCAGGCTTGATTCAAAAGCTGTACATCCGAGGAGCTCTGTCTCTTAACTCTTTGCTTTTAAGCACTAGAAAATCTCCTGCTTCAGCAGTAGAAAACAGTGTCATGCTGTTTGATACATTTCTTGGCACAAGCACATTCTAATTCACAATAATATAATTTATTTCCTTTTTTAGTTTGCTTTTCTTTGGGTGCAATGTACTGTGTTTTACTGTATGTACTACTACATACTGCTTGCACAATGTTTTGCATGATCTAATATTCTTTGTTCAAAACTGCAAAAAAATCTAAATAAAGACTATAGTGTGTCGCATCAGTATAGGCATCAGCTAACGTTTTCTACGGCATATGGTACTTCAGAAGCCATATGTACCACTGTTTAGTGATTCTGGCAAAGAGGCACAGAATGGTGAAATCCAACTGCCAGGATTTCTGAAAACAAATATGTAAATGCTCCAGTGCTTTTGTTATTCATAACATACCTCTAACACAGCACATACAATATGCTGTTCATTCTGTAACTAGTATACTACTAAACTATATTTACTTCAGCTCTCATTTTAAGATTTTTCCATGCATGATTCCTCCGTCTTTTCCATCAAAAGGAATTTAAATATGAATTAAAAATAAAAAAAGGGTTTTACCTATTTTAGAGGATTTTCTGTTGTTGTTTTTGAATCATAGATCTACATAAGAATCTAATCGTGGAACAAAGAAACACATTATTTTGGTCTGAGAATGCCCATTTTAACTAGTGGGATGAAGGCAAGAAAAAGAAACCGCATTTATTAAGAACATCACTTTCTACCGAGCCAAGTCTGTTAAACCAGGAATAGTCTCCCAGGGAAAATTGGTTGGTTGGTCCTGCTCATCGGCTAATGTAAAGCTAGTAGCCTGACAAATCCTTTGGGAATATATTCTAGGGAATAATTGCTGTGGGGAAACAGATGATTTCAGACATGTCCCGGAAGGTAGAGGGGAGCTGCAGGATTCTGACCTGGACAAGGAACGTCCCGGCGCGCCGGCGCTCGGTTACCGGCAGAGGAACAAAGGAGCCGCGCTCCACGGCCGCAGGTTTATCCCTGGATGGACCATCAGCATCTGTGCAGGCATCTTTTGTGCAGCAGCCTAAGGAGTCAGAGCGCAGGCATTAGGGCAGCACGCAGAGCTACGCTGTGCCCTCCGTGTGGGGGGGAGAAGAACTCGTAGGAATCGGTCCTAGCTCACCCTTCCAGCGTTTATGCATCGCCGAAGCTCCTCGGATGGCCTTGGTGACTGGGGTGGTGTTCCCTCCACAGCCTGCACTGGTAGGTAAAGAGAAGCAAACAGACACCCCCATTAATGATCTCTGGCAGAGAGACTTTGTGGTTCTACTCTCATCTTCAGAGAGCCTGTCATATTTGCTTGGGATTTTGCTATGAAGTAGTATTTCAAAATGTTGCTATTTAACATTCAACTTTACTATTCGCAACAAATGGCTTAAAAAATCTGTAGTCGTAATTGTCTCTCTTTTGGATCATCAGGGTACAGGGGGATTTAAGTTATGGGTGTTATCAAATATGTTAGCAAGTTGTTCTACTTTTGTCTAATCTAAAAAAACTACAATTGTAAATCACCATCAGAGCCAGTATTTAGTTCTGCTCTCTCTCTTTATAATACCAGTAAAGTAGACAAACCTAGAGCTGGCTGGGGAATAGGATGAGAAAACAAAAACAATAAAAAAAAATTACAATGCTTCTGTGAAACACTCGGTAGTCATCATTTTGATATTTAAAATATATTTTTTAAGAAAGGCAAGAAAATCATTCACTTACACAATCTTTCAGTGAAAAGGTCTCACTGGCAATTTTGAAACATTTTGGCCATAGCCAAGCATGACAGTATTATATATGTCACAGATGCATTTTCCCCAGGAGATTAAGACCTACTTTTTCCACTTCTTTGCAGTCTTCAACAATAATATCCCTTTTCAGCAGGTATAACAACCTCTGCGTGGCCTCATGCTCCCTGCAGTCTCTGCGTAACTTTCTCCCTATGTAGAGAAAGCAGATATGCCTAGAACTAAATTATTCCGACTGGCCCCATTCATTATCCTGAACTACAACAGTCTGGTTCCCTCCCACCTCTTCTCTCGATGCTGCTCAGGATGCCCCTTTCCTCACATAAAGTTCATAAAAGCATTCTGTTGCAAAACCTCACAACATGTAAACAGGATGATCTTGTGTGGAACTAGGCTTCTCACCTATAAATGCCCATCCTATTTCCACCCTGCCATAAAAGAACTCCTCAAAATTAGCTTTTTCATTTTCCTAGCTTCATGATTTCCCAGGCCAGAAAGGTTCTTGTGGGGACCTGTTATTTCTTCTGTTCTGTCCTAGCCAGCAGGTGATAAGAAGCTGCCATAAGAAATTTTGGCTTTGAGCTTAAGTAATGTCTGTATTAGAGAAAGGGAAAAAATGAGTGTGAAGTGGAGGAAAAAAAATCTTAGGAAGCCAAAAATTAAAGAGGAATAAACAAACACACAATCTGGCCATCAAAAAAGCCACAGTTTTCACTCACTGCAGTAAAAGCAAGCATGCACAGTCGCAGAATATTTTGAAAGGTGATAAGAAACCTATTGGGAGAGAGATTAAAAAAAATGCAAGAGTCCAAAAGTGCAAAACAGTCCAACACACTGTCCAACAGCTATGGACAACAGTGAGAAAAAGTGCTGAGCAAGCAAAACATTCCGTGTTCCAAAACAGGGGCATGCCAAGCTGCAAACTAAAGGGAAGGAAAAAGAAAATCAAAGTGGGTGGCACCACCCAGTTGCCTGATAAGACGTACAAACCATGTAGCCACCGATAAAACACACGCCACAGAGAGAAGAGAGCCAAAAAAGAGTGTGTTGATAGCATTGTTTTGTGTACATCAGCATTTATGGCAGGCCAAAGGTTAACCCTTGAATTACCTCTTGTGAATCCCTCTTGAATGGGCAAACTGGTGATTTAATTGGCTGAGAACAGAATTATATCAATGCACGGTGGGTTGTTGGCTCTAACTCCAGACCTGAGCATTTTTTTAATCAAGGGAGCTACAGACGAAATAGCCATTTGCTTTTAATGTAAATGCAAATTTCTCCCAGAGTTGCATATTTGGCAACTATTTTTTTCTTTTGCCTCTTCCCTCCTCCTCCAAGAAAGCAATACAGCAAGTTTCCCACATACCTTCTCGACTTGGTCCTGAATGGCCAAGGGCATGGAGGAAAAGGTGTGGGAAAGCTGGATGAGGTATGATGCAGGTGCAGATGCTTCTGTGCTTTTTGGCAAAACTGCAGCTGTGAGCACAAGATGAACAGAGCAACCCCCTGACAGTGATAATAACCAAGGGGGTAGTACCACACTGCTTCCCTGTGCCTGTGTTTCCTTGGCCGAGCGAGCCAGGTGTGCGAGTGGGAGGGAGATGCAGACGGACACGCTCGCTCCTCTAGAGGGCGATTTAGAGCTCTCGTCTCTCAACCTGGCACGTTTTTAGGGGAGAATTCTTATCTGGGATACATGGCTCTACACAGACTTCGTGCTTTTCATAAATCACCATCCTTATTTTCACAAGGATTGGATTAAAATTGCAGTAATAATCCGAACTGTTCTGCAGCCATCCTTGCATCATTTCTACAAACGTCTTTACATCGAGGGCCTCAACACTCCTGGTCTCCTCTTCTGGAACACAACTTACAGCTGTCTGTACATGAAACACAGAGCTATTTCCTCTATTATCCTCACAGATCTGCATGATCCCTCTCTCACACAGTACACTCTTGTTTTACAAGACTCTGCACAGTTTTGAGACTCCCTTAGTATCCTCAGCTCTGACAGTCCTCAAAGTCCATCCTGTTTTTATATTTACATGCAAGATTTTCATGACGCTTCAGTCTCGTGCCTGCCTTATCTTTTTGTTGCAAACCGAATTCATCTGACTGCTGGGCATGAGCGTGGGGTTTCAATTCATCCCTTTCTTCCTTTGCTTCCTGCAAGCTCCCTGCAATCTGAAACAAAGCACATAATTGCACTCTGTCTGCTTTTCTCTCCTGCAGAACAGAGACAGAGCTTCCTTGCCTCACAGAACTACTAGCAGAATGAGCTTCCCAGTGCACTTGGGACACGGGCACCAAAACCACTTTGGCTGTCTGGGCTGTGGCTTGCTTGGCTAGGAGAGCCATACAAGGACTTGGAGCAGGATTCCCGATATGTGTTCCTGCAGAATGAATGAATAATTTCTGTGCTGCATCTAGTGCCAGCACTTGCTCTTTGCCAGTTGGCACAGGGTGCTGCTTCCTTTATGGAGGAATGCTGAACATTCACCTTGCTTTGCACCCCAGGGTGCCCCAGAGCCCACTGGAAGTGTCTGGGAGCAGCCCGGCATGTGCTGAGGTGTGGGATGGGGAAATAAGAAGCCAGCAAAAGGAGCTCAGTCATGTTTCAGGCGTTCCTTTAAACCAAATGTGAACAGCTAGTACATCCCTTTTCCCTACCTGAAAGTTCCCATGGGAACACATAAGGCCTCTATAACAGCAAATTTTGGAACATGCACACATGTGAAAAACTTCTGATATAATATTTGAGTCCTCAGATGTTCAACCATTTGCGCATACTGTGCAAGTGCCTTATTTGCATTGAATTTGTATTTGTTGCTATTCACATTTGTAGAAGAACGCATACATTAGATTAATGTCATCACAGTTTATGGAGATCATCTGCGCCACGAGTGCAGCTCAAAGCTCTGACTCCGTTCAGTGCCCTGCAGAGCGTTGCAATCATTTCTGCCCTCACAGAAGATAAGGTTAAGAAGGGGCCACAAAGAGACAGGGCAGCTAATCCAAGACAATCAATCTGCAATGGCCACAGTGAGACTAGAGCACAGTCTCAGCTGAGAATCCTGTTTCCTTCTCTGTGCAACTTTCTCACCTAATTCTGAAGTGGAGAGGCTCCAGCAAAAGGAGGAGTAACCAGGCAAAGCTGCTGAGCCCACAATTCCAAACAGGAGTTATTTGAACTGTCTATAGTTATTCTCTGCAATTTCTTCATACTACTCTGTCCACGTGCTTCACATTTTCAGTGCCTAACTCGTGGGGTTCAGGTGCAAAGCCATCAAGGTGGACAGGGGCCTTTGCTCTCACACTAGCAACCCTCCTTCCAGACAAGGACCACGGCTGCCATTCGCTCCTCAGTTTGCTACGGCACCTGAGCAATCTCGTCTGTCTAGACAGCTGCAAACTGTCACGAGAGATGCTGTTCCTCAGAAAAGTGTTGCTAGGCTCAGCCATACATTGTTTGTAAAGCAGATGGAAAACCTCAGAAGAACAGCACTGCAGGAACACAAAACTCACTTACTGCTAGGATTTTTTTGTTATTGGATAATATTTTCATCAAGTGACTTGACATCACTGTAATCCCAATTACCAGACAACTTAATGAAGTTTTCTTACCTAACAACGAAGCTTAGCTTTGTGAGAAACACCAACAGTCTCCAAGTCTTTCTAAAATACCTCTATGCTCCCAACTTGAGTGGACTGGACAGCATTTGAGAGCAGTGAACATCAGGGCTCTTGTTCTCAGCGGTGGCCAGATCAGGATGCTTTTATGCAGACAACTGTTCTGTCTCTGAGCAGCCTTCAATACACAACTCTCTCATCTTTACTTTCAAATCTTAGTCATACTTTTTTCATGAGAGAATTCAGCGGAATTACCCTAGGAGGCCGGATTCTGCCACCCACACCCTGAGCAGCAGTAGGCTGAGCTGTCTGCCTGAGAACCGCTTAGGATGTAGGATACTGAACTTCCTGGCGTGCAAGAAAACGAGCGAACCAATATTCAGAAGCTGCTGAAATAGCTTGAGAAAAATGGATAATTTTAGAGATGGTTTCATCAGATTCTTGATGAAAAGCTGATGCTTCCATGTAGTTTGCTCTGTCACAACACACTGTGCATGCTCTTACACAACTACCGGCCTTACGCTGCTTTTGAGATGTGTGCTCATATAGCTGTTTGTGCTGTATTACTGCTCTTCTCCCTTCCCTCTCCAAGTGTGTATCAAATATCCCACTGGAAGATATTCCTCCCACAGAACAACCATCATCTGCAGCTTAAAGAGAAGGTGTAGTAACAACCAAGAGCCTGGGCCTGAACAAAGATTTGTTACTTGATAATTTGTCTCACAGTCTTCATGAAGCAATCCAGAGGAAACGGTAAGAAAAAGGAAACTCAATTCTGTCTGGCTGTTACTGATTTCACCCTTACTCTGGTGATGGCCAATATAACATCATTTTGGTGCTCCTTGATAGTTCCTCTATGAAAAGCACGTGTAAAGGTGGAATAAGTTGCTCAAACTTGTCCATTACAAAAATACCCCAGTTTTTCCACCTCACGTCAATGGCCCAGACCTCATTGTGTTAAATCCACAAAGCTATTTTAGGAAAAATGGTATAAGGAAGTGTCATGCCAAGTGTTATGTACTTCTAAATTATATCCCAATTATGAGCAATACTAACTTCTTTCAAAGGTCTCAGGGGGTTTTAGACCCTTAGTCCCATTTTCCAAATGGGAATACACGCAGAAACCTAGAAAAGATCTTCCCAATCACACTTCCAAATACACGCAGAAACCTAGAAAAGATCTTCCCAATCACACTTAAACTCCTTAGGTATTTCAGAAAAATTTTGTTCCAATCCTTTTTGCTAACATCCCTGTAGCAAACAGCTCCCTATTTCTTCTTGCACTGGTTCTTACTTCTTGGCAACATCTGTCACTACAATCACAATCTCTAATGAGCTTCTAAATTATATCATGGCAATCTGTATTGATGAAAGCAATTCAGTGACTAAGTGTTTCATCCTAAGAGATTTGAAATACTTCCTACAAGGTGCTGAAAGCTCTCAGTTCCCATTAGAGAAAAAGGAAGGAACTCATTTTTTATACGCTGCTTTGTCAAGGAAATCTCAGTGTCCTCATGCTACCAGACTTGAACGTGGAGTCCCACTTGGTTCCACATCTATATACAAATACATACGTGCACACTGTTTTTCCACTAATGACCACACTGGACTGCTGAGACATCAACAAGTGAGGAAGTTAACAGCACCAAGCAAGGTTTGCTCCCTTTACTATGAGGCACATAGTTCACAACTGTGATCAAACCGTTCTGCAAATGCATACCTACCCTTGCTGGCAATCCTAGATTTTCTACATCTGTTAGATCTTTTTGCTATTCATTCCTCAGACAGCCGAGATAACTTGCAGTACACCAGCCTCTCCGGGCAGCTTCTGGTTAGGAACTCAGACCTAGCTGACTCAGCTTTATCTTTCACTTCTATTTATCAACGCTCTTGTGACATGGTTCATGAGAGCAGAGTTATTAGCAGAGCTTTCTTTATAGGATATGATTTTCTAGAGGTATTCTTGTAGATAAGGGTCTGCAGAGCTGATGTCTGCTTTTGAACAGGTGCTGTGTTTCAAACCTCGAATAACTGTGTTTCCCTTGTAATTTCTGCATGCAGACTACCTTTTACTTCACGTCTGTGAAATGATGTAAAATGATGTAAAATAATCAGGACCAAACGTGCTATGCACAGTAAACACAAGATCAACTGTCATCCCTGGTTCACCTCTCCTCACCAAGCTCTGCCAAAAACTGCCTGTTTTTTAACAGAATTTTGGCTTTGGGAAGTACCAAGTGCTAGGAAGATAACCTGGAAGGTGCTGAAAATGTACTTGCAAAGACTCTAATGCATCCGTAGGAGGGAGAAGTTACTCAATCTAACGCAGTTGGTAATAAGTGGCCACAAGAACTGAATTTCCTGGAGGACAATTAGAAAAAGCAAGCGAACAACCTTATTTGCAGGGCAGAAAACTAATCCCCATCAAATGTATTACAAGTGTAACACGCTCCTACTCTTTTCCTAAGTGGAAAGGTCTCTGACGCTTTTTTTTTTTTTTAATGCAAGCACTAAGTACCTTTTCTAAGTCCAATATGACTCAGACTTTCTTCCTGACTTACAGCTGACTCAAACATTTCTTGGAAGTTCTGGAACAGGTAAGACTAAATGAGTAAACATAAAACTAAGAAAACGTTCCAGGTAGCAGAGGGAGAGAGGAGTACAGTGCTGGCAGGAACACAGATACAGGGTGTGAGCACCACGGCTTGTCTTCACTTGGCTGCTAGCAGGCTGCAAGGCAGCTCTGCTTGCCTTTTTTTTTATTATATCTCTCTAGGTGAGCTGTCTGTGAGCTGGCCAGGTGAACACACACAGACTCACTCTCCACTCAGGAAATGAGCTAGCCAGTGACTTCAACTGCTTCTATCTGCACAGCTACTGCAGGAACTGAAGCATCTGGTTCTAAATATGGTTCATAACAAATCTGTTTCCTATAATGCTTTTATGACAAAGGAAAGTTTCTTGCATGCAGAAACTGATGAATAGTTCTCAAGCATGAAAGGTAAACGTGGCTAGAAGGAAATAAGTCTACATTTGTGGGGGCCACATAGAAGTCTGCTCTCTCTGCTGCTAGCCAGGCAACCAGGCAGCGTCCACTGGATGCTGCATCAGACAATTTTTATGGGGACCCTGCAAGGCAATCACAGCACGAGTTTGGTGTACAAAAAAGTTCTTTTCTTCTTGAATTTTGCATTTGCACGACACCAACAAAAATGAAATACTGATAAAGTGGCTTCATTTCCAAGTGATGTTCTACTTCCTGTCTGTTACATAATTGTATTTGATGATCTGCCCACATCACTGCTTAAAATGAAATCTGAATCCTAGACAATACTACTCCACTCCCATGCACCACAGCTAACAGTGGGAAAAGGGAAAAAATAATAAAAATGGGTCCTCTTAGTACTGCTTGCTGTATGGTATAAATTAACTTATTTTAAATCATTGAGAACTTGAGAATCATTCCAGACTCTGGAAATGATAATATCAGTTAATTCAGATATACTATAACAATCTGTTCCAGTTCAGCCTGAGAACCAATCGCCTAGGTTTCCTCTCTTGCCCAGACAGTGGAATTGGGGACGTGCTATAACCTACGTCCAGGTTACCAGAACTGCTCAGTGGGTAAATAACCCAGCAGGATGGTGACTCAACTGATAAGCACACCCACAAGTGCACTTCCTCCTGAGCAGTTTGCTAGCAACAGATAAATAAAAATACAGAAAACCTGCAATAGAAATGATGGTCTACTTGGTAACTTTAGGTTTTCACCTAACACATTTACTAAACGGTTTGACTCAAGTTTGCAGCACCAATTGCTAAGAGACTCTTGGACTTAGCTGAAAAACATAACAAGCTAATATTAATCAGTGCATGGAAGGCATCACTGCCACCAAGTTTTAGCTTAGATTTGGACGACAGAACTTACTTGACTAAATTAACATTCCTGAAGTTGCTTAAGCTGCAGAGGACCTTGGGAGCTCTGTAGTTCAATCTGCTGTTGAAAACATAGTAAAGCACAAATTCAGGAAAACTCAGGACTTTGAGTGGCCTAGTCTCAAATATTTTCAAGGACAATTACTCCAGACCCCTGTTTGAGTGCTCAGCTGGCCTCATCTCTCCCTCTATCGCTCTGCAAACTGCAACCCCAGTGCTGCCCTCATGGGAAAGTCCTCTCATCCTGCCCATGAGCACTCACCTTGTCTCAGGTTTTCACAGAGCATCTGGGATGTGCCCAGCCCTGGGGAGCTCTCGTTTCCCCCGCGTTGGCCACACCGTGTGGGTAGGAATACGCACAAGCTCCGAAGCAGGCCCCCTTTAAGCCATGTCTTTCTTCCCAAGGGCTTGCTAGTAGAGATCACCCTACCCTGGGTATTCACCAGCTAAGTGAGTCCAAAGCCACCTCACCTCACTTGGCCACAGTTCCCTGACCGGACGCTGGGTCATGATGCACAAGGAGCCCTTCTGCAGATACCAGGAGGCAGGAGCTCCTGGCCTCTCTGTCTTAGACCTCTCAGCAGGTCTCTCGGGTGCCCAGGGCTTGAGCACTTAACCTCCAAAAGGTCTCTGCAAAGGCTTCGGTGTCTCCAATACCCTCTCCCTTGTGCTCGGCAGGTCCAATACCTCTGCTCCCATCAACCTGCTGCCTCAAGCACAGAGGGCTCCAACAAGCTGGGGAAGATGCCCCTCACAGAAACCCCAAAACTTTACACAAGCGACAAGATGTCAATAAATAAAGTTCATTTGCCTAAATACAAATGAATAAACAAAAATACCATAAAGAATTTCCAGTACTGAGGATCCATCCACCACCCCCAAGCCAAACTGCCAAAACATTGTGGAAAAAAGAAAGGATGAAAAGCAGAAAGAAAAAAAAATCCAAACCATCTGATGAAAATGGATAAATAATACTAAGAAATAGATTCAAACCACAGTACAGTTTTGATCAAGCCCTAAAAGAAGTTATTCTTGATCAAATTAGGGACCATGAATTTTATTACATGGTACTACAACATTGCACTGAAGGTGACTAAATGTCATAGGAAGGTATCCCTGGCTATTGAACTGGCAAAAGTTATATCCCAAGAAGCAGGATTATTAAGGAGTTACTTGGAATGTCAGCTGCATATATGAATGAATTTCACACTCTAAATGTGACTACTATAATCCTGATGGCAAACGGGATCTGTGTGTGGTCCGTACATTGTTTGGTGGTGCCCAGGACTGCCAGCAAAAGCACAGCTCACAAGCAGCAGTGGCTGCCTGGTGTTGTTGCTAAGCATGCAGCTCTTCGTGACTGTAACTCGACAGCGATTGCACGCCGGAAGAGCCTTGCACAGATGACTTCATGAAACAAAATTAAGAGTCATACATAAGAGAGGACATTGCCACAGCTCTGGCGTAATTAGGAGCCATCATCATCAAATACAGGAAATTGGCACATCTGCTTTTCAAGCTGCTGATCCACGAGCGGATTGTGCACACAGTCAAAGGGAGCTCTGCTGCAGCTTGCTAGCACTGCAAAGCTGTCTTTGCATAAATATTTACATAATTTCCCCCAACAACAGCATAAGCATTTGTTTTTATCATTTATCCTCTCATTTATTATTTTCCTTTTCTGCTTCTAAGCATTGACATTGAAGCATTGACATGACACTGCCATGCTCTCCTTCTCCTTTTCTTTCCAAACAGGGCTCAGGCAAGATAAACACTAGTAACTTTTTAACCAGTATAACCCAAAGTAAAAGTTACATTTCTGTTTGGCCCTAACTGTAATAAGAGATTGATCCTTCTCCTTTCAGAGCCAATGATGAAACTATAGCAAATTCCATAGCTACAGGATCAAGAGCCAGTTCCTATCTGCTTGTGCCTTTTCCCCCCCCCCCCACCTTCTTATAAATGCTCAGAAATTTGCAGCTCTCTTCATGGAATGCAGTGATCTATATGGAGAGTTTCGGAGAGTTTACTCTCTCTTTCATTTCTCCTCCTCCGCTGGTTGTGTAGCTATTTCCTGAGAAGACCAAAAAGGGTCACTACAACTCTAGAGTTGTGCTAAAAATCCCATCCTAAATTATCCCTCCATGCTGCTTTGAGCTAGCAGCGGCTCCTGGGCCAGGGACCTTTTCTATCTCAAAAATGCTCAATGTTTTCTAGCACAGATTTTTTTTTTCTGCCTCTTCTGGGTCTGGACAAATTTATTTTTATGTGGTGCTGATTTGCAGTGGGATAGCACCATTTCTTCTTTCTTTTCATCCTCTCTGGTCACCACGAGCAGAATGGAAACTAACAATTCTGCAAAATGTGCCTTGTGCTCCTGATGAATAAACCAGTCAGCAGATAATCATACTGACAAGTAAGGGAGCCTTTTCCACCTATGCTGAGACCATGAATTCATTATTATCCCTGGCTCATCTGGACAAAAAGTGCTCCAAACAGCACATATTAATGAAAGAACTCAGTATTCTTGCATTTCTAGCTCCTCTCATTCAACATATTGACAGCATTCAGATTTTCTAATTTTTGAGATTTTTAGTGCACTTTTGTGCCTATCACAGAGACAAACAAAACAAAACACACATACATAACATGCACACACAAAACTACTGCACTGTATTGGAAAGGAATGATTATTCAGGAATTCTGAGTTTCCATAACTCCCAGATTTGTCTAGACATCTGGATGATGCATGCAAGAACACATACTAACATGACAGTCCCTGTGTTACTTAATGCTCTCCTTTTTGCTTATTCATTTATACACTCATTTATTGAAAAGGAAAAGAGAAGGAGGGTGGGGGGTTGTGTTGCTAATCTACGTTACCTGTAGCCACAGGATCAGAGCAAGTAGGTAGGATTTTCTATTCTCAAAACCATCTCTTGAGTCTCACTTAAACACAGACTGACCTCTCTGCAACTGTGAAAAGGGCCCGAGTGCTTTAACCTCTCCTGTGTCCTTTTGCTCCTGCAGCATGTGGCAAAAGGCCAAATCTGAACCTTACTCAAAATGTACTTTTAACCCCAACCACTTACACAGTTGAATTTTTCCCAGACAAAATTTTGGCAATCTTTGAACATCTACTAGAAAGCAGGGTGTCTCACAGTTATCACTCAGATAACTGGATAAAAATTGGCCTTAACAAGCAAAAAAGAATGCCTAACCTTTTGTAATCTAAATAAAAGGGAAACAAAAACAATCAAACCAACAAAATGTAAATAAAAATCATCTCATCATCATACTGACATATCATTGCTTTTGGTTAAATCAGATGACCTTTCTCAACTAATGGTAGGACCAGGCTTTTACTTGGGCTGCATAAAGTTGCAGGTATATTTATAAATAAAATATTCAGTTCTGAAAAAAGCTGAGTTCAGGTGGGCATATATGCAGCTTGTCTAAGGCCTTCCAAAAAGAAGGTGTGAGTGGGTGGTTTTTATGGAAGAACACGTGGGGAATTTACCTGCAAGCGCTGAAGCAAAAGCCTGGTGTTGTATAACCCCAGACATGTTTTAAACTGCACTGTTTACTACTTTCTCTGTAACAAAACTTGATAGTGAGTTTATGTTAATCTATGCATTAGCCTTCCATGTGAGCATTTCTGATGCTATTGCTAGATTAAGCTATATGTACAAATTGTGTTTTAAATGATCAGTGATTTCCTTCTACACCTTCCTTCCATAATTTGTTTATTGTATACAGGAACAAAGGATCCTTTAAAGGAGAGGAAATACTCTTTTTCTGCCTTGTCCATCTACCATAGCGAAAATATTTGGCAATAAGGGACAAGAAGTCCTCAAAGCACAAATGAGAGGATTTTTTTGTTCATGACTAGTCTTTTGCTAAAACACACAGAGGCCTAACTGTAAATATAGAATTCAACCTATAGCCATATAACAAATAAAACGCTTAAAATTAAATAAGTTATAAAATCCTTACATAAGGGCCATCTGCTCAAAAGTCTTTCAGTTGTTGATGATCATTGTTTGAGGTTCAAACTGGCCATGTCCCTAATCTGGGAAACCCTATGCAGCCCTAAGAGTAGTGGTGTTGAAAAGGAGCTTGCTTGCTTGACTGGGTTGGCCAACCAACACCAGGATGTGAATGACCTGAAGTTCCTGCAAAGGCTGGAGCCTGGACTGCATGTCCTGCTGTGCAGTGGACTGCCTGCAAAGTGTGCCAGCAGGACAAAATAATACCAGACTCACTCCTCCTTCACCAGACTGAAAATAAGCAGAAATGAAACACAAACCTATAATTTGGGGAATATAAAAAGCCTGGAGCAGACCAGCTGGCTTTAGATGCTTTGGTGTTTAGATGTTAGATGATTTAGACAGCACACATTTTGGGAGATGCTTCCTCTACAAACGCCTCTCTCTAAATGCTTTTTTCTCCAAATGCTGTCAGTTCAGTAGTTTCTCTTTGGTTTCTTTGTTTTGTCTCTTGTCCCAGGTCCTGTTAGTGAATATTGTTCACAGGCATCTGCTGTAGAAGATGGCCTTGCACTGAAGATCAGTGGGAGAATGAGTGAAAGGGACTTTTTTGTTATTCCAGATGTGGAACTAAACACGGAAAGCGCCTCACTCGGTGTGAGGATCAAGATGGACAGCGAGCCTTGTCCTCTGGCACAAGCAAAAGCATAAAGAATCCTCTTCCCTCATTCTAATGTGAATTTCTTTCTTTCTTTTTGGTATCCTAAGATGCCAAATGCCTAGCTTTATGGGGTAAAACTGTTAAGTTTAGCTTAAAGTTTACCTAGCACCCGAGGGCTCCTGTAATGGTGAGTGAAGAAAGGAAAGAGGTGAGAGAGGCATAACTAACTAATGAGTTCTGAGGATCAGGAAAGGAGGCCTCCAGGCCACTGTGCAGTTGAAGCCAAACAAATGTAAATGTGTAAAAGCCACAAGCAATTTCTCTGCACCTCGGTGCCTATCTTTGTCTCATCTAACCATTTAAGCAAAACACACTTGATTTATGTGCTACTTCAGCATAAACCACAGGAAAAAAAAAGAGGAATTCACACACTTGGAAACAAGAAGAGAGCAAACTGGCTACCACAAATTTCCACTTGGCAGGGAAGGCCATTCCAAAAACAGTGGGTCACATGCATTTCAAGAAAGATGTCCAACCTCTGGATAACATGATATGTATTCCCAGGCGAGACAAACACTCCCAAGGCTCGGGGCTCACTTGTGTAGCTCTGAACACCAATGTAGAAGGCTGTTCTGACAAGTTTTAGGATGTCTGCTCTGCTACATCACATGCTTCTGCAGAGACAGTTCAGCATTGCTCAGCATTTCTGAAAGTATAACACATTATGGGCCTTTCTTGGGGTCTTGGACAAAGCACAGCCTGCTCAGTCTTTAATCTTCTGTGTTTTGTGTATCCAGAGGGACTGTAAAATAAAGTTTACTTACCCTTTGGCCTTGCTAGATGAAGCCATTAAGACCATCGTGAATCAGATCTTCAGCAGATACACACCAATGCTGGTCCACGAACTTCTGTGAAATTTCCAAATTACATCAGATTAAGACTTGAGTGGCAATGGAGAAAGTATTCTGACATAGATGTGCCAGGTCAGAGCACTTCACATGCAGGCAACCCCAATAGAGCAGGAGATGCAATGAAGTTAAGGAAGAGAGCATCTCCAGTCGGCTGCATTTGGTGACCACATTCCCTACTCTTAGGAAGAGGCCTAGGATCCTTTCTGGCACAGGCTATGGGCCTGGTGCAGCTAAAAAGCTGCATGAGCAATGGCAGGTCATTGTCATGATTACAAAGGATAATAATAATAATAATAATAAAATCCACTGTGTTTGTGCAGATGAAACATCAGTTACTGGTGGTGTAAGTTTTACAGATAAGGTAGGACTATATCCTATGTTCTAAATGTTACTTTTTTTTTTAAATTTCATGCACCCCTTTTTAAAAACTCTTTGCATTCATCCTGTTCTTACTGCCTGTGAGCTGTTTCATCTGCCCGTTGTATTTGTTCTGAAATCAAACTTAAATTAATTTGGAATGAAAAAAATACATATAAAACCAGTATAACTTTGACAATACATTTGTTTGAGGTTTAATATATGACACTTGCCTATACATGGGGAATGCTGCAACAGTCTGCAGTCCTCATGTCCTTCTTCCTTTAAGAAATAACATTTGTTTTAAATGACTAAGGTTGTTCATAAGTCTGCGTCAGGGAAAACAGAAATTATTTGTTTGATCTCACAATAGTGGAACTGTGTTGTGATTCTATCTAACAAGAAAACACTTCAAAATTCTGTGTGAAGTGCTGTCATTCCAACAACCAATTCGACATGGGAACCCTTTTTGTTAGAAGTGACAAGGAGAAGATGGATGTTAAAGATATCAACTTTGCCAGCTTATCATTGGCGTGACTGACACGGGATTCTTCTTGTATTTTATCAAGCGTGAACAAGAAAGATGTTGACTCAAAGGCAGGCTCAGTGGGGATAACAAATATCAATCCACTACACTGTCTATTTTTCTCACCTATCAATGACATTTGTCTAAATGCTCATGCTATCTGGATTCTCTTGAGGTGTATGCCAGCCCCTATAAAACAGGGATCCCATTTTAAAACCTTCCAGGAAGCCACGCTTTTGTGATAGCCACATCAGCCCTTGTGAGAAAGCAGTGTAACAGACATGCTTCTCTTGTGACTTTCCTTTTTTTACCTCATGGCAGAGCCTCATGAGGCAGCTCTACCATGTCCACGCCAAGGGTATTTGAAGGGCTCTGCAGGAACCAGACAGTAACAGATTGCTGCTGCTAGATGGGTTGGGGCTTACCCTGCATGTCCAGCCAGCACGCAGAAGCGATGCACGAGTTCCTCATGACCCCGTGGTAGCAGACTGGGGAGAACCTTCTCAAGTTGAAAGAACAGAAATGATAAAAAGGGCAAATCTGTTTCACCAGTAGCCTAGAGGCCTAGGAAATCCTGTGGGGGGAGGAAAGAGAACAAATTAAAAACACACAAACCTAGGAGAAATGCACACAAGATAGTCCGGTTAAGAAATATTACTATGAGGCAAAATATTGAAAATCTTAGGAAAAATTGCATGGTTCAAAGCAATATCCCCTACACAGCCACCCAAATATTCCACAGAAATATTAATAAAAGCCACAAGGCCACGGCAGCCTATTGCCAGTCACAGGCTCACCCTAACTCATGAATAATTTATTTGCAGTTGATGGGGAACAAGAGCAATTTCTGGGGGATTTTTGTCTTGGTAAATTGCTCTCCCTCTGACCAATTTGACTGCAAACCATTCATTTCGGAGGAGTTGTCAGCTACTGAGAGAAACATGTTTTTTTCCTCATAAGGCATTTGGCACCTTTGAACTGTGTTTTATCTTTCCACAGTTGGACAGCCTTATTGACTCAATGCTCCTGTGATTGATATTATGATGGGAGACAGGTTTTTGTTAAATTTGAGAGCTCTAACAAATGTGATAGTCCTTCTTATTGCTTGGCTAGTAAGATGTAACTTAACACATTGAAAACCGAATGCTCAGTTTAAACCCAGCTTGAAGCCTGCTGAGAAATTTAGTGCTTGAGAGCCCAATGCCTTTACTTTCCCTGCATTATAATAGGAATGTGGTTTTCTGTAAATTAAAACTGCTCCAAGTAGATGCTATTAAACCCAACTTGGTGCATATTAAG
This sequence comes from Nothura maculosa, assembly GCA_032353885.1. NCBI lineage: Eukaryota > Metazoa > Chordata > Aves > Tinamiformes > Tinamidae > Nothura > Nothura maculosa. The sequence continues at coordinate 5,222,481 of JAUBOD010000268.1, read as the reverse complement.
TGGTAAAAAGATGAATACTAATTTTGTGTCTAATGCTGTTAATCGCTTGTCAGATAGCGTTCGTGGCATAAAGTCCAGAAACAAAATAAAGAAATATAGACCAGACATTTATTTTTAACTTCAGAGATAATTTTGGTTTATGTCACTTGTCATATGACCATGATTTTTCATCAAAGAAAATTCACACATCTTTTTAGTGCAGATAGTATTTTAAGATTATTAACCATGTTTGAACTTCCTGCTAAAATCTGAAACCACAGATGGAAAAATTTGAAAGATAACATTATTGTAGCATAAAGTGACGCTTTCTACAGAGCCTCATGTTCACTGTGAAGGATCCAGCTTATGCTTCAAACCAAATGTTTGCTCTATATTTAGCTTTGCAAAGTCCATTGTAAATCACTGTGTTTTTGTGGTTACCACGTGCACAGCCCCAAAGCAACAGTTTGGCTCCATTGTAGCTAGTTTCTAAGACAGACACTTGCACAGTCCTGAGGTGAATAGCATGCAGATAACAAAAAAAGGTAAAAAAAAGAAAAAAGAAAAAAGAAAAAAAAAAGTTGAGATCACTACACATGAATTGGATATGAGCAAATTCAATATGAATATATGTAATTTCTACTTTCTCAAATGCAATACAGAATTTACTGCCTTGCATTTAGGTGACAGCTGATTTAGTAGAAAGTTGAATGTTTAGCATCCTAACATTACCAATGAAACCTGGGGCATTAGTTTTTATATATGTTAAAAAAAGGAAGAAGAGGAGACCAGTAACTTCCTGGTTAAATCCACTCAAGGAGCTGCTGCCAGTCACTCACACTGAAGGGCCAGGTTGAGTCTCAGGCCTCAGCGAGGAAGCTGCTCAGATTAACAGAGACCCAGCCTGTCCTCCAGCAGCACAAACCGCTCCGAGAGCCACGGGTTTGTTTTAATTAAGACTTTTCAGGGCCAGTATGGAGGAAAAAAAGAAACCCAAATATTTCCAGCATGTTGTAACCGCTTTGGCCAGCTCTTGCGGGTTTTTAAAACTTTGTGCAAGCCAAGCTGAAGGCAGATGGGGCAGGGGACCCCCGAGTGACAACAAAATTGGGGGGTGTCACAAACCTCGGGCTCTCTCAGCCTCGACTTACCCAAAACTCACCTCGGAGTCTCCCCCCGGGGGGCTCCTCAGCGGCCACGCTCGCCCTGAGAAAAAGGCGCGCGCGAGGAGCGCGCGTGGGGCGGGTTTCAACCCCGCGCGCGCTGAGGCGGGACCGGGGCTGCCCCGGGGCGAAGGGGCCGGGGGCCAAGGGGCTGCCCCGGGGCGAAGGGGCCGGGGGCCAAGGGGCTGCCCCGGGGCGAAGGGGCCGGGGG
>JAUBOD010000268.1:5206739-5220573 GCA_032353885.1 Nothura maculosa | reverse complement strand
TAGGGGAGCACCGGTCGGCGCTGAGGGGCGCGCGGCGCGACCGTTAGGGGAGCAACGGTCGGCGCTGAGGGGCGCGCGGCGCGACCGTTAGGAGAGCAACGGTCGGCGCTGAGGGGCGCGCGGCGCGACCGTTAGGGAGCAACGGTCGCGGCGGCGCTGAGGGGGGCGGCCCCAGGGCGAGGAAAGTTTCTCGCCCGGTGGGAGCGGAGCCCCGAGCGTGGCTGGGGAGCGGGAGCGAGAGCAGCGCGGCCGGCGGCATCGCCTCATGGCCGTGTCGGCGCGGGAGGCAGCGGCGTGAGGAGGTGCAGAAAGTTTTTAGCTTTGGGAAACACTTTTTCTTTTTTTTTTTAATTCTCTGCCTTTTTTTCTTTTTTTTTTCTTTTTTTTCCTTTATTTTTCATTTCTTTCTTTTTTTCTTTCTTTTTTTATTATATTTTCCTTTTTTATTATTAATACCATCAGCCAAAGTAGTGCAAGAGATGAGGGTGGGTTGGTTTTTATTTATTTAATCCTTGCTTCCCACCCTCCCTTCCTCTCCCTTGCGCTCCAGATTCATGGAAACCTAAGGAATAAAAAAAAGAAAGAAAGAAAAAAAAAAAAGGAAAAAGAAAGAAAAAACCTTAAGCCAAGCTGTACTTTCTGACTGCAAGTTTACGTGTGGATACTTCTCCGTGAGACCAAGCAATCAGCAGCATCTGCCACCCTTCCCCCACAACAGCTGTTGATTATCATGTTTTTAATGGGGAGGTTTGTGCATAACAGGTCACCATCAGCACACTGGCATTCGCTGGGCCAGGGGAGAAGAAGAAGAAAAGCCCCTGGGGGCCCATGAGTTGCTGCTGGGCCGCCCAGCAAGATAGTTTTGCCCTCTCACTGTGATTTGCTATTGAGTTCTGCTGTATCTTGGCTTAGTGAAAACATGTGCAAGTGCTTCTCTGAGCTTGGGGTGGTCTGAAATAATTAGAAAAATAGATGATCCTGTGTTTTCTAATTTCTCGCTGAACTTTTCACCCTCTTTGCCCATTTTTCTTAAATAAGGCCAACTAACATGGTTTTGTTTTTCTTTCCAGATCTGGGAGTGTAGCACAGAACTGGTACGAAATATATGATTTTGTCCATCAACTGGCAGAAAGATTTGTGAGGTGTGTCTTGTTCATTGTAGCTTCTATACTGGAATACATTGAAAATAAAACATACTTCTGTAAGGTTATTAGATGTACATGTTTCATAAAGATGCTGAGTTTTGGCTTTTAAAGCCCAAACAGCTACAAAATATCGGAAACATGCTGTGTGATAATGTATGTACAATATATGATCCCATGCTTGTGTACCTGACTAATGCTAGCGTCTGGCAAGAATTGCTGTGCCAGATATAGCTGCTGTAAATACTGTCTAGCTGTATCCTGTACAAAGAGCTGAGGATTACTCTGATGTAGCATCTTAATAAAAAAAAAATCCAATAAATCAAACAAAGCCCCCCCAAAGACACATACATAGATTTTACCATCTTCTTTTCCTAAAGAAAATGAAATGTGGTGAGCAATTATAAGGCTTTCATCTTTACATGCTGCTTACATCCATCCTGTAAATGACAAAGCTTATGAACACAAGTGACAAAAGTTTTTGAAAATTATCTTGTAACCTTATAAAATGGGAGAGACTGCGAGCAAAACTCTTCCTCTTTTCAGCAAGTACCAAAAAATACATTCATCCACCATGAAATGGTGGTGCTTGCCCAATGAAAAACTGGACAATTTACATCTTTTGCAGCCAAATGATACTCCCATTTACAACAGTTGGGTTTCACAGCCTCCTGGCCATATTATTTCAAATAAAACTGTTTCACTGTATTTACTCCTCTGGCCTTTCCCAGCCAAGGATGGTTAATAATGGTGCAGAGGCAGCCAGTCAAACGTGTGAGCGCTTCATTTTGGCCTGCGTTCTGGCAGCCCGCACTGTGCAGCCATGGTAGCTGCTGGGCTCTTTGTACCTCTCCACAGGTGTTTCCAGCGTGGAGTTGGAGAGTCTCTGAAGGTCAGTGAGGTCCTCAATAATCTGTCAGAATAGGTCACCATTACCATACACCATTTCTTAAACTGAAAAAGAGCCTTAACTGAAAATGAACTGAACTGAATGAAACTGAAATGAAATGAACTGAAAAGAAACCTTATCATTTCTTAAACTGGAAAAAGACCAGTCTGATCTTAACACTGTATGTGTATGGTCCCTCTGCTTTCATCACAGTGTCCGAGTGCTGGAAAGTGTCACAAAATGGAGGCGTGGGAGTAAGGAGCAGTTTCATGTTTTTCCTTGATTTCAATGAGTTAGGTGAAAGTTTTGAAGTGACTTTCAAAAGTCACATACGAGAGAGTTTTATCTCAAATACAGCAGTCTAGCATCACTTGGGATAGTTAGTGACATAATATACAGAGATTGAGATTGCAAGTACTTGTTCATTTTTTGGGCAACAGTCTGCAGCAACTAAGATGACTAATAAATCCCAAGATCTGTAGTGGATTGACATTACTCAGTTTCATTTGGAGCATCTCAGAAGATACAGACCTTGCAAGCAGAAAGTATTATGAGCAGGAACTACTGAGCAACTACTTTTATTTCCAGGATGCCTGCTTTTTGAGTAATATCACTAACACAAATGAACTGAAAAATTGTGGTCATTCATCTTTACAAGTGTTACGCCTTCAGTAATACCTCCCCAATAAATTAATATTGATACACAAACACTATGAATTATAAGTTTAGCAAATATACTGAAATTGCCAGGAGTATAAATTGAAGAAAGGTAAGAGAAATGTTAAAATTTACCTTAGGAAGGTAGCTGACTTGGGCTTCCAGCATGCTCTGTCTTGGGAGACACTTTTCTACACTTACAGTTTGATACAGTTCCTCCCAGTCTTGTTGGAAGACAGAGATGGGCTTCTACCAAAAAAGAAAAAAAGAAAAATTCCTTAATTAATTCATTTCATACGGTGCTGTTATAATGCATATTTCTGTAGTTACTTTTAAGGAAGTTGATTTAAGCTATCACAATTATATATTATTGAGATAGAAATGTACTTATTCTGAAAGCTTTTTTTATGCTACTTACAACTTAAAAGAAAATCTGTCAGAGGACACCACTTACTTAATTTTGATGATTTTATAATCAAAAGAACAGATCAAAATTTACATTGTGTCTAGATCAAACTTTAAAAGGGGGAGGAAACTCACTTTTGAATGTATTCATGATTCATGCTCCAGACTATGAATGTACCTTGAGTGTATGTCCCCAGCCAACTTTCACATCAGCAACTCAAAGTATAAAAGGACATATCATGTTTTGTAGTTTAAGATATCACAAACTATGAAGTTCACTTTCAGTTGGATTGCTTGAGTTCTTATCTCTAATTTTAACATATGTTAATTTGGATTCTAGTCAGGCAAGAAAGAATAATAATTCTGCTACTTTATTCTCAGAGCATCTGGGCAAGGAGTGCATGGGCAGAAACCCTTTAATTCCTTTCTCAGTCTTGATTTGTAATTCAAAATCATATTGTTTGAAATTTAGAGGACGAAGGCAGTAGTAGTAAAGCATGAATGCGTGAATGGAATGGTGAACATCTGTACATTTTTCTTCATTTTCCTAAAATATGTATATATATTTTTTTATCTTTTTTTAAAAGCCCCAAGATGAGATTGTCATTCATCGTGTTTTCCACCCAAGCACATGTCATTTTGCCATTAACTGGAGACAGGTTAGTGAACAGCTTTTTTATTCTTCCTCTTGTGCCCCCACTAAAGATCTGTTATTAAATCAGAGAAAACTCTAACAGGCATTAAATAAATAAGTCATACCTTTAAATGGTGGGCTCTGCGTAGAGATGGATTTAGTTTCATGAACATCTCAGTAGATAGCCTGATAAAAAGGAAAGAGAAGACTGATGAGAATCAAATTCACGACATGAACTCTTTACTGCTTTTCAGAACAGCTAAAGTTGTTAATTTTTTCATCTATGCATAACTGCATCTTCTTTGGCACAAAAGGAGAAAGGTTCTTGCTCATAATTTATAAAGCAAGATCTAAAGAGAAGCCTTCTGGATTGGTTAATATGTAAGTAAAGTCTACAATGTTAAATTAACATTTCCCATGATCTCATATAAGAGATCATAAGGTATATATATTTTCAAATATATATTTGCTTCATATAAGGTATATATATTTTCAAATCATGACTTTAAAACAAGTTGCAGACAATGGAGTTTGTACCACTTGAAACGTGCGAGATCTTTCTGGTACCATGGGCACGTTTGATGTGCCTGATCTCTCCTTTTCAGTTGGTATGCTCAAGGCTGCTTGTAATTTATAAAGGAAACAATGATCAACAGCTAGGGTTGATTTGGAATAGATGGCAAAAACAAAAGGAGAAAAATGGGTAAAAAAGAGATAATCAGGAAAGTACTAAAAATGAAAAGTATTGGGAACTTGAAATCCATATTGTGGAATCACACTGCTTTTGGCAAAGGACAATTGCATGATTCTTGGTAGTCCGAGCTCTGTTTGTTCCTATGGTCTAAACCCAAGATGTTTCCCATCCATTTTTTCCTCAAATAAAATATGCTCTCAGCCCTGTCAAACACTGACCTCCTCTCTGTCTCTGTCTGTGCAAACTGCACCAAACTACTTGGATTTTGAACATTTAGATAAACCACTTAGGAATCTTATTAATGAACTATGGCAGAGTGGAAGTGAGGTAATCTTTCCTTTCTGCTTCCTTTTAACAGAGTCAATACAAAGCACAGTCTGTCATACTCAGTTAGTTTACTGCTTTCTTAATAATACATAATAGCAAGTACAAGAACTTGCTGAAGAGAACTGTCATTGGCAACAGACAAGTGTATTTTGCTACAGAAATGTACGCTGACATTCTAGAAATCGGATGTCTAAAGTCATAATTCTTATCCCGTCCTATTTTGGCATTAAAAAAACAGTGGTCTGACTTTAGAACTCCTTACTTTTCACCTCCAGCCATCGTGACTTGAATTTCAGATCTGTGGTCTGCAGAGTTGTGGAGTGAGACAAGGTTAGCCATATTTCCAGACGGCTTGAAGGAGGTCAGAAAAGGACACTTAAGCTTGTTCCAAGGACTGTTAAAGTCAATGAGTTATTTATTTATTTATTTATTTATTTATTTCAATAGGCCCTTAATCGCTGTCAGTGGCCTATTCGTTATCAGACACTGAGAGCCAGTATAGATAGTGCAGATACCATTCAGGCCACTTTGAATGGTCTGGCAGAACTCTGAAATCCAGCCATGGCAACACAAGTGCCTTTTTCATTGCATGTCTGTGGCACACAAATTATGGGAAGAACATTTTTTTCTTCTTCTTTTTTTTTTTTCCTTTTTCTGGGAAATCTAGTTTAAAAATAGGAAGAACTCATTTCAGTTCTAACAAGTTCCTCTTGAGGACCTTTCCAATCCACAGTGTGCTAATGCTTTTGTGCATGTGGTAGTGGAAAGGAAATCACCTCTATTATTTAGAAGGAATTATAGAGAGAATGAAGAAGTGGACAGTAGTAACTGTGACTGTGTGTGCCTGAGTAAGATGGCTAGATCTACTAAGAACACTGTAATTTTAAATATTAAAGGAATTAAGAGTGGAAAATCACAGAATCACGGAATGTTTGAGGTTGGAAGGGACCTCCAGAGGTCATCTAATCCAATCCCCTTGCATATGCAAGATGATTCCCTATTTGGTACTATCTTTGTTCCAAACAGAAGACAATGATGCTAAGTATTGCTGCAGTATTGGGATGCTGCAGCCTTATTTCTATCATGTGCATTTTGGACTTTGAGGGATTTCCTTTTTTCCATGCCCTTCTCTCATTTATCTGCTAATTCATAATTGTTAGGAAACCACAATTTAACTCCAGCAGTTAGTTCAAAGTGCTTAAGGTTCTAATTATTCACACAAAGTTCTTGTTTTTTTCTGCTGCAAATTAAAACTGTGGATATAGAGAAACCCATGCACAATGGAGCTAAAGCCCTCAAATTGCCAAAGATTTGCTGACTGTGAGAGATGTTATGTGAGTAATTCTGAAAACAGAAGTAATTGTTAACCACAGTACACACAGCAGTACCATGTATAAAATAAAAATAACATTGACCTGGAGAAGACTTCTCATAGTGGTTATATCCCACTGTAGAGATATCTATTTCCCTTGAATTTAACTGGAAATCATATGCAAAGCAGTAAAACAATTTATGCATTCACACTTGGGCTCAATTATGTTACTAGATTTAAAAAAAGAGTTGCTTGGAAAAGCTGGTACATTTATGAATAAACAGCATCTTCTGCATTTTCTTCTTGCAAGCTATACACTAGCCATGAGAATTGGAGATTTAGTAAACATACTTCTATGGCACTTAAGCAATATCCATAGCCAGAACTAAATTTGCTGTTTCTGCTCAGAGGAAACTGTTGTTGGAGCTTCTGAAATATTTTATCAGTGAGGGTGATGTTGTCTATCTACTGCATTTCCAACTGAACCTTGCTGTCAGACTTCACTGACTATTCCATTATTGCACACAGAAATGTTGAAATATGCACATCCTGTAATCTAGCAGAGCACTTACACGTGTTCCACCTTAGTCATGGGAACAAACCCTGCACTTTGATGCAGGAAGCTTGCCAAAATAGAACCATCTTGCAGAGATAGTGATGTGGTGGGTGAATAATATGCAGGAAGATCAGCTACTTACTTTTTTTTTCCCCAGACAGTGCCCATAAAGGAAGCCTAAAGATTGAAAAAGAATAATTATTACTGTGGCACTGACCCTCTGTAGTATTTCAGAGGTACAGAAAGGCAGCACCTTATACATGTGAGGAGGATGATATGTAGAGTTTACATTCAATAGTGTCAGCTGTGTTTAGTAGAGATATAGGATCACCCACTCCTCTATTATTTAAAGAACACTGTTTTTTCCCTTGTTTTCCAATCAAGTATACATGTTTTATACTTCTTGCTTGACAGCAATACTGAGGTACAGCTTTTGTTTGCCCTAATTCGTTAGGGATCATGTACATTACCTTTCAGGCAGATGGCCTCATTTCTGATTATAAGTAAATGCTCACTGAGGATCAAAATTTGCCAGTATCTATTTATGTTTTACAAAATTTACTCTGCAGTATTTTTTGCTAGCAATGCTTTGCTCTCCTCTGATTAAACTAAAAAATGACTCAAGATTCCAGCATTTCAATATATAAACTAGAACACGGAAAAGAAATAAAAGATACTGTCCTCTGTCCAGAAGAGCTAAGAACACCACTCCTTAAAACTGCATAGACACCAATGGAAACCTAGTGTTTTGCAGGACACTATCCCCACTTTTCAGCACAACCTGAGGTTTCTATGATAATTTTGGTTGGTTCTTTCATGTCCAGCATTAATGTACAAGTGCAAAATTGTCTCCAGAAAAAGCGAAGTTTTGAATAGTTTTTAAGTTGCTGTCTTCCAGCATGCTTTGCCTTCTATCAAGAATAATCCTATCCCTTTGTACATGTTGGAGATAGGCTTATTTCCATTAAGGCAAGTGGTTATCCTCTTTCTGGTACGTGGGCTTACTCTCAGAAAGAGTAGTGTGTCTCTTGACACATTAAGAAGGCCTGTGATTCATTACAGGTCTGTAGCATAATCTCTTCTAAAACAGAGGTGTGATCTACATCCTTTGCATTTTAAGGAGATCTTACCTCTGTCTTCCACTGTCAGGCAGCAGTATTTGCAGACAGGTCTGTATGCCTCAACAAAAATTAGGCTCAGTTCTCTTGGCAACAAGCACGGCCTCTGCACGGTACAAGGTCCTTCTTTCTGAAATGGAGAGACATTCCTAGAGCAGCACGATGCAGAGTTTGTATTCCCACAGCTGTATTTGCCTAACTGCTGCTGGAATAATTATCTCAACAAATTTACAAAGCTTAAAAGACGTAACAGGACAGCTATTAAACATTAGATGTGCCTTTTCTAAAACACAGAGGTGCAATGCAGCACATACGCTGAATTGGGAAGACACATTATGTTTGTAATCATTCAACCCAAACACAAGCAGGCTGCAAGATGCTGAAGTTGTTTTCTCTTTTCATCCTCCTTCCCCTGTTTGACTTCAGCCATGTAGGCAGTACCACTCCTTTATTACTGTTACTGAAATGTCTTGCAGTATTGTCCAAGCACCTGGACTGAGCTCATGGTTCTGTAATTTCAGTACAGATGAGTTTTACATAAAACTAGACTTTTCCTTTAGAGTTTGTGGCTGTAAAAAAAAAAATATTACAGAACTAGACAGAGGGTTTTCATGTTAGAGGACTGCAGAGTAGGAAAGGAGGCTTCCAAGGACCACCAGAAAGTAAGATATTGGAGAGGCTTGACTAAAGAGCTTCCTTTTATTAAAAGGATTCAGACAGACACGTGCTTATGTGCTGCTGTCAAGATGTGCTGGTGTAAGCCAGTGACTGCATACTCTTGTTAGTGGGGCTGAACTGGCCTCTCGCTGTCTGCTGGAGCTTATTTCTTTGGGCCCTTTCCTCCTTTAATGCAGACCCTTGTCCACTAATGTGGCTTTAGGGCTTCTGGGCCGGACTTCACTTTCTTCTGGTTAACTCAGAGCATGGGTAGAGCTTGCTCACATCTGTCTGGACCTATCTGGAACAGTTATGCCCTGGGAGAGCGAGGTAGTGACCAATTAAATGCAGCTAAAGAAGCTCTTGCTGCCAAAGATTTTCCTGGAATCCCCTGTAGGCAGAGGCCTGGAAACACCAGAGATGTCTGTGTGGCCGGGTCACTAAACACTCTTGGATAAATAAAACTGAACTGATTGTACAAAAGCTATTTTTGCAAAATCAAATCTGTTTCAGAAAACTGGGGCTTCAGTTGCTGTTTGTTTCTTGGCAGCAGAACACTAACGCCTGTGATGTGCTGTCACTCATTTCTGGCAAGCACTAAGTATGTGGTTTATAATCTACGTTCATACATAATCAGTTTCAAGTTGTTTCTATAGATGCTGAATGTAAAATATTTAGATCAAACAGATTGTATTAGCTTACATAACTTGTTCTCTTCAATCTATTTAACGCAGCACTTCTCTTTTTTTCCCCCCCCCTCCCCAATTGTAGCAATTATCCTCTGTTTTGGAACAGAGCTGCTAAACATAGAGGAACCCCATCAGTGGAACAAATGACTTGTGGGTGGCATTCAGGCATAGTGGCTTATGTGTTCTTTCTCATTTCGTTTGCTCTAAGGAAAACTAACTTGCGTCCTGCAATCTATTTTTCATCCATCTCCTTATCCTTGCTTGTTTCCTCAATGTCACCTATATTTACTATATTGCTGCATATATTCCAGCCCTAATTTTGTGTTTCTGCTTACATTTCACTTGTCCTTTCCTAGAGCAACTTCTCTTCATCTTCAGTGGAAGTTAAATTGCGTAAAAAATTAAGAGCTTCTACATTTGATTCTTTCAATATAATCTCTTTTTTGTTTTCCCTCTCTTATACCGACTGTGCTGTAATTAAATCAAATATCAGTTACATCTGTTCTGCCCTACTGCTTTTATATATCTACATATTGACATGGATAATTATACGTACTAAATATGTTGATATAGAACATAAAATTGCTCTTTTAGGAGATTTGTTTTTAATTCCAGTGTGATTGTAAGTGACATCAGTTTAAGCAAGTATAGAAAGTTTAGAAAAACTCAACAGTATTTCCACTGAGCTGTTTAAATCCTGGGATAGGGCCATATATTTACAATATACACGTCACATGAAAGATTTTTACCCGAATCTAACCTTTTGACTCATTAAGCCATACTGTGCTTAGTTAGGTCTAAAATACATTACCCACAGTGTTGCTTTGTTGTGAAAGTAAGATCTGCCTCCACATGATATCTCAGCTAAATGCTTTATTTTATGGGTTTTAATTTTGAGCCTCATTTATGACAAATACAACTTTTTTCCATTGGTAAACTAGCCACTTCCCTACTTCCCCTGGCATTCTAAATCTTTTATCTTACTAATTTCAGAGAGAAAATCAAGAAAGGTCTTAAGGATTTAGAGGAGGTCAAACCAGCAGGTGACACATACATTCATGAAGGGTTAAAACAGGTAGGTTTTGCACATCTCATTGCTCTCCTCTGACCCTTGAGATAACAACAACCTGTAATGTAAATGGATTACATGATTTGGTCTGCTACACTCAAATCTTTTTGTTTTTTTTTAAATGTGGTCCCAAGACTGTCCAGCTGTTCAACAGATCCTAAGCAGGAGATAGGCACCGTCAAAACTTGGCAATAGGGAGCAGTTGTTTGTTCTTTGCCATAGATCAAATTCATACAGCTTGCCACTAATATGGTAAATAGTCATGCCTAGCTTTGTAGGGCTGAACCTTCTGCAGAATGGGTTTGTGGAGAGTTAATTGTGCAAATGAGCATTTTCAGCACAACTAGCCTTAACTTTGGGATATCTTAATTATAGAGTTCCCATTTGCTTATACTTTATTGAGGTGTGCAATAAAAATCCACTTTATCATTCTGCTAAAATTTAGGCCATGAAGTAAAGAAATGAGATGAGCATTTAAGATTTCACTGTTATAGACAGAAAGTGATTTTCCTCCTTTATAGTAGTAGAGGCAAATTTGTAATTGTGGTCTGTGTACAGAAAAAGCAAACAGAACCATTTGAGTAGCATTGAAATTCTGGGGATACCAAAGCCAACATTATGGTGCATTTAAAGAGATGTGAGCTTCAAAGCCCACAGAGTAACCATTCTGAAAGAATGAAGCTTTTCCAAAGTTCCTCAGTCACTGAACTCAGCACTTTGGAGATGGACTCACTATGAACTTGAAAATATTTGTCATAGTCTTTATCCAGTCTGCATGGCTGCCTACAGCCTTGCCTGAACTCTTGCTACTACTGATTAATAATATCCTTGTTAGTAATCAGCAAAAAGGAAGCCAAGAGATGGATTTTTGTATGAGATAGCATGTTGTTTCTCCACAGAAGTCACTATGCATCTTGGTTACAAGTTTCAGTATACATTTAAGCTCAATAAATATTTTTTCATTTTCAGGCTAATGAGCAAATTGCAGTGCAAGGGGCCTCAAGATTTTCTAGTATCATCATTGCATTAACAGATGGCAAGCTCGATGGTCAGATTCCCTTGTATGCAGAAAAAGAGGTGAGCACTATCTGCAAGTGCACATTGTATTCTGAACAGTACATGTTGCCTGTTGAATAAAAAAAACTTTATTCCTCTTTTTTATTCTGGGGCAGGCAAAGAAATCCAGAGAGCTGGGGGCTCGAGTTTATTGTGTTGGTGTCCTTGATTTTGTACAAGAACAGGTAAGAACATTACTGTTTGCTGGTCTACCAATTTCTAGTCAATATCTTATTTCATGGTTTTATAAGAGTTTTGTTAAGTATAGAGGAATTAATTTGGGTTACCTTAGGCAGTATAATACTTTCTCTGCTTAGTAAGCAAGAACTCAGTTAAGTTCATAGACATTAATAGAATGTATGGGTGTCACTTTTATTGCAGGGAAGACCTGTCACAAATAGCCCTGCTAACTTGTAGATGCCTGCAGAAGAAGGTGTAGAAATAGACCTTTCTGCTAAAGTGGTGATCAGATTACACTACAGGTTGCATTAGCAGAATAGCTACAGACAAACCTCGAGCAAAAATTGATAACAGACTTGGGATAAGAAAAAGGAAGAAGGATCAATGCCATTAGTCAACTTAAAGCTCTTCTGGGGTTCCTGTGCTCTAGCAAAACTATATTTTAATCACCAGTACAGATATTGCCTTAAATGGAGAGGCATACAGAAAGTGTGTTAGTGGACAAGACAGAGCCTTTTGAGGCTGAGCAAACAGAGAAGACAACATCAGAAAGAGATATAAAATTACTGCTGAGATACAGATTCTGAAATGTTTCCTTTGGGTGGTTGTGTTTGGCATGGTGAATAGCCAGTGAAACATTTTGTCAGTGGCAGTAGGCTGTAGTTAGTCTACTTGAGAAAAATCATTTAGAAAAATCATAAACAGCCTCTTCAGCCGTGAGGTGGGGGGACTTATTTTATTTTTCCTTTGCCAAGTTAGTTTTAGACATATTTTTACATTTTAAGTCTGAAAAACAGTATACCAAGTTTCATTTGCCAAACAATTCATATACGTGCATGTGCTTTCTTTCCGAAGCTTGAAAAAATTGCTGATACAAAAGAACAAGTCTTCCCTGTCACTGGAGGATTCCAAGCACTTAAAGGAATCATTAATTCTGTGAGTATCAGGCAACAAGCTGAAGACTTAATTCAAAATTATAGCATACACTTATACTCTTCATTACCCTTTTCCAGGTAGAATTCATTCCTACATCTGTGATTCCAATATATTATGTTCTCCTTATCCTAGAGATAACATTCCATAAGTAAACATTGCCTGCCACTCCTGCAATTATTCACATTCAGACTGTGTGAAAATTGATAAATCCAAGCTCAATTAAGCGCACTGAGTTGGAGGAGGCTGTGCCGAAGAATGCCTGCTTAGTCTGAACAAAATGAGACTTAACTCCAGGAGAGTTGGGAACAACTAGTTAAGAGCTTTAGGAATATGTAAGATGTGTATATTTCACAAATCTTTGTGTAGAGGAAAGTATTCTAAATGCTAACTTCAACCTCAGGTATAACTTGTTTTTCCAGCAAGTAATCAGTTTTTTAGTCAGTAGGACCCTATTGGGAAGACCTAATTTATTTGCCTTATCTCTGACTAAAGGCTGTTTGCTTAATGAAGGGGTTTGAGTGCTGCTGCATGTAGTTTATCATGTCAATTCATATGCATAAAAGCTGCTTTAAAAAGTACAAGAGAAAAATCTGACCCTAGACAATAGGCCTAAGGTAAAGACCTTAGACAATAAGCTTCTAAAAAAGCAAAAAGGAAATCCTTTTTCTTTTTTATGTCTCCAGAGATCTCAATTTATTTCTCTTTTCTAATTCTTCCCCTTCTTTTTTAAAAAAATAGAGGATATACTCACATACAGGATATTATGCAGCCGTGAGTTTGTCACTTCCCTTAAATAGTGTGGTTTTTTTTTTGGTGGAAATTAAAGGCATAATAAAATAACTGTTTTCCTTTTTGCTCAGAGCAAATGCACTTTCAGGAGCTTCCTTGCACAGTCTAAAGAGGTATAGCCAACCTTATCATACACTGTCATTTATTTTCTTGAAAACACAGTACACCCCATGTGGTACACATTTTTAAAATCTCATTCTGTGCTATTCTGCCTCCCCTCACTCAGTGCTAACTGATGCAATATTGAAGCCATTAGAGGTGGTCATCTTTATATGCAAGAGGTAGTTTTATATATATATTTAGTCCCAATTAGATCATTACGTTTCTAAGGATATTGCATTTTAAGAGGTTAGTGTCAAGATAATACCTGATAAATGAAGAAAGCAATTGTGTTTGGAGTTTCTCCTCCATGAGGGCCACTGACCTGCAGGTTGGACTCTTCCCAGCAATCATTTCTCCACTCTTGCTCCTTGAGGAAGTAGCAGGCATAGGATGTCCTGAGGTTCACTAAGATCGCAGCCTGAGGATTCTGTAATTAAAATATGCAGAAGATTTGCAGAAGGTCCAGTCAGTTGTCCCTTTTGTTGCCTATTCTTGACCAAAAAATTGGTATTTTGATATTGCCGAAAAGCTTTGAAGCATCTTTGCCTTGTGTGTGTGTGTGTGTGTGTGTGTGTGTGTGTGTGTGTGTGTGTGTGTGTGTGTGTGTGTGTGTGTGTGTGTG
>JAUBOD010000268.1:5162759-5206639 GCA_032353885.1 Nothura maculosa | reverse complement strand
GTGTGTGTGTGTGTGTGTGTGTGTGTGTGTGTGTGTGTGTGTGTGTGTGTGTGTGTGTGTGTGTGTGTACACACACAGAGTGAGGGAAACTTGCCTGATAAGATTTGATGGAGAGGGTTTGCATAAACCCCACTCCAGGTTCTTTTGGTACTTATGAAAACCTTATCCAATAAAATCCAGGATTTGTGCTTATTATGGCTGTATAGCAAGAAGAAATGCACATAACTAACACTGTTTTTAAAAGAGAAGTTAGGCTCTGGCAAGGAGAAAACAGGACTACTTTACTGACAGAGACTATATAGCAAAAGCACATTTAAAGGGAACCTTTCTGGAGTTTTTACACATGAACTGCTCCTTTAAGTTGTGGCTAAATGAATTGTTTAGGGTTGTATTTAGCAGACTGCAGTTTGAGGAGGTATTTCAACACTCAGCTTGTTCTATATCTCTATCCTTTAAAAGATTACATGTTATGACTATTCAGCCCATGCAAAATATTTTCACTGATAAACAAAACAGCATGAGTAAGGTAAGGTCAAGCATAAGAAAATGGAGGTAAGACCGAATCTTGCCTTTCTGATAGGTCAGAACTTAGATTTTCTGTCACAGGCATCAACTGATTTCAGTCTTAGCTGCATCATTTTCTTTTGCTGGGGTAGATAATAAAACTAAAACAAATAGAGCTAGTGATTTAATGCTCTTAGAGCTTTTGGATGTTTGAGCACCATTTCCAGCTTCATGAAAAGCATTTCATTAACTGGAGTTTTGTTTAGCTGCCAAGGCTTTTGAAGTCTTCCTTGTCTTTTCCAGAAAAAAAAAAAAAAGTTAATTCTATATGTTGGAAGCTGTAAGGCAATTATACACTGTCAGAATCCTTGTTTTACCACTGAGCATAGATGAAGGTATCCATAGATAATTTTATTTTAAATGCACATATGGAGTCTGTATTAATTTGGTTGACTGATACACTGAAATTTTAACTCAGTATTCATCAAAGGTTTTCTAAGTGATTATTCATTCTCATTTCATTATCAAATTGGTAAGAAAGATTTAATCAAACACCAAATAGCCAATTTATCTGCAATTATAAATCCTTATAGTTTACAAATTAGCTGGATAACAGAGGCCTAAAAAGACACTATGTTCCAAGAGGGAAAACTAATTTCAAAATAGATGAAAACCGAATACCCATGTCACAAATATATGGAAGCAGTGCTCCAAGTGTGTTCAAAGGAGCAGTTGTGAAATTTTCATTGACATTGGACATACATTTATTAAAAATACACTGTTTCTAAACCCTGCAATTAAAACACTTAAGCAAAACTACAAAACTATTAAGAATGATTTGTTTGTACCCTCTGCTGTAGTTGTCTCAACAGACTCTTACCTGTGAAAATTTCAGGCTGTCGCATGTAGTGAATTTCAAGAGAATTGAGCAGTTAATTTTTGCTGATGGAGGAAAGCAACTGAAAGTCTGCTAGTTGTTTGAGATATAAACAGTTATTAGAGTTCTTTGGCCACATATACAAAGCATATTTTGTGATAGCTGTGGATTGATGTTCAAGAGAACTGGAGATGAGCGTTTAGCAAAAAACTAATTTGGTTGTGGAAAGCTGCTTCTTACTTGGGATAGAAATCCTAATGAAGTTAGTTAGTGAAATTAGTGAGGGCTTGACCTCCATAATACGCTATGTTTCTTTCAAGTAATATCAACCAGTGATTAAAAACTGTGGTCAGACTTCTGTGAAAAGCAAACTGTTTCGCTAAGTTTTCAGCTCTTCTGCATTGCTAATATCTAACTGCACTAAATACTGACTGAACAGCATTGTCAGAGTAAATAAATCTAAGTAGAAAGTGTAGAGCTTACAAGAAAAATGCTGAAGGCAAGATATTATTCTTTCTGGAACAGTTTACTGATTTAGTTTGGCTGATAATTACATGGAGTATGGCCTCACGAGCAAGCCATGGCAGTGTGAACTGAAAGGGTCTGGGAGTGCACAATTTATATCACCCTGTGACAGTTTCTACTGTGTAAGAAAGCAAAATCCATTCTTTTCTCCCTCCCTCCATCTATGGTTTAGGGCAAATTAAGATACTTTTTAAAGGTAATAAAGAACCATTTGAAATGTTATCATTTACATTATTAGAATATTACCAGTTCGATTGCATTTGAAATCACAGAATCTTTTTTTTTCCTCCTATTTTGCTTGCTTCTGTGGCTTATTCCTGTGCATGTATTTTGCACAGATCAGCAAGTCTAAATTGCTTTTATGTGTCACACTGAAAAGCAAAAAAGAGTTCTCTGCTTCCCTCTGCATTTAAGCAAACAAGTTGCCTTGTTCTTCTCTGGACAGAATTGGATGAGGCTTGTGCCTTTAAACGTCTCATTAATGGGGCTCACTTCAGTAGCTCTATTAGGCTATGCGACAGCTGTAAGTAGACTTAAAGCCATTTTTATCCTGAAGTGTGTTGGCAGCACATAATACAGGAAGCTAAAATATATTTTGTACCTAACTCCCTCTAAAAATTTAGTAGAAAAGAATGACAGGGCATGATGATTGTAGAACTTAAAAGGAAGTACTTAGTTACAAACAAGCAACCTCCCCCTAGACCTATCTAAATTGTTGCACATGAATAAATTCCTCAGTGGCTGCTTGTGCATCCACTGCTTGTTTAAAGGGCACCCCGAGGGAGAGGCTACCTCGCTCTTTGTAGAGCATCCGTGTCCCACATGAAGTGGGATTATTAGGACCATACAATGGACATACTTAGGAACAACAGAGTAAAGACATGGTGCACCTGTGGCCCTTTAAAAACCAGGTTCCTAACAGACAGCGACAGGCTCTTTGCTAAAGTAGCATAAGAAAGTACTGCTATAAAAGTCTTACTGCCCAATTAGAAAATTCTTTCCAGTAAAATTTGTTGGCAATAGGCAGAGCGTGCTCCAGTTGTAAAAAACACTTACAGACGTCTCTCTAGAATTCAGTCACTTGAATAACAGTTTATCTATTTAATACCTAGATTTTTTTCCCCCAATTACATGGTTCCTGTATCAATTTCTGGGCATTTAACAAGCCATTCCAGCCATCAAGTTACACAGACTGATGAAAGCCAATCTGTAGGGCCCAAAGTGAACAATTATCTAAAATGGATGTGTCAGTGGCACACACAACAGCTTGGCATGCCAGACTAGGCACTGTCAGCGAGGAGCAGGCCTGTTCCCAAGTGCCTTATGGTCTGATATGTCAAGGCCAACAGAAGATGGGGAAGGATATCAAGGCACAGAGATATCAAGGCACAGAGTGCTGGATAGTGAGTCTTCCTGCAAGGCAGGGGAATAGTCTGGTGAGTGGTAAGCAGTTATGCTGAGCTGGGTCAAGATCTGTTTAAGAACAATTTCATCCTTTTGCTTTGTAGAATTCTTTGTATTTAGTTAAAAGAATGTGCTCCAGCCTCTTGTCATCATTCTCCGACTCCTTCTGCCTTTTCGGCTGGGGTGGTCACACACTGTTAAGCTCTAAGAGTCAGTCCGCATCTTCCATAGTCACCTGCTGTAAGACAACATTATTACACTGGAAGTGGGAAACTTAGGGCTGCACTGGTTTGATGTACCCATGACAGAGATCACGGTAAATTTCCAGCAGCTCTTAAACCACATTGGTGCTGTTAGTGTGGGCTGAGCCACTAAAATGGTCTAGATTCTAGATTAGTGGTCTAAAATGCATATTACAGTGGTCAAGTGGTGAGCAATTTGTTTATCAAGTAATAAGCAGGGACTAGAATATTTTGATATTTCTGCCTTGAGCCAGCTCTGCTCACTAGAGGTGAAAATCCTCCCAGGTCCACCTTACTTCTAGCACACTGAGACTGCTCCCTTTTTCCTCCTTCTCTAAATGATATCCCTTAAATATAGATGAGGGGAGAAGGGTCAGTAAGCTGACTGCATGCTGTTGAGATTTTTCAAGAGCAGAATCAGCTTAAACGGTTGATTATCAATTATAAATAAACTTAATTGGATCATTTCCTGTAGGAAGAAAATATGCTCAGTTTGTGTACTGGGAATCCAGGAAGCAAACGATTAAACATTTAAAGAGCTGGGGAAGGAGAAGTGCAACAAGTTATCATTAAAAGAATTATTCTGCTTAAATCAGTCATCTTCTTTAATCCACTTAGATGGTCTAATATTTAAGCTGCACTTGGTGCAAGGTTCAGAACTAACGTTGTGCCATGTTTTCCATGTGATTGAGACTGAGTAGATAGCTTTGGGAATTACTGCGTGTAGTTGTTAAAGGGACTCAATGGCCTGGAATAGAATGCTTTCTGCTCTACCCTTCACAGTTGTACAGCCCTTAATTTGACATTCTCTGACATATTACAAACCATATAACGTTCTCCCAGAGAACCAAGAGCTTGATAAGCCGGCAACATAACTGACATGGTTCCCATTTTTCTGTGCATGCATGTGTCTCATGATTTGGATTTGACTTGTCAGCTCTCCCTGCATGGCTATCAGTTCTGTTACATAAGTGATACTGTAAACTCCCTTAAAACGAAACGTTTGCAAGTCCAACTGAAGTCTATTTAGTGTTTCCTTAGTGATAAGTTCTTCCAAGCCAGATTTTCCTTACTAACTAAAAAAAAAGTCCAAACAACTTTTTTCTTGTTATGGAAAGTAACAGTTCATCTTGATCCTTATTTACATTACTTGATAAGTAATGAGTTTAGGGTTTAATTTAGTAATTTCAGGGTAAAGGTTCCTATGCTGTTAAAATACACATCTCTTGTGACCCACAGTTTTGTCATCTACATTTGTTTTACTCACTGACTGCAAATGAGGCACTGCTTAGACATTGTATAATTAGAATATTCTCACTAACCTGACACTGCACAAGGCTTCTCTCCGATGGTTATTTTATGCAAGACCATATGTCCCATGGATTTTTTTATTCTTAAATTTACAGTGGGGACAGGATAGCCATCCCCTCCACCCCCTCCCCCTTCCTGCTGCCCTTTGTTGAAGACAAGGCTGAGCAATGCCAGGAAGTAGGCTGAAATTGAGAGCGAGTTGTAGCTGAGAGCACAGATGTTTGGCAGCGCTTAAAAATAGATCCCATTTTGCATGTAACTGCTGCAGTCAGCCTGCCACAGCCTTGCTGGAAAGCATCATCAAAATTGTGTTTCCTATGAAAGCAGTTACTTAAGTCCAAGTTATCTTGAATTGAACATCTTCCCTGTAGTGCAAGGTGGTCCTATTGGCTCAATGCTTTTCTCACAGATCTGCACAAAACAAGTGGCAAATGCTAAGTCTTGCTTTGATACAGTAAAGGCACCTGATGCAGGCCTGTCCCATAGGAAATATATCCAATTTTATCATGCATGTAATTATTTTTTATGGACTCGCCCTCTCAGAGACCATGTAAGATGCTGTGTTGGCAGCAAGTAATTGAGTTTAGGAATTTAACTGTTAGCTCTTTTAAGGACATGGGAATCTAGAGTGTAAGACACTCTATAAAATTTAAAGTAGGCATCTCTGACCACAGATTTTGAGCATAGGAAAGGTTACTGGAATATCATCAGTTAGGTCAAGGGGTCCATTTATATTCATTTACCTTTGCAAGCTACTCCAGATCTTTGTTTTTGAAGCCTAACTTGACCACATTACAAAAATGCTTAATTCCTATTCAGTTTAAGAAAGCAGAAACCTGTGAAAGAGCAGTTGTCACTTACCTTCGTCTGTTAAGCTATTTCAGAGGTTTATAGGCCACAAAGTGTTTTACATTCAAGGGCAGTTCAGTCTTCTCTAGGCAAAAAGAAATACATAGATAAGTGCACTCCCATCCTGCCATTAGTTATGCTCATTTCCTATAGTGCAATATTTGCCCAACTCCATATAAAAAAACTCTGAAGTATGTTCAGCTTTAACACAGCCGGCTTATGTTTCATTTTCCTTTTACTGCCTTAAGAGTAGTAGAAACAAAGTCTAAGTTCAGCAAAGGGAAAAAAAAATCCAGGTTGCCAATACGACTTGCAGTGACTCACAGAGTAAGAAAATAAATAAATAAATAGAACATCTGACACATGGAAACATGTGGCAAACCCAGGCCTAGTTGAGCCAATCAGAACTAATGAAGCAAAATTCTTACAGGCACTCAAGTAAGCACCTATGTAAACTCAGCTTCAATTGGTTTGGGTTGACTCACGCTAAGCAGACATGACACGAGCCCAGCCTAGCTGGAAATAGCTAGCCCACACAATAGGACAACGCTGTTTTCATTAGGAATTCTCCTGAGGGTTTTTACAGCTCCAAGCTGGGCTGAAGCTCAAGAAGATATTAACTTACCAACAAAGAGACTAGCTCAACAGTATTGTTCCACAGCGCAAGGCAGTCGTGCACAGCCCTAAACAACATTTCTGCACTCGTTTTCACTTGCTGCTACAACTAGTATCCACACACTTACTGCTTTTGCACTTAGAGGGCTTTGCTCTCTGCTAGCCACTTACATAGCTGCTGCTCAAGGAGCCCTTATAAAGGTATGTGGTGCTCCCTGATTAGCACTCAATTGCAGACCACAGGTGTATGCAATCCCCCATCAGGAATGCACAGCTCCAACTGACACTAGTGATGCTAAGGCTGATTTTTAGTGCTGTGTTGCCATCACTGGCCTTTTCAGAAACTGTTTGCAAGTCAGCTGAAGTGTGTGCCATCTTCCCCTCTTATCCCTCACCGCTGTAAATTATATCTAAATATCCAACAATTGCAGGGATTGTAGATGGGCTGGATGTCATCTCTCCTCCAGTATATTTTGCTTGAGGAGGGATCTGAGGGAAATGCAGCTCCTCCTGATGTAGATGTGTCACAGTTAACTGAGAAACGTGCTTTGTATGTTGGGGAAAGCACATCTCTTGCATGTGAAGCTCTGAACGTGGCTTCTCTAATTTCAATTTTGTTCACCATGGTTCCCACATGATTTTTTCCTTACAGTCTGCTCATAAGGTGTTGTGTTTATAGCATTTTTTGCAAAAATGATGAACTCTGCATTTGTAGGGGAGAAAGGAAAGAAAGCAGGTTGAGATCTTAGAAAAGCCTCAGTGTTGAGTTTGCTGGTAAATTAGCATTTTCATGTTGTTCTGCTGTGTTTCTTAACCGTGCAGGACACACTTGGCAGTGTGGGTGCACATGGCCGGCTGGCGGAGCATGAACAGGCAGCGCTCGAGGCTCTGGAGCTCCGAGTGCAGTGAGCAGGAGTTAATCCTGCTGTACATACATTTTTAGCACAGTGACTGTTGAAGAGATTATAGTGCAGTCAGTGGATCTTTCTTGCAGCTTGCCCTACGTGAGCATAGCAAAAAGGCTTATTTTCAACAGCTGAATATTTTTGCTAAAAAATTGGTTCTGGAAATACTATAAGGTAACAAATACATCTTACTTGCTAAACACAGTTTTGTTAATGAAACTGTACTGCCTTCCTGTATGAAGAGCCAAGCCAGGCTGATCTGAGAATGACTTTCAAACAACAGTGATAAAAACAGAGGTCTGTGTTTAAAGGAGAACTGGGGGTAAAGGCCACTAGTGATTCTATGCAGTGTAACTGTCACTGCACAGTGGGCTGCTTGTAGCTTGTTACTAGTGCATGATCTTAGAACCTGAACTCCCTGGAAGCACTGGAAGGGAAAGTTGCTGTTTTAGCCTGTGTCTAATACTGTACCACAGAGAGCAGCTCTGTTCCCCAGCGTGTTCTGAGTGTGTGATAGTCAGAATACTTAAAAAGCTGCAGGAGCAGTTCTATTTTACTGTTTAAAGTCTGAGAACTTTCAAGAGGCAGTAGGAAGAATATAAAGTGAGTCAAAGCAGACCTGAGCCCTAGATATGACAAGTTAAAGGGATATTGGAAAATGCAGAGGGCAAGTTATTTAAAGGAAGAAGTGTTTGTATAAAACAGAGGCAAGATCTGTAAAAGGCCTAGATTAATTGAAGAGGTACAAAGGCTAAAAGCACTGACGAGCCTTATTTCATCTTGCTGTTTAGCCGCCTTTTTGTAATTTATTGCAAGGACATCTGCTTTTTCTATGCTAATGTAATTATTTGTGTAGGTGTATTGTTTTTGCAGCTTAAATAATTTTAACACAACATGGTTCTGTTTTTCAATTCAGACACCTACAGGTCAGAAACTGACAGCATTTTAGTAAAACACCTCTAATAATGGAATTAAATATCTCATTAATGACATAAATTCTAAACTGCTTTGCTTATTTATGAAGTGGATTTTGAAGTTTATGTGAGCCTGCAGGAACCTTCTAACAGGAAGCACATAGAAATCCATGCCACAGACAGACTGATTAACAACCAAGTTGCCCAGATACAAATTCATTAAATGTGAAGTTTGTGCCAAACTCAAGGGCTGACATAGTGGCTGGACTTTCTAATAAAAAAGAAAAAAAGAAAGGCAAAAATTTACCTATGGTTGTGTTTTGTTATGTTACCTGAAGATTAGACTACCCTTGGACACAAAACAGTCTGTATCCCATAAGTCTCTGAAATAGTTTAACAGAAAAAGGGAAGCAGTAATCACAAAATATGGAGCTTGACATGAAAGTCTGAATGCCAGTTGGTTACCTGAGAAGCTAAAATGATCTAGTTCTGACTGCAGTGCACTGAAGTGTCATGAATGAACCAGTAGCCAAGGTTTGTTTGCTAGGGACAGTGGAGTACGTAGAGACTCCCTGAAAAGACAGAGCCTCCGAAAGCTGCGCATAGCCCAGGCAAAACAAAGCTGTTGTGGATGGAAGCTCAAGCTAACTTGGCATGAGGGGCATCAAAGCCTTGATCCAGCAAGGCAGGTCTTTCACTGTCTTGTGCTTCCGCCAAGGTCTCATCCCACCATATTCAACAAAATATTCATATGCTTTCAATTGGATGTGCAGCCTTGGAATGTGGTAGCTGCCTGACAGACCGAATGGGACACTCCAAGAACTGATTTACATATGACCCTTTCAGGAAGGGAGAGCTTGTTTAGCCAAATTCAGTCCCAGTGTACATTAGTGAGTTTACATCACAAATGAATTTGCTTTTCAGTGCCCACAGGATATCTCAGATGCCTTTATTCTGGTAGTATCTGCCGTCTCATGTATCCCGAAATAATTACCTTGCGTTACTGATAGATGCTGTGGCAATTCTCCATACAGTATCCATTTACTTAATGGCCATAAGATGCGATTTCACTAAAAGCCTCTTTTTGCCTCTAACTGTCCCTTAGAAGCTCTGCTGCACTGTGCCTGCAGCAGGAAACCTAAGATGTGTTTATGCTGCTTGTTGGTGAGGCAGCTTTCCTAATAAGTGTTTATAGAAAATATAGCATAACACTTTTTTTTGCATCTGAGATGTTTGTCTGCTGCTGCAATATGGCAATGATGCAACACAAACTCTGTATATGAGGAACTACAGAATGAGTTTTTCCTCTATAGCCTGTTGTTTTTGTTATTGTTGTTCTTGCTGAGCAAGACAACATTTGGGGCCTTAACTTAATGTGCCTTTGAGTATGGTAAGAGATTGATCATCCCCAAGAGCAGAAATGTTCCTTGCTCTTTTTTTTTTAGCTGCTACACATGCTTCCAAGCCAGAGTTAAAATGGCAAGCCCCTACCTGGGATTTGGCTACCATCCATGAGCTTCCCCACTCTTGGAAACTTCTGCCTTTCCAGCCAGGACAAGCAGTTCTGCAGACCACAGTTCTCGCTCACAGCTGGACCAACCTTCTGTAGGTTTTTCTCAGTCCTCCATTTTTAAGTTTGGAAGAAGGCAGAACACATATTAACAGGCTGCAGTTCTCTACTACACTGGTTTGTGGGGAAATTTCTTGTTTGTGGAGCAGCTAGCATTCAGGGAAGTACCTGGAAGTAAAGCCTTTCCAAGCCTGGAAGAACAGAGCCCTATATTTGGCCTGGAACTCTGAAAATAAATGACATCAGCTCTTTGAATCTCTCCCCTGCATGCTGTTATGCTAAGCAAGTTTACAGTCTTAT
Organism: Nothura maculosa; assembly: GCA_032353885.1. Classification (NCBI taxonomy): domain Eukaryota; kingdom Metazoa; phylum Chordata; class Aves; order Tinamiformes; family Tinamidae; genus Nothura; species Nothura maculosa. The sequence continues at coordinate 5,196,623 of JAUBOD010000268.1, read as the reverse complement.
TTTAATTTATTATATGTCAGCAGAGTAGCTAACTATCCTATTCAAAGATGGCCTTATATAGCAATTATATCAACTTTACTTGTAGGCAGTAGGGTTTTAAATACTGACCGTGCAATGCCAAAGCCTTCTCTTTGATTGTTGTGAGCTGAAAAAGAGGGAATTTAGTCCCAGCTCTTAAAAGTTTTGTGTAGATAGTGCTGTTAGCGCAGCCCAGGTTTCCACAGCAAGGTGAAAAGAAGGAGAGGAGGGAAATGATAACCTCATTTTCAGGTTTTCTCATGTGATTCTTTAATGTTAGTGATCTTACTAAAAGTTAGATTATTCTGACTGATAGGATCTGGTACAATTAATAGGAACTGAACTTTCCCCATCAGTGTTGTTCTGGATTTTCCCACCTTCTGAAAGTGGAAGATTCAGTTGTAAATATTGCTCGAGTTGAGGAAGTGTTGAGGAAGGACCAAAAGCTAAAAGGTGGTAGTAAAAGAGCAACCAGGATGCTTTTAGGCTGATTCCACATAATTCTGTTTGTGTCTTCACCATGTGTTTCTGATGTTCTGTTTGTTAGGATGGTTGTTGCTGCAGGGAAGGGTTTTCAGGTTCCTGTAGCAGATTCCTCTAGCAGTATCATTTTCTTTAAAAAGAGACTATAAACATGTTTTTTGAAAAGTAGAAAAGGAGTAGGTAAGATATCTTAGAAAGACCAATTTCAGTATCATTAGACATTTTTTAACCAATTTAAGCTTTGCTGAGAATTATACAGTCCTAGATCTTCACTCTTGCCAAGAGATTTAAGATCTTTGAAGAACATGGCTTTCTCAAGCCAAGGGGAGAACGGCAAAGCTTAGAGGGATGGAAGATGAGTATCAAAACAACTGTTTCTAAGGACCAAATTAAAATAAAATGTTTTCCTGCTTTCTGTCATCACACCCAAGCAGCACATGATCTACAGCAATAGACATGGGAAATCCATGGTACTGTGGAGTAAAAAAAAAAGTGCATCCTGACCTCTATTATAAATCACTTTTTAAAAAAAATGAATTCTGATTAGTTATTTTAAACCACATTTTATCTCAGGAGGAATTGTTCTGTTTTTGCAATTCATTCTTAAATCCAAAGGGAATAAAGCATGTCCAAATAGGCTATGTTCCTGTTTTATATTGGATCTGCAAGTAACATGTCAGAAAAGCACTAGTATAACAAAACACTATTTTCAAAGGAAAGAAATAAAATGTCTGCTATTTTCCCCCCTACAAATTTTGAATCGAATTTTGAATAGAGCCCTAATTTATCAGAGAAGTGGGCAAGCAGCAATAGGAAAGGTTCTGGAAAGCTGCTTCCTGTGGATCTGATGCTAATCTAATATATATATATATATAAAAATCAATTTTAATGAGCCATAATCCTACCAAGAGAGATACCTATACTTCATTTTAAAGCAAGGCTGTAGAGCTATTGACTTAAATTGGACTGTTCATAAAACAAACAAACAAAAAAAACAAAACAAAGACTTCACGGTAAAGTGGGAATCATCTGCTTTTTTATATCTCTATTTTACCCTACAAAAGGTTATCTTACTATTTTTTTTCTTTCTTTTAAAATAAACCACGTTAGAGCTTTACTCTTTATGTTGAAAGAGGAGTCAAAAGCCAAGTCCTTTTTTGGAAAGAAACGATGAACTCTTCAGCTAGTATGAACTGGTCAAGTTCCAGTAAACTTGAGAAAAGCGCATTCTTTCCAAACATCTCCATTGCTGTGTCTCATACAAACACGTGTCCAAGAACTCTTAGATTTTTAGATACAGCTTAAAGCTTATGAAATGGTATTCAAAGCACTACAAAGAATCTGGGCACAGAACTTGAGAGAGGCAGGTTGAAAAGTTAATGGAAAGTTTAAATGAGACAGGCAGTTTTGAATTGCTATGAGCCTGGAAAGTGTTTTGACTGTGTAGTGGCAGATACAGTGCTGGGTCTGGATATGGAGCAATAGCACAAGCAAAACAGGATCCTGTGATACAACAGCTTCTAAACAGAAAAATAAGGATGTACAAGCAGGAGGGAACTACATACGCTTACACTCGGGCCAGCGCAGGAGCAGGCACAGTTTAGCACAAGGGCAGTAGTGAGGAAACAATAATAGGACATGCACAGGATGACACAGACCTTGAATGATCCCAGTGTTATGTGTCAAAGTCTGCTAAGGAATATACCACTTAGTACAGGCAAATCCATACAAAAGCAGTATGAAAACTTACCAAACAGAAGATGTCATTAGAAGTTATTAGAAAACTCACACATTGTCATTTAGAGATAGAAGGAAATGTAAGTGTGAATTGTTTCTGTGTTGAATTCTGTTACTTTCAGGTGACTTCTTCCTCTTAGCAGAATTCCTCTTGCCTAGTTGTTTAGAAAGGGAATAACATATTGGTAATAGATCACAACTCCTTCCTAAACAGTAGTAGCAAGGCAGAGAGGGAGTCTTAACAAAAGGGAGGAGAATGTGGGCTCCTGCTTGCAGCAACAATTGCAATGAAGTGGCCAGACAGTCTTTATTCCTTCCTTCTGCAAAGCACCATAGAAAATGGTGAAATAGTCTGCGGCAGGGAAGATCTTGATGCTGTTTATGGCTCTGCTTATGTGGCCATGGATAACCGGGTCACATAATGTATGTGCAAATAGGAAAACATGACTTGGCTGAAAGTAGGACTACAATCTCAGGCTTTCCTTTTATGTGCAAATCATTTGAAGGGGCCTAGTTTCTTCTTCTCCCCCATGTTCCATCCCCTACACTTCCAAGTCATCTCTAGGAATGTCATTTTATTCCTGCTTTATGGAAAAACACTGACTCCTTAGAGTAGCAAAACAGGCTGATGGGTACACAAGCTAAGAAAACTCCACAGAATACAGTAGAATCAAAAGCATGGTACATGTCTGCTCTTTACATAGGGCAGGGTGCCAGCGCTTGGAATAATCTGCACTTGGCCTGACCCAGAGTTTGCTGGAAGACTCCCTTGAGCTTGACTGGAGTTTGGATCAGAATCCTTGTGACTAACTTCTGGCTGAAATATTACACTTGAGTTCCATGGAAAATTAGGTTAAGAAACTAGACAAATTCCAAGGCCCAAACCAGACATTAGTATTGTTTTGAAGAGTATCCTAGGTTTAACAATCTAGTTCAAATCTTATGAGTCCTCAGAAAATTTGAGCATGCAGGGGTGCAGAACTCTTATATGATCAAGATCATGTTCTGATAAGATGGCCACATGCACATGAAACCACATGTGCTTGTGCATTCTCTGGGTACAAGCATCGATTTTCAAGTTACATTCCCCATTGGAAGAGCATTCTGAAACCTCTTTCTTTGTTTCCTTCTTTGCAATAGGTTTTGAAGCAATCATGCACTGAGATTTTATATTTGGAACCATCCAGCGTCTGTGTGGGAGGTAAGTTTTGAGAACTGGCAAAAATAATAATTGTAGAACTGTTTGATTTCCAAATTGTATACAAACAAGAACACTACAGGTCATCTAGAAAGAAAACAAGAATCTTTAAAAGTACTCGGAAAATTTTTAAAAATGATCAAATCCTTCCCTGTTTACACATTTTGCTCCTCAGAGGAGCTGCCTTCCTGGGTCTTTCTTAAATTGCTAGTACCAGCATAAATTTGAGACAGATACTTGCTGCTCACTGTCCCATTTGTCACATGTGGTCATTTGATTTAAAAGTACTCCTCACTACCTGTTTTTCTATTCTTTCACCTATGAGAAATGAAGGAATTCAAACTCAAAGAAAGAAAGCTTTAGAAAGCTCCCTCACAGAAGGTAAAATTTCTAGCCTCTCACTGGCACCTGTCCTGAACCTGCCTCCTTATCTGGCATTTGTGTTTTGTGAAGGAGGCTATGAAGTCTAATTCCTGCTATGAAGTCTAATTCCGTCTAACAGGACTTAGGAATTCCTTCCTGTGCTCGCAACTAATGAGAACTTATGGAAGTCATCAAAGGAACCAAGAATTATAGAATGCACTTTCCTTCACAAAGAGATTGATAAGTCTAAAAAAATCTGTTGTCCTTGCATTCCAGGCCAGGATAGATACTCTGTGATACTCTCATACAATTTTATATATAGCCACTGAATTAAAATTTGGGAATCCTGATTATGTATGTTCATATAAACACATAATAATTTATATAGTACCCTGAATCTGTAGTGCAAGAAGTAAAGCATTTGACTTATTTTAGCATGAGCCTGAGAGCAGAGATCTGCATGTATGTGCTGCAAGTGTTAATATGTTTCTTAAGTAGAACTGCACAAACATACAAGTGCTTGTCTTCTCGCTAGGATTTCACAATCTGCACATACTTTGAAACCAATCAAAATAAGGGAGTTGCAAAATCTACTTATTTTGATGTTTCTGTAAAGACATGGATCGTTTCAATTAAACCAGTGACTCCATAAACAACCTCTTTTCACTTCTTCTGCATAAAACTCGGTGCGGCCCATGCACAGCTTCCAGAGGAAAGAAAAAACAAAAAACCCACTTCAAACAGACTTGATGTGAAATTTTAAGCGAATCTCATCCAAGTCTTGGGAATCTTCTTGTGACAGCCAGATTCCTTATTTATCAGAGAAAGTTTTACTTGTGCATCTAATCCCCAAAGGCTTTATTTGCTCAGCTTTAGTTGCTAGTCAGAATAGACTTCCTTCCAACAGGGCTACACTGAATGATAAAGACTGAGAATATATATATTTTTTCCCTTTGGTGATCTAACTGAAAAGTCAGGTACTAGGACACGTTAAAAAGGTGTTACAAGACTGTTTGAAGAGTGACTATGTTATGGTTGAGTTATTGATGGCTAAATTTATATGCTCCTTGTCTGCATTTAATCTTTACCACAAAGTACTAAAGACTGATTTTTTTTTTCCTTTTTCCTCCAGAGGAGTTTCAAGTTGTTCTTAGAGGAAGTGGCTTAACCCTTGCCAAGAGGCTTGATGGTATTACTTGTACCTATCATGTGAATGGAACCACTATTAGTAAGTATTTACATTTGACACAAACTGCCTTGATATTTCCTCAGAAATGTATTTTTCCCCCCTTCCTTTATGGTTACCTCATTTAGTTAAAATCAAAGGAGAAAAACACGGAAGAAAGAAATGCAGAATCTCTGAGGAATAGTAATATAATGTGCATACTTTTTCATCTCACCCTGGAGTTTCATTTTGCTGCTGGTGGCCACTGGCTGTAAACTGGGACTGATGTGTGGCTGCACTGGTGTGCAATGCTGTGAAATGCTTTCTTGCCCTAAAATCAACATACTTTTTTTGTCTGAGAAAGCAGGACCACAAAGCACACTAACCTGATGTCCCCTTAGTGTAGGAAGACGTGGCCCAAGGCATGGGTCTTCATTCAAAAGGCCAACTTTCCAACACGCACTTACCTAGGTATCTTGGAGCATCTCTTTCCATCCTGTTTTGTGTAGCAGACACAGAGCTCTCACGCTGCTGGTTTCAGGCACTTGAAGTTTGAATGCCCTTCCACGACATGGAGTCCACTTTTTGAGCTTCTGCTCCAGTGTGGAAAGAATAAAGCCAAGTCAGAGCAATCGGTACCATCTTCTTCTCATATGTTGAGCTTGTTCATCAGCCCAGTGTTTCAAACAGCATTTCCCTCCAGGAGGAGGGACTCACTGTAGCCAGACCCCTAACTGTGCTACACTTCCCTGAGTCTTTACCCATACATAAGAACTTAGTTTTAGAAAAAAAATTGAAACTTCCCTTGTAGTTTTAATGCTTTCCTCAAGAAAAAAAAGATGTACTTTACATTTTTTTTTTTAAATGAACACTCACTCTTGGATGGATATGACAATCCTTAGATCTTTTGTGCCCTTAGAAATTTTTCCTAATAGAAGACTGCAGAAGTTAGAGAGGAAAACTGAAATACTTGTAGAGAGAAAATCCAAACTTTTTTTACTCCTTGCCATCAGATATCTGATTAAATGAGTTTCCTGGAAGAGAATTTCCTTCCCATGTTGTCTGAGTTGGCACAAGGGTGAGGATGGTGGACAAATTGCCATTATTAGAAACCTCTGCCCTTCTTAATACTCAGAAACTCAAGTGGACAACTAGTGAATTCATATCCAACTTTTTGCTTTAAGCACAATCCCTTAGTGCAAACCAACTAGCCAGACTGGAAAATAATGAGAAGTGGACATGTGTAAGAAGTGTTTTTTGCTATCTAATATCTGATTTTTATATAAGCTTGTCTTAAATTCCTATCCTATTGCATATGTTTCCAGTACCTTTTATTCCTATTCTGGATATAATTTATGCTTTGAATGTGTTGCCAATCTCTCCTGCCTGTTAAAGATCTCCTAGAACAGCTCGAAAGAGCAACGGAGTAGCACAGTTGCTGTGGATAAGGACAACTTGTGCAAATAAACTCTACCTTTATAAATTTCATTCTCTGTTGAAAATGTCATTCTTGTTTCCTATATTAACCTAGCACTTATTGCATGAATTAGCTTTATAGAGGTAGAATCTGCCATCTGCAAAGTAATTCTTACCATTATATATTCCCCTGGTGTACCTTTGTTACTTGGGCAAGTAGAGAAACAGACTAATTTAGTTCCAGCTCAAGAAAATGAATTCCACACTACTTTGGGCGAAGATTTGAAGCCTTAAAAATGTGACTTCGGGATAATTAGAACTTAAAATTCAGTTTTGGGAGCCTGTTTAAGCCATCTAGATTTTTCACTTGTAGTCCTGCTTTACTCCTAACTTGCTATTTATCATGAGCATTTCACTATATCCCAGTTTATCTCTGCGTAAAGAAAACAGCAGCACTCACCTTGTTCCCAAGAGCATTTGGAGACTTCCCTCAATACGGTTATGCTGATAGTGCTCAGAATCTTCTGATGGCGGGCAGTAAATGCACGGTGGAAACAAGGACCTAAGGAACATTAGACTTAGAAGGGAGATCAGCCACTTTCCATAAAGCTCAAATTTAAACCTCCCCTGTCCTCCCGGGAGTGGTTACTATATTAACAGTTTTGGCACTCTTAGCAGTGCTACCACTATGCGTTAAATGGGTTTGCAGTACTTAATTACTGGTAGATGGTGGTGCTGCTAGAATTAGGGGTTGGCTGTGTTCCCTAGGCACTTGAGTCCAAAGGAAGCTGGCAAGGATGGCAAGGACGAGCAGAAGTCCAGAGCAAACTAGGAGGAAGACAAAAAAAGTTAAATTCATTACATTCATGGAAAGGGGAAGTAAATGTTAACTATTTTAACATGATCCACTTTGACAAATCTGGCCAACGAGAACGAGAGGCAATAGGCTTAAAATTCTGCAGGTGATCCATGTTCAATATTAGGAAAATGGATCTCACCAAAAATACTTAAAGATTTTGTAGGTAACATATTGCAGCCCTTAATAGCAACTGTAATGAATATCACAAAAAGCTCATATATTTCCCCTCTTTAAATGATCTCCCCAAGTACCTTCTGATGATTTTTTTTCATGAATCCACAATTCTGTTGTCATTTGTACCAGAACAGAGTATACATGAATATTTGACATCTGAGTTGCCTTTGTAGATGGAACTATAGTTGGACAGAACAAAGCCCCCAAATTCTTGTAAGCATCTGACACGAGAATTTACAGCTTCATCTCTGGGCTACTTTTTCTTTTCTTGGCTTCAGAAAAGGGTGTGCTAAAGCACAAGAAGGGAGAGGAATGGCAGTGATGTATTTATTATATTTTGCAGTATAACAACACAAGCTGCTTTCTGGTGTCTTGCCAAAGGCCTTTCCCAACCCACCCAGGTCCTTGTCTCCAGCAATGGCCTATGTCGAATGTTCGGGGAATAAATAGGGAAATTTTATGTGATCTTTCCTCTAGTGTGCTAAATCTTTCTAGAGCTCTGCGCTGTTTGCCAAGCAGTTTTGTTCCAGAGAAGCCTTAGAGGAGTAGTGTACATTTAGGATGGACCAAAAGGTAGAAACAGCTCTCGCAGCAACAGGAGGAAGAAGAAAATGGTCCTAAGAAAAGGAATATTTTTCCCATGTGTGTATTAGCTTGTATTAAAATTAAAACCAGTTTACTAGCGGTGGAACCTCTCCATCTTGGAACAAAGTCAGAGGACACTTGCATGAGGATGTATCTATTAGAGTTTCTTACCCTTGAGCTCCACTGTAAGACCAGCCTCTAAACAGTCATTTTGCTGGTTCTTCTGGTTTTAAAAGACAGTTTTGGCATGTTTCTCTTTCTGCATTTATAAAGAACCATTACCAAATGCTGGAAAGGAAATCTGCCAAATGTAACTGTGGGATAAAAAAAATAATCTATGAAACATACCATTAAGACAAAAACATATGGCAATGTGCTAATCCCTCTTCCCCACCTCACAACTAGCCCCAAATCTAGGCCAAGCAGTTGGTGCAGATTACAGCACATAAGAAAGGAAAGGTTCATTTATGCTAACAGCTCCTCCCCGAGCTGCTCCTGAACTATTTGTATATCTTCTTTCCCGCCACCTCCTAAATGCAGAATAGAGCTATTTCCAAGTTTATCTTGCAGATCATTTATCCACCCCCCAGCCAGGAAGCAGTCTATGCAAGTGCAGCTCCAGTACAGAATTAACAATCCTATCCTGGGGAAAGTTAAGATGATGATTCTGCCTGCAGGAGCAGGATCCTTCCCATCTTAGCAAACACATCAAGTAAAACAGCCTTCTTCATCAAATCCTGTAGGCACCCAGGACAGACAGTGATAGTCCTGTTTGATCCCAGTTCCTTCTGGAGATCTCTTCATATAAAAGTGACAGTGAAGAACTACTGCTGCCTTCTGTCACCCAGCGCAGAGACTTTCACCTTTTGTCTTTTCACAGCTGCAGAAAAGTGTCCATGAAGGAGCTGAGAATTAGAAGTATTTAGAAACCTTAAAGCACGAAAATACTAGAGAAATCAAACCCAGAACCACAACTGATACAATGTAAAGGCAGTGCAGGAGAACGGAATGTAAAGGTCCTTCATCTTGCAAATAGGAGTTACCTAATAATGTTCCCAGTGTTCTCAGAAAGGCCTTAATTCTAAGAAATCATTACTCTGGGAAAGGCTGCCCAAAAAAATGTGTCAATTTAAGTAATCAATGTACTGTGAATGCATATTACATACTGTTGGCATTCATGTTCCCTTGACAAAGTGTAGCTTGTTTTTTTTTTTTTTTTCCCTCTTCTGACTTAAAGCTTTTCCTTGCTTGTTAGTGCAGGACATTGTGAAGCCCATAGCTAGCACGTTGTAAAAAGCCAACGGCGTTATAGAGTGCTCACACATCTTCACATCTAAGAACAATTATGTAATAAACACATGTAATTTGTCTTTCAGATGAAAAACCAAAGAAGGTGGAATCAGAATTTTTGCTCTGCCCTGCACCAATCCTATATAAAAGTGGCCAGTAAGTACCTAAAGTAGATCTTATGCTGTTTTTTGATAGAATTGGACTCATTTTTGCTGACACTAATCACGTAGGGTTTGGGCTAGAGGTGGTTTTTGTTGTTTTTATGGAGAGCAGCTTCTTTGTTTGTTTTGTTTTTCTGTCATTCTTGTGTTATTTCCATTGTGTATTTCGCAGTTCTGGAATGGGTTCTGAATAGTCATCTGTGACCAAACCAATTTGGACAGTGCCTTAAAAATGAATATCCAGCCACTTTGTTAGACACTGAAAAGGTCTGGCTTGTCATAAGTTTTATGCAGATTAGCTATGTTTTAACAGGGTTTAATATGCTTGCTTCTGGATCATCTTTAGACTCCTTCTTAAACGCATTACATTATCACTGACACTTACAAGCTATTATTAAAATTACATGTCAAGATGTGTATCACTGCTCAACATGTAATGATAAAGCAAGGCACTAATTTAACAACTGCAGCCATCTCATAACAAGGCTGTGGCTAAACTGCAGCTCGGGCCTTATTCTAAGTGTCACCAGCTATGGCTGCAGATTACTTCTGGCCTTTGGAGAACTAATTCTTCCTTCCTGTTGTCAAATTCAGACATGCCCTAGGCTTTTAGGCTCACTTCAGCTTAAACTTCATTTTTAAAATTTATGAGATAGTTGCATGAAATAGAAATCCAAAGCTAATCAGAAGTCAGAAAACTGCATGTCAGACCAGCCCTGTAGGAGAGAGGAGGCTTTGAGTCTGTCTATTCTTGGAGAGGAGCTGCTTGCAAAACTGCACAAAAGTAATTTGGGATGTGATATTAATAAGAATACATTAGGAAGCACGGTATTTCACTGCAGATTTGCACTGTCATTTTACTGTGAGTTCTTAACAGTTTAAGAAGCAAGCACATTGAGTAGATGATTTTTTGAGTAAATTACTTTCCTGAGCTCAGTAAGACTGAACAACCACAGTTGCTAGAAAACTGATAGCAAAACTCCAAACACACATCTGCTTTATATGTTAAAGAGCAACCAGGAGGGGAAAAGTTGGAAAGCAAAACAAAAACTCTGTAAGTAGTTAAAACGAGCGGAAGAGCAGGGTGAATCATTGCAGATGAGCAGCAGCTACAGCCTGACATCACCGAGCTCATCTCTGGGGAGCGAGCACTGCTTTATGGCAGTGCAGGAAAAACAAACATGGAGAAGAGCTACACTGCAGAGCAGAGGGAGGGGATGAGGTTTATTCTGTTATGTTTCATGATCATCAAGTTGCCTTTCAAATAGCTAGGCAGAACAGTGATCTTTTCCTAAGTGCAACAGCAGTTTGTGAGCACAGTTTTGTTATTATATTACACAGGACAGTTTTACTAATTTCAGCTGAGCAAGCCTGCATGTGGTTGTATGCCAATTGTACAACAAAACAGATGTAACAAACTGCTGTCTTAGCTAAAGCAAATCATCACCATGTGCAGCTGTAAGAGAACTAATTTTATCTTCAGGAAGACATAAATCAGGCAGGTTAAAAACCTTCCTCTCAAAGCTGAATAATTCCAAGGAGTTACATGACCTTAAAACAGCTAACAAAGCGTCAAGCTAGGCCCACAGTATTAAACATCCTAACCTAAACCTCTAGATGCTCTTTACACATTTGGTTTGCAGATATGCAGATAGCATTTCTGACCCCATGAATACAAAATGCAGGAATATTTATTGATATTTATTCAAACACTGTGAACATTATTTGAACATGCTTTATTTCTTTTGTTCTCTAAGGTGCTTTTTTGGCCTTTGAAGTGTTTTTGAGCTAACCAACACATCATATTGCAACTGAAGTCCAGGTCAAGCACCTAATTACAGCCCAATTCTCAGTAATGCTTATAGGAAAGAAGGCGTAAACAATGTATGTTAGAAAGTTGCACAGGTTTACACAAAACGATTTTTCAGAAGTTAGTTCCATTTTCCAGTTCCATTACCCTGTATTGAACCAGTTACAGCCTTGGCCCAGAGATAAATGGTTTGCTATGCACAAGACTGACAGCTATGAAAGATATGTACATACTTGAACTCTTGACTTCCCATTGGCACAACTCAGCCTATTGCTGGATACCTCCCAGTAATTCCTCATGTAGTGCAGCTAATAATAGTTGCTAATATGGCAACAACCGATCTGCTCTTTTTTTCCCTAGTGCTCTTTTCAGTGGAATTAACTACAACACAACAGCAAAATTAGCTTTTCGGCTGCTATACATAGAGCTTGGTTTCTGGGTGAATGGGCAAAACCGCACCTAGCAGGTTTAGTTATATTCCTGTTGTATGGGGCACCACTTTAGATTGATGAATTTGCACTCTTCAAATGTAGAACAAGGAAGCTTTGAGGAATCGGCAAGATGCCAAAGATGTTTCCTTGGTAAACCCCTGTCTCCTGGTCTGGTACCACAGTGTGCTTCCACTTGCTTTCCAGTTGCTGGCTGCACTTATTTAGAAGCCTCTGTAATAGCACCCATGTATTTATAATTAAGCCTTCTTTTCAAAGCCTGTTTCCTGTAGTACCGTGTAGCACATTGATATGGAACCCTTAGGTGATGAGACAACATGATGCTGCTGCCTGTGCCCTTTAAAAAACCTTTATTTTTAAGAAGGGAACATGCTGTTCTTCACTGAATTTACTGCTGTAAAAGAACCCTGGGTTGGGTGGCGTGAGAATTGCATGGCATTTCTAGATCGGTTACCTATGGATTATGAAAAGCAGATTCAAAAAATTCTGAATGGAAGAGTCTCATAATCTCTGAAGAGATGAGGAGATAAACCCAGTAAAGTTAATTTGCTTTGTTTCATGTACAGTGACATACTGTGAAGGCCAATGTAGTCATAGAACCAAGCAAACTGATGTACAAAACCATTGCAGCTTCTAATGCACAGACAGTTAGGAGGCTCTTCCAGAATATCTGAGGAAATCTGTGCATCCTTACAGCTCAGAAGTGAATTGAGCTTCCTGTCCTGCTGCAGCTTAAAGGGAACTGATCACAAACTAAAGAGTCCCTCATCATCACTTAATTATTTTAGAGGTTTCTGAAACCATAGTACTTAGGAAAGAGAACAGAGCCCTTGCTTCTATTTTTGAGGACCAGTACGGGTGAAAAATGGTGGTGTATTATAAAAAAAAGCCTTTTGCACTATTGTAGAGATTATTCTAGTCTTCTTGCTCCAAGTCTTTTGAGTGTATGTTCTAAAAAGTTATTTCTAGGCTTGACTTCACAAACATAGGGCTTCTATTCTTCTAAACTACTATTGAAGTCCCCTCTGGCTTCGCTCGAAAGACAGGACAATATTCCTATTAGCTAAACATTTACAAATGCTACTTTTTGGTATGCTGAAAATAATAAAATGATAAACTAGCATAACAAAAGAAAACTGAAATATTTGTAGCTAAGTACTTGCCCATCTACTGGTCAGCTCTTCCCGTTTGTTGTTTCAGCTCTACTTTCTCACTAGAGTATTGCAGTAGGAGATCTGCTGGCTCCTGGTGCTAAAGCCCAATTTAATATTCTTGTGCGGATATTTGTGTGAGCAATTCAAGAAGGGTTGAATCTAAGCTGCAAAGTAAAACACTCAAACCAAAACAGGGCTCAGAAATGATCACTGTGCTTAAAATAATTCTGAGAATTGCAGATTTTTTTTTAAATACAGCAGCAGGGTTGTCAGCCATCTTCAGGGATCCTGTGCTTGAACTCATCAGGAGTGTCTATTCCAAGATTAATATTTGAATAGCCTAAGAACAATCTATCCCAATATTAACTCATAAAATCAAGTGAGCACTTGTCCCTCCATCTGGCAAGGCATGCGAGTCTCTCATAACTTCAAATGCTTTGACTAGTCCACCCCAATTCACCTACCATAAGTTGGGCATGTACTTAGGAACACCAACAACAGGCACACAGGTGCTTAATAGGATCGTTACTTACATTTTTGTATCCAACAATGTCTCAATTATTCAAATATGGTTTTAATACAGTTCCAGGGAACAGTCTTCTGCATGTCTGTAGAATGGTAGGGCAGAAACAGGCAGTACCTTGCTCCTCTGGTTTACAAGCTTAACAAGTAACACACAAAAAGACAAATCCCAGAAGAAAACTGGGAGGGCAGGTGGAACCCTGTTTCCATGTCCTGTGAACTTGATGGTCACATGCAGAGATATGGTCTGTGCTAAGGTTGAATGACCCGACTTACCCTCTATTCAAGACACGTGGGTTTCTGTTCACACATATCCTTTCCTACATCCTGCCCAAAATTAACAGCTGATGACACTTAAATAGAGTAGGAAAGCTAAACGGGAGTCAATTATTGTGTGTTGGAAGGGGAAATTACTGCTCTATGTTCTCCCAAATTATTAGTTACCTCCAGTTTCCAAGTATTTGTCTTAAATTTCGTCTCCAGTGCAGTTGACTCCAAATTAAGCACACACAAGTGCATGAAAAAGCCTGTTACAGTTCATGCATTTGCTTTCAGTACATTGCCAGTAGTAATAGCTGAATAGAAGCACAAAAATATTTTTGTGGTAAACTTCAAGGTATTTCCCAACCAGACTTTCCAATAAGGAATTGCTAAGGGAAAATACAGTATTACTGAACGCGTTGCATAAGACTTTGAACATACTCCTAAAACTAATAAAGTATAAAAACTTTCTTCCTAGAAAGAAAATACAGTGGCAGATATTCTCTAAAATCACATAGCTTCATGTTTCCACACTGCAAATGCCACCTTAAAACATTCTTCTGGTTCTCTATTAACCAGACTTCTTACAGGAGGGGCCTGTCCCATTCACCTCTCGGTTCGTCCTCGACAGCTGCTGCTTTGGTTGTTCTGCCCTTATTTGTCAATGAGATGGGGGCTCCAAGGCAATTCGGGCACAAACAGTACTTAGTGCTGTTCTCGGGAGTTCAGATTTGAATATTTTTTGGTTTTGCTTTATCACTGCTTCCTCTAGAATTCAAATTCCATCCCTCAGCATGCAGAGAAATAGAGAACTGAGTGACACAGACTTCAGAAAGCAACTTCACCAGCTGCTGCATCCATCTCTTCCCCTTTAGACATTTCTGAACTTCTCTTTTCCACACTTTTTTTTTTTAAATCAGTTCTTTAGTTCCATTGCAATAAGAAGTCCATCCTATAAAAAGTCTGTTAAGAAAATCACTTTTTGGGACTTGATGTTGGGCATTCCCCCCCCCCCCACTGACCCAGGTTTTGGTAAGCATGCTCTATCTTTGAGCACAGATTCAAGGCAGAATTAATTTCTCTGAATTTGCTGACTTTTCACTGTACATCACATGCAAGACAGAGTGGAGGACAGTAGGAATTAACCATAGGCTTAAACACATCTTTGAGAGCTTCTCTCAATAGGGGCTTAAGGAAAGCCCAAGTTCTGTCTTGTGCAAAGCTTCCATGTGCCTGTAGAAGTGGGCTTGTTGATGCAGTGCATTTCTCCCTATTAGGTTCTGGCCAATTCCTGTAAAAATCACTTTTAAGTAAAGCACAAATCCTGGGCCATTCCACTTTAAACATATTATGGTTTACAGAATGCACAGATAAGTTATTGCTTGCTCCCATAGATAGCTTCAAAATTTCAAGCAGATATGCAGGAAAGAAAATTTGTCCCTGATGTGCTTTCCTTGAGCATTTGCCTCCCCAGGCACCAGCTCCAAAGAAATGAGAGGCAAGAAGCACAGCAAACTACTCCTTCAGGTTTACCTCTGATAAGGTGCTTTGTGCTAAAGATGTTTCCATAAAATCCAGGAGTGATGCTTTGAGTCTGGCTTTCCAGGTTGCCATTTTCATTAATAGGAGCTCTGGATTTAAAAGGAAGAGTAGGGAAACAGGAAAACAAACAGAGGCTTAGTGGAGATGAATGGCTTGCGGTGCTCCATCCTGTCAATTACCTCATTTGGCTCCCAGACAGCTGTTCTCATTCAAGAGCAGCTGAAAGGTGCTTCATGAAATGGCTGTCAGGGCTGGTTGCTAACAAAGGATCCTGACTGGTCTGGCTCCCCTTGGACTACCCCAAAAACAGAGCATGTTGTGCCTTGACGCCGCGGCCTTCTTCATGTGACACGAGCTTGGGAGACAGCATTGGAAAAAAAGTGCTTCTGGATTTAGGCTCTTGAGAACATGAGCGTGTTACGTTGGACAGCAGCGTTTCCCGGGCCATTACCCAGGCAAGGTGCCACCGAAGGGCTTGCTCCGTCCAGAAGCTGTGCAGTACGAACACAAGCAGTGCAGGGAAGCCATCCCTTTAAAGGTTTGGCTGCTCTCCTAAGGAAAAAATTCATCCCCTGTTAAGTTTGTTTCTTCTCCAACACCTGTAGGTGCTAAAACAACCCCCTGTGCCTCCTTCCCATGTGTTGTGTTTAAGGGACTGTTTTTCACATGGTTAAAGCTATTGCCTAGAGCACTGCTGTTTTAATGTGACATTGGTACACAATCATCACATTTCATAAATTTATTATCTCCTACTGCAGTCCCTTCCTGGAGTGGTCTTTTCCCCCCTTTTTTCTTTAAAATGCCTCTAAAGAGAAGGCATTTAAGAAAAGGGATGCTGTGTAAGGTGACTGATGTTTAATACGTTTGCCTAATTAACTTCTGGCTAATAATTCTAACCCATTAAGTAGCTAGTTAGTGTAGGTTTCGAATAAACACATCTGGTCTTGCCACGAGTGAAGGTTCTGCCTGTGTGTGGGTGACAGATGTGATGGTAGCTTCCCCAGTGCTCTCTTTTAAATAATTAACAGCCCACTGGTGAGGTAGCCGTAGACAGGCAGCCTCCAAGCCAGCTGTATAGTCTCAGAGCTGTATCTATGGACATGTGCCTCATCTCATTAGTCTGCTCCATCTATTACATTGCCACTTCTTTGCTATTTCAAAAGCTACGCGTAGCTCTAAGAAACATCCTTTTAAATAGCTTTGGACTCTTGGCTTCTGGTCTGAAAGGCAGCGGGAGATGAAGGAATAATATGTCAGGCCACCCAAGGGGCCAAGTGGTTTTGAATTCACGAGTCCTGCAGATTGATCTCTGCTCCCAGACAAAAAGCATTGGAGACAGTCCCGCCCCGATGTTTCAGTGTGCGGAGTTGCTGGGCGAGGTTGGGAAACATCCCTCTTTTGAAGGAGCTGGCGTCTCGTGCTAGCCCCTTTCTTTAAAGGACCAATAGCTTCCCAGTCAGGAGCAGCCAGTGAATCTTCTCCATCTCAGAAATTAGAAAATCTAACCTTAGTTACACGTAGAAGCAACTGCTCCTCCCAACTCAGCTCTCTTTTGGTTTGAATTTCCTTTTTTGTTTCTGTTTTTTTCTCACGTTGGTGATATCCTTTGTTATAGTGTATCAGCTGAATAGCAGGATATTTTCTAGAGGCTAATTTGCACAAAAACGCCTTTTGAAAAATGAGTGTGGCCTTGAACCACGCGAAGCAAAGGGCGAAGGAAGATTTATTCCTAGGTTTGGAGAGCCCGTGAACCCCAATCCTTCCGTGGCCACAGCAGCACGGTTAACATGCAGCTGTCATTAGTTCTAGGGATATGGGCTCAGTCTGTGACCTTTGTTTTGTAAGGCAGCAACAATAGCACAGCTGCCCCTGCATAGTTGAGATCTCAAACCTGCAATTTGGCAGGAAGAACAGAACAAATTGGATAAATATACATAAACACATTGTGAAGGAAGGGAAAACAGAACAGAATGAACCAGAGTGTCATCCTGCAACTTGTTTGATAGGGATGATTTAAGTAGGCATATGGTATAGTTAAATGTGCTTTCAGAAACATTGGCCTGATTCTTCAAGCAAATATGAAATAAATATCTAAATAGAAAGCGAGCTGATACAGTATCATTAGTTCTCTAGAAGGAGGCATACGAGTGCCTTGGGAAATGTGTGCGAGAGGGGGCTGGGCGTGAATGACGAGCAGATTTAGATTCCCACAAGAAAAGTGTCATTAACTTATTGTTAAGATTAAAAAATTGTGCTTCCTTCTAACCCTTCAACCATTAAAACCGGGGAGCAATATGCTAACATTTACACCTACTCCAGCACCCATTTTTTAAGCAGTGCTAGTTGAATGTTGGCACAACAGACCGCCACACCCACTGCAACGCCGCTCTCACGCGCAGCTTCTACTCAGCCACCATACTGCGGAACTGCAAGTCACTGCTGTGCTCATCCTACACCACAACCTTTCCATGCTGCATTACTTAGTAACTTAATAAGAGCTCCGAGTTTTAAAAAAAATCCTTTGTCTTTCATCATTCCTTACACCAGATGGAAGGAGAACGCAGAGTAAATAACACATTCCGAACTTCTTTGCCTAACAACAGAAGTTTGGCATATATTTAAATGATGCTCTTCACAAGTCAGACCAGGTACCTCCCACATGCGCTGTGTGCAGACACTCACACGGGCGCATCAGGGACTCACACGGGGTGGGCACGGGCGGGAGAGGATCTGCACGTTCAGCCAAACCCCAAGGGACTTCAGTGCACGGACACGGTGAGACAACGCGTCTGAATAACGAGAGGACAGGAAAGTTACCCTTAAATTAACTGGCTTTTTGTTGTTAGGCAACTGAGTAGCTGGGAATCAGGTGAAGGAAATAACCATTATCCTAGCATACTGCTAGGTCTGAAATTTTCATTTTAAATAAAACTTATCACATTTTTCCCTTGGCTAAAAGACAGTGAAATCTGAAGCACAAGCTGCAAACACAGGGGACAAGTCCCAAAGGGGAAAAAAATGAACCTCCAAATTCACCTGTGTCCCTTTGGGAGTTATGGAAGAGATGATGAATATTTCATAGGGCGTGTTCAGCAGGCTCTGCAAACTAACAAAGTACAGGGCCATCTTACTATTGTGAGCTATGTAGTATTCACATAAAGATTGTTGAAAAGGTTATAAGGGACTAGGAATAAAAATAAAAAAATACAAATAAAATAAATAATAGTTAAAAGTAATTAAGAAATAAAACTAAGAATAAAAATGAAAAATAAAGCCCAAGAAGAATAAAACAAAAGAGAAAGTAAAATAAGATAAAAATAAAAAGAATAAAAACTCCAAAATGAATAAATCAAAAATAAAAATGAATAATATAAATAAAAATGAATAATATAAAATAAAAATAATAATACAAAAATACAGAATACAAAACTAATAAAAGCAAGTAGACGCTGATACCACTTAGTCACTTGAAAGTCAAGCAGTTTGTTTAAATACTCAAATTTAAGTTGAAAGACCCATTTTTCAAAACATTGACCCCTCCCTTCAAATTGGGTGGCTCTTATATATTCTTTGAACAATAGTGTTCCAGAAAAAAATAACAATTAACATTAAATAGAGTTTTCAAAGAGTCCATGTTGATTAACATATTTCATATGTAAAGACAGTTGTGCTCAGGGTGATGAAAAAAATGCGCAATAGACAAACACCAACAGTTACCTGCCAGTTGCTGTTTGCAGAAAACCAGGCAGGGAGCAGCTCCAGCAGGAGGGAGGCAGCCAGCAGGACAAACACCCAGCCTCACTTCTCATATTTGCTTTAATGAAAGCAAATTTAGTGATTCTGTTCTCTCTGCACAAAAGCTGAAGTTCTTAGCACTAAAAAAAAAACCACTAAGCAACACCAAAAAAAGAAAAATAAGAATATTATCCCTCCTTTTGCCCTCCCAACTGCCTCAGCCAGCCTGCTGCCTCCCCTGTACTTGCAAACTGATGGGATGTGGCCCCCAAATTACTGAAATTGTTTTCACCTGTTGCTCTCACTCCAGAGCACCTGGACTCAAGGTACTCAGTACAGTGGTGCATAATGATGACCGATAATGATACTAACATTGATACTAACATTGCCCTTCCCTGTCACCAGCACCTCTTCCCCAGAACGACAGGGCACGCAGGGTTGGGATGGATCAGACCTGCTGCCACCTGGGCTGGCTGCTTTCTCTGCAAAAGCCCCAGACTTGGCATCTGCTTGTGGCACCAACACTGCAACTGTCAAAAAGAGGGTGTTCAATAATCACAGGGCCCCCATGTGGCAGCCCCCCCAAAACGGCCAGAGCAGCAAATTGGGTAGGAGGGAACTAGAAATTTGCCTCGATTAGGCCTAATGTCTGCTATAAATATTACCTTCTGAAAATATTTTAGAAGCACATTTAGTTTGACACAATTAGATTATAATGGGAACTATTCACAGATGGAAACATCCTCAATGAGTTGTATAGGCTAACTGGCTCCTAAGACATATGGATCTGATGTTAAGATCAGTAGTAATTTCTAATGCAGTCCTTCACGTTCCTCTGTAGGGCACACTGTGTTCCCAGAGCATTAGGAAGGAGTGCGTGAGCATAACTAAGTGCTTAATATTATGCAGTGGACATACTACCCTGCGCTGAATTAATAGACTCATTTAACATAATAATGACATTTCATACCATGTTACTGCAGGTTCCTGTGATTCCAGGGAAGCAGAGCTAATGCAAACCTGGCTTCCAGTCCTGTCAAGTTCACAAGCGCTTCCAGACACTGAAAGGTTTAAGGATCTCTGCCCTTCCATGAGTTCACATGGAAAGCCAGGCCCACACGCTCAGTGCATCAAACTGACTACGGAGAAAGCCGTGTGGTGCTGGGGGTAATAAGCAGGGATCCCAAAACAACTATAATTTGAATTTATTTTAGTACTAATGACAAGGAAGTAGAAAGATAGCAGAAAATACGGTTTTACTAATTCTTACAAAACAACCTTACACAGAATGATTTGTATATAGTGTAACAGCTTGCTATTCTCAGGAAAAATGAAATATCCATTTTTATGCCACAGTGGTTGGTGGGAGGAAAACAACTCTGTCCATGTATCATAATTGCAGATTATTAACTGTCTCCGGTAAAACTCTTAATTCAGTAGGGATGTAAACTGGTTCCTTTGCTTCCCAGGCATAGCTGACCCGTGGCACAGTGGAAACAGGGAGTGTTTGGCAGGCAAGGTCCATAATCCAGCTCCAAGGGAACTTGCTCCGTTCTTGGGCAGCTGGGGTTTTCAGCCAAGGAACAGCAGCAAAACCAGGAGCAAGGGCTTGAAATGCCTCCTCTCTGGCTTTGTGCTGCCCCTTTCGGTGCAGGGATGATGCCTGAATCAGTACTGCCACAAAGCCATTCGCCCCTCAGTGCAGCTAAACTTGCAGCAGGTTGTTTTTGTACAGATACACATAAAATACATGCGTGTACACACGGACACATATGTGTACATCCTCTCCATACATATGCACATGTTTGAGTATATCAATAAATGTAGCTCTGTGCAGACCCAACTATGCACATCTTCATATGTATGTATTTAATGTGGCTTTATACACATATGTGCTTTTATGTACACCCACTTTCTACTGGCCTGCCAAGAGCAACCACATGTAGATCATGGAGGGATTTGTTTGAAGAGAAGGTGCCCTTATAAAAACATCAATTTATTTTTTTCCTTCCTGCTATGTACAAAATTTAATGCTGGCACTTGATTCTAAAATACCTTTAGTCACCATAATTTTAATAACTTTTTGAGCAGTTGCCAGTTTAATTTTCAATGCGTGAAAATTGGAGGTAAATTATTTATTACTTCCAGCAAATGTCTTTCACAATTTTATTTAATTTTTTCATCTTTTTTAATGGCTCATAAAATGGCGGCCTTTTATTGGACACTCATAAAGTAAGGAGCAAATGAATACTTTGCAAATAGGTTACTGTGGATTGAAATGTCAGCTGTATTTCACCGGGTATGACATTCCTGAGGCCGGAGCTGTAATGACATATGGCAACGGGCCGTGTTCCTCTGCTGTAGCCATGAAGTGGCACTGGACAGAAAGGCAGGAAAGACTCGGGACCGTTAGGACCTTGCAGGTTGCCTGGGTTTTGTAAATTAGTTATTTGACTGGCCAGTGGTCTCAGCATGATGCACCTGAAAGTTGCAAGAATCTTGTGCTTTCCTTTGGTCATAAATAAGAGCGTTTGTTAAAAGCCTTTGCAAACTCAAATGTCCAGGATTGATTGCTACCCTAGTACTTTTTATAAAAAAACACAGGAAAAGTGTTTCCCCTTTGAAGGGGTTGCAAAAACCTGTTTAAAAGTATGGGCCACTGGCAAGTTGCACATTCAGCTGTGTGACCTTAAAGAAAGGAGCTGAGCTGGTGAGTGCCCACACAGGCTGCCAGTAACTCGTGCAGTGGCTCAGGGTTGCGACCGCCCTGCTCGCCCTGCTCGAGTCCACTGCAGCGCGGGGGCAGGAGGACTCCCAGGATGGGAGAGGGAGCCGTGGCCAGAGCCCTGCAAGGGGCTGAGCTTGGTCCCAGCTCCGTTTCTGAGGAGTAGGGTGACGGACGGGGCTTGCTCTTCCCTGCAGGCTCATTCCTGCAGCCGGGATCTCCAGGCTGCCCATGGAGAAGCTGCCTGATTCCTTGTGTCCCGGGTACTGTGCTCAGAGTGTGCCTCGGTTATCAGCACCCTTGAGCTTCTGAGCTCTGAGGTTCTGCAGCCTCAGAGGTTTTTCGGATCAGAACCTCAGGGCCTGGAGCTCTGCTGTCCTTCCCGTGCACACACGTAACATCCAGCCCACAAACCAAGCGGACTCAGGCGTGCAGCAGAGAGGAGCTTGGAGCAGGGCCTGGCGCGTGTCTTCCTGTGTTGCTACAGCAACATCAACACGGGCACTTCCTCATTCTCTGCGGCTTTGCCTCGGGCCTGACCTGTGGAGGTACTTCCTTTGGCTGCAACTTTTTAACTCTTCAGTATTTATTTTCATTCCACCTTGGGACAAAACTATTATTTACAAAATTTTACTTGTGTCAAAAGGTCTGTTTTAGTTCATGGAAAATGTGCTCTTGTGTGTGTGCTTGTGTGGTTGCACTGAATCAAGTGGGATGGCGATTGAAACGTGGGACTCAGGCAAAGCAGCACTAACCTGCTGGGGCAGGGCACTAACACCCTCTCGTCCCACACTCACGTCTCTCTCCCCACACTTGTTTCAGCAGGAGAGGTTTTCTTGTGTGCGTGGAAAGCAGTTAGTATACTAGGGATTTAATAGGATAAATCAAAAAATAAATATTTGCTGGATGATCTGTGCACACAAACTCCAAATACCTGGTTGTAGCGACACCCAGTATTTTGGGTGGGAGACATTTTTTAAAGCATTTCTAATCATTTCCACCAGTTGCTGTGGTCTGCTAACCCTATGAGCAAACATCTGCGCCGCACCTTTCCTGTGTCCAAGTTCGGAAAACTGGCTTCAGTCTTTTAGCCCTTCAAACTGTATTCCTGCCCTGCACAGAGAGAAATCTCAGGAGAGATTCAAAGATTTGGAGCTAGTGTTAGAGGCCAGTTCAGCTCTTGGTTTGAGATTTTGGGAGACCTTACAGAAGCACAAAACACAGAGCATTAGCAGTGAAAATCATCATTTGGAGATGAAGGTGCCCAAAAGCTGCAATCACTTTTGAATGTCATATTATTTTGGAAATATTGTGCAGATTATGCAGAATACTGACTTAAAAGTCTTGCACATAGGAACTGATATGGGTAGATAGTGGATATATTTCTGTATATGTCTTTTTCTTGGAGGTTTCTGGCTGAGCGAGCTGGAGCACAGTCTAGTATGAGTCTGCACAATTCTTGTATGTACAGTTTTGTCAGTAATATTTTTGTACTCCACACTGAAGGGGGATTGTTTATAGAAACCTGGAGTACACATAAGCCACTGAACAGGTGGGTTATGAAGAGATGAGAAAAGTGTATTCCTTCTACCCTGCAGACATGACAATTTCAGGAAGGAAGTGGCTTTGTATGTTGACAGGTTCATCCTTTTGAAGCTGAGATAATTATCTGTGTGAGTTCACTCAGTAGCTTCTCGAGCTGCCCGAGTTATGATCAGCTCTGTGAGAAGCCTCCAATGGCTCACCCCTGCAGCTGTGTATCAAAAGGGAGGTTGATACAGAAACTGCTCGTTCCTCCTGCGTGGTAGCTGATAGCTGATGTGTTCACTGAGCCTGCTGCTTGGGATGTGTGTCAGCGCGAGTGACAGCTCAGGGTTGGGGGAATGTGCAGCCTGGTGGGAGCGATGTGGCACGTGGCGCCAGGGACTTCAGCCCTGCTCTTCCTGCAGGCAGAGGGAGTTACAGCTTTGGGCCCAAGTCTCATTCCAGAGTGGTGTCCCTGTGACCCGGCCCTTTCGGCAGCACCCGCCTTCCTGGGCCTTGGCAAGGCTGCTGCAGAGGACATCCCTGCTCATTTAGCTTTGCTCCCAAATCCCCAGGAAAATACATGCGAGTGGAACCAGAACACAGCTCTGCAGCATCCTCCTCCTCAACCATGTATGTTTGGGACTGCCAGGGGCTGCTGTGAACAAACTGCCACAGGTGAACAGGACATGGTGAAATCCTCCTAGAGAGTGTTCTTGGCTAACAAGCACACACATTGCTCAGGAGGAAAGCAAAGGGAAGTAACTGGAGAAGAATATCCCTAAAAAATAGGGAATTCACATTCACATTTTTTAAAATGAGAGCAATGAGGAAACTGAGCATCGGAAAGCGCTTTGGGAATTTGACCCCAGTAGATGGCAGATGCTGCTATAGGCAGATACTAGTGGTCAAATCCAGCACATCTTCACTGGTGCATAGCACAGTTATTTTTGATCTCAATGGGAGTTCTGTCCAACAGGAAACTGCAGAAACGGTTTCAAACAGTAGTGAGAGCTGAGGAAATGCAGACATAAAGTAGTACAGGAAACAAGCTCAAGGCACAAGGTATGAAAATGTATATGCAGATCCTCAGACTGTGTGAGTCCAATACATTAATTTAAAAACTCAAATTTCTTGGTGTACCACACTGACAAGATCATATGCTCACTTCTTCCTGTGCCACTGGGGTGTGGACCAAACAGTGTATTCCCAGTTTGGTACCGTTCAGTGGGAACACACCCTCTGTTTTGCAGGAAGGTTCTGCAAAAGAAGAAGGGCTAAATAGCATTTATGTGCAGGAAAAATGCACATAAATGGGCCACAATGAATGCCTTTTCTTGGGTGTAACCATCTTCAGAATGTGATGTGCAGCATCAAGTGTGTATTAACTGAGTCATTCTTAAAAGAGACAGGACTAATGAGGGGAAATGACACGCTTTGGAGATGAAAAATTGCCATCCCAAAATACCTCTGTGTGCTATGAATTCATTTGTATTTATGGGCCACATTCAGCTTCCACTTAACCTATACACTTGCAGCAAAGCAGCAGTGGGGCCAGCGTACAAGAGGATGTGATCCCAGGACACTGGAGTCACATTGACATGACTGGTCACTGACTTGGGACAAAATGCAGAAATGCATTTTGTGTTATGGTGATGTTGTGCAAAGCTCCAAAAGCTGCAACAGTCTAAACATTCACAGACACCTTCCTGGTTTTAGACTGTGTTTCGGCAGCACAGTTTGTACTTAAGTCCTTGTACTTAAGTTTGTACTTCCATCTTGCAGGAGTACTCAATAAATTGGCAATGTGAGAAATAAAAGTTAAAAAAGAAATGGTACATTTCAAAAAATTCATCTTTAGAAAGTTTTATTACCTTTTTTTTTAAGTTCGTAAGAAATTTAATATTTTATCTGCTCTGGTTCACTTACTGTATTAATAATTAGAAGTAAATTACAGTTATTCTTTCCCTTAGATCAATTATTCATAACATAGACCATTTGAAAATGAATTTAGTGGAAGCAACTTACTAGATTTTCACTAAAACTGAAAAAGAAATTAGCCAAATTAGTTAAAATAGCCTTGAACTCCATATTGACTAAAGCATTTGTGCCAGAATAAAAATTCATGACATATAAGAAGAACAGTATAAATGATTAATCATTTTAGTTCATGGATATCTATATTTTTATTTAATTACATTTATGCATAATATAAACTGTCTGAATCTTGGGAATCCAAGCCAGAGAAGCTGAAGAGTCTTCTTCTGTTTAACATTCACCATGTGTTGTTTTCTTCTAGGGTTAATTTGTAAAATGTAAACCACATTCTATTTGTATGCAGTGTTTATGTACTATTTACAGAAAGTCTTGACCATTTATAATTATCTGACATTTTTATCCATAATGTCTGCATATGACTAAAGAGTTGTTTAGGTAACAGACATAACAATGCTGTTTTTACAATTGATCTCCAGTTTATTTTGTGTAAAACTTTTTGGAGTATTTTACGTTGCATGGAATAGAGAAAGGGTATCTCTGCTTAGCCTACTGTGTGGAGAAGACTAAAATTATTTCTGCACAGTCATCAACACAATACCTGCAGGAGACTGCACATGGCTCCAGTAGCTCATTTGCAGCAGGATGAGTTGAGGGAAAGCAAACTTGGTCTGCAGTGACCAAAAGCTGGTTTCTGAAAGCTGCCAAGGACAGCGCCCCCCCAGCTGTGTTTAGGGGAGCTGCCCGGAAAGGCTGGTGCCAAGCGGGCCCGTTAGCGGCACGGCCCCTGCGAAGCCGCCCGCCGTGTCGGGCGCAGCTCCCTCCTTCCTTGGGACGCGTCCGCCGCAAGCGCTCGGGGCATCGGTGCTCGCAGTCACTCTGGGGGTTGCTGATTTGCTCTTTCCTTTCTTTGCAGAACCCTAGAAGTTTTGGTGAGTTTGAACGAAGGGCAGTCTTTCATGTCCAGCTCATTAACAATCACTGCTTCCGAGTGTGTAAGTAAATGACGAGCATCATTCCATGTAAAATACTGAAATTCAGCTGCTCTTACCCGTTTATCCTTGCATGACCTCACAGTGCGGAGAACCTCAATGTACAGCAAGCCTCATTAATGCTTATACAAAATTTATTATTTTACAAAACTTTATACACAACTTATTATACAAAACAATCTAACTTGAAAAATTATACAAAAAAACTAACTTGTGCAGATATACATCTAATGATACATGATTTGTAATATATAAACGTGCACAGAAGCATATGTATAATACCTGTTCTAAGTAATTTCCTCAGGATTTCAAAAGATTAGACTTAATTAAAAAATACAACAGACCACTCACAAGGAAGTTTCCGCTGTTTCAAAGTGAGGGCTTAGAGCCGGGATTTCTTCAGCAGTTGCATGAAATACTTCCCTTAATTCTTCCCACTAAGGTGCTGGACAACTTTATTTAAGGAATACTTTTTATGTACAATCTCACATAAGTATCAATGTGTGTATCGTCCAGGACTTGCACATAACACTTAGAAAACATCCCTCATGTGGCAGGTTTGGAGATTTATCTTTGCTTTCTGACATAGGCTCTTCAGAGAGGGTTTTTTGCTGGTGCATCTGCTTTGCTAGCTGCTTCAGGAGCTGCTGATTCAGACCATATGCAGAACTGTATGCAGAGGGAAAGCCCCAGTATTCTACTCCTCCTCCAGGCTGCCTCAGCTGGCTCCATCCTGTGATCCATACTGTGGCTGTGTATTCCTTATGTGCTCTCATCTTAGCTTTTGCTATAGCTTTTCAATTACATTTTGCTAAATACATTACACAGCTGTGGCTTTGAAAACACTGTGAAGCTTCCATGCCGCTAAGAGACCCATTTCCACAAACAGAATTATGTCAGAAGAGACAGGTGTGACATAGACACTCGGGGGTCCCATCCCCGGACACAGCCACTGCCCAGGACCAGCTTCTCCTGAAGCTGGGAACGCAGCCTTAGGACTTCAGCCGGGCATGGAAGAAGATTATAATCCTGCAGGAGGATATTAGCTCTGTGCAGCTTCAGACACCTCAATAACGCACCTAAATAAGCACTCTAGGCTCTCACCCCTGTTAATGAGGTCTATGTTGAGTAGAGCATCCAAGTTAGGCCCAGGGCTAGGTAGCGTGAACATCCTCCTACATTTTTATCAGAGGCTTAGAAACAAAACAAAACAAAACAAAATAAAACCCCATACTTATACAGTTAGTGCCTTTGAAAACTCAATACACACATTTTCTCATTTTTCTGCTGTCCATTTATTGTTTCTGTCTTCTCTATTACGTAGTCACAATACTTAGAAGTGTTGCAGTTAAAGAAAGAACACTATGCAGGAATTGGGGTTTTGAAAATATATGTCAAATAGATACAGCTCTTAATTTGTCTCATTTAAAAGTGTGACTTGAGCGCAGCTTTCCTGTTAGGCACATACAGGACACAGCCTTCTGCTCAACACTTTGCATTTTTCCAATAGCGTTTTCATCACTCACAGGTAATTAACCTGAAAACCTGATATTTGTTATCGCGTTCCTTTTAAAACTAAGTACTTGGGTGACTGCAGAAGGCAAATGGATCTCAGCTCAGCGCTTGGGTTTGAGGAAGAAAACGTAAATGAATTTAGAGCTGAAGAAACACCTAGTACCTAAGTTATGTTTCCGTGCCTAAGGCCTCTTTATAATTTGTAAGCATTCTGATCTTGCACCAAAATATGATGATTAGCCTCTCAGTGTGATAACATCAGGCCAGTACAGTCAGAGGGGGATGCTGAGACAAGGAGTACTCTCTTAGTCCTTTCAAAAATAACTGTATGTGTTATGTGCCCCTAAAAAAAAATCAGAATATAGACATGGGGAAAATAAAGCGCTGATGCAAAGCAGATGATACCAAATTGCTAGGTAAGGTAAAATATTCCCCTTCTGCTGAATTCTTCCATTGCTTCTCTGTAGTTGAAAGTTGAAAGTTTTAACTAACCAGAAACAGAGTGAGTACAGATGTGCATTAACAGGAAAAACAGCAGAGTATGGGTGATCTTGTTTTTTTTTTTGTCTTTTATACATGTTGCAGTAAAGAGAGCTCCATACAAGGAGAATTGTGGTTTCCATAGTAGCAGATGGGCAACTGCAAGAAGTGGGTCACTGCTAGAATTGTTCCACTAATTCTAATGGCTGAGCAGCTGAGGGCTACTTGGTGTAGGAGAGTTAGGAGCTGCAGCCTCCCCCAGCAAACACACGCTGCTGCAGAGAAAACAAACAAAAATGGCACTGAGGCGTGTGCCCCCTCTTTCTCCTGTGTGTGCCTCGCTGCCTGGCATGCATGTGGGCACCCACACACTGGTGGAATAAAGCTCTGCTGCTCCTCCCATTTGCGCCAGTTCCCCTCCAATATAACTTTGATGTAATTTCTGATAGAAATATGCATGCTGTGCTCTAGCACTGGTGATTGCTCAAATGCCCACTGGCCTTTTCACCTTTTTTTCTGCAGCTGAAAAGGCCATGGGTACGTTTTTATTGCAGTGTTGTTCTAAACAAGAACTGCAGCGCTGTCTATAAAAGGTTATGAGGAAAAGTACCTCCAGGATGTGGGTTTGAGACAGTGTAAAATGGTCTAGTCACCTGCTCATTAAAAGCAGTAGTTTCTGGAAGCAGTGGAAATCACCTGCTCTTTCTTAGGTAGCTTCAGGTTTAGGTGCCACTACTCCAAGGGCAGTTACTGTGATATGGTCTGTGTGCTGTGAATTAGTAGTCTGCCTTATTACTTGATCACATGTGTAGACCATAAGGGTACGAGTCTGACCAAAGTATCTGTATTGTTAGCAAAGATTCCCCCTGTGCACCCATCCTTACACACCTGAGCCCTTCTGAGAATCGAAGGGCACTTCTGATCCACGGACCAGTTGGTTTCTTGGCATTTTCTGCCTAAAACCCCAGGAGTTGTTATAATTGCAGTGGGTGCAATAGACCAAGCTGCAGGTCCCATGAGAGAGCTGGTTGATATTTGGGTAGACATACCCTGCTCTTTTATTTTGCCCCCTCAGAGCTGACTGCTTCTTGTTTCTGAGGAATGCTGGAAGAAATAAGCCAGTAACTGGAAGCCCTTGTTTGGCTGTGCCAGTCAGTAGGGAGCTGTTCGGGGGTGAGTGGAAGAGAACAGACAGGAATTATACGTAACATTCCTGACATTGTGTCTCTGCTCTCTTTGCAGTCCAGTGGAGTCGCAGCACTTATCGCTGTTCTTGTGCTGTTACTTTTGGTGGCGCTTGGTCTTCTCTGGTGGTTCTGGCCCCTCTGTTGCAAAGTGGTAAGTAACAAATATTAAAAAATAAAAACCGTCTCAGTGTGTAATTTATGATCACCACTCATACCACGTTAGGAAATACAATAGGAAATAGGTTAAGTCTGTGAGTTTTATGTGACATGAGCCATCTGTTGAGGCCATTTTCTTTCATTAGGGATATGCTGTAAGCAGCAGAAGTGCTTACACGCTATGGACTGTGCTCCTAGCAGTGCGTTTGCATTTCAGCGAGACCAGCATCAGCAGGCTGATGTGTCGCTCACTGGCTTTCTACTGAGTGAGCAGATGTGTCACATTTCTGTGAAATCTTTGATAAAAGCCTTTTCTCTATTATTTGAAAGTTGCTGCCCATAATGGTACACAGATGTTATCCTAAAATGAAGGACCATTTTAAAAGTACTATCACTAAAATTGATATTTGTAGTCCATTATAGGCTCTCAAGTTGGAAATCCCTTATTCTCTTATTAATCCCATGCAAAAAATTAAATTTTCGTCTTGCACACATTACATCTCATTTCATCTGAATAATGAACACTCTTTATCCTTCTAGCAGCAAACAGTGCTGCTTTTCTCCCTCTATCTCTGTGCACGCTGGAGGCTTTAAACTGGTCAAGTTTATTACTCATTCAATTCAATGATGTGCCGAGGACTTCAGGAGGGGAGATTGCTTCCAAGCTGCCCCTGTATTTGCTGTACACTTGTCTCAGGCTTGTGGAAAGCCAGGCAGCACCCGAACTGCTCTTTGCTCACCATGCATTTTCACACTGCAGGTGAAATATTACTGAGATCTTAGATAAATCCACCTAACTTCTTTCAGTGTCTCCTTTGAGCTATTGGCAGACACTCACAGGATTCTTAAAAGAAACTGATGACTCTGAATGAGTCGTGTTTTACTATTTGTTCACTGCCTGGTGGGAGTGATCATATTATCCCCTTTTGGGAGCTGCTTTTCTGAAACATGCTGCCTTTTGGCCTTTGCCTGGCTTTTAAAGCTTTTCTTGTTTATTTTAAAAACAAGCACACTTACCCTTGACTTGACCACTATCAGAATAAGTTTCTTTAGTTCCGAACTGCTCTCAGAACAAGTTGCCTCACTAAAACTCTTGTTTTTTGTTTGTTTGTTTTCGCCACTAGCTGAATATCACTGCCAGTCACAGCATATCCACGCGTGTCTGATTTATGTGAGACTCAAATCAGTCTTTTATGATTGGAAATTCTACAGGTTCCATCCTATTCACTTGTACCTGCAGATTTTATCATTTGCCAAATGGGGATTTGTACAGCCTAGTGAAAAATCAAAGTACTTGTCACAACAGGCAGTGACCAGCGCTGGTCAGCTCCCACGGTGCAGCCAGCCTTGATGCACTGGGCATCTTCCTCTCACTACAGTCCAAAGTGATTGCAGTCTCTCAGTCCCTGGAGAGCAGAAATCCTGTTTACAGAGATGACTTTGTAATGGCAATCAGTAAGACACTTCCTGTACTTTTATGGCAAGAGCCATACAAGAAAGGAGGCAACTGGAGAGTTCTGTAGTGCTAATTTCCAGCCCTTATGGTAGCTGTGCCAATAAAATAAATTAAAATATCAACTACAGCAGCCTGTGCTTGCTAGAAATGAATGGAGCTCAGTTTGCATTGCAGGTGTATAGAAATGAATCCTGCAGAGCTGTGGAGGAATACCTTAAACTAACTCCCAATTAAGTAAAATAGATGTAGTGTACAGTGAACTGCAGAGCAGTGATGCACACAGATGCACAGTGACATCAGCGCAGGCCTCTGGCTTCTCTTGTGCAGAGTTGACTTGTGTGTCGCAGCCAAGAGCTTCTCACAGCAGTGGGAAAATGCCCTTGGAATCTGGATCACCTTGTGCTTAGGTCTGTTCTTCCCTGGTGGTTACTCCCAGGCCTAGTAATTCATCCTAAGCACCTTTTCTGGGTACAGTATTTGGTAATATCAATGTCTACTCTAAGGGAAATCACAAGCTGTGAGTCAATGAGCTGCTGTTAAAAGTAGTCTCACTTCTCCAGGAGCACTAAAATCGAAGTGCCTTGAATGCTAGTTTTGGTACCCTGTTGTTTCTTGCCACCTCTCACAGATATCTTATTTCCTTTAAAAATGGTCATTGTAGGGCACACTGATACAATATTACTGAGTTCCAAAACAGCAGATTTTACACTGACCCTATTGCCAAATACCGACTCCTCTTTCCTTCTTTGCTTTGATGGTTGCTTCCTCGGATCACCGCGGTGTGCTCCCATTCCCTCTCCTTCCCTTCGCACCTGATGTGCTCACACTAGAGGTCAGCCCCACTTCTGGCAAAGAGCCTTGGGCCTTGGTGCCCGTGTCCTTGACGTGAGGAGCATGTTTAGGTTGGGCAGGAACTCTTGACTTCCACCGAACCTGCTTGCCTGGCACAGGGGAGCGCTCAGTTTCATGGGACAAATAACAGGAGCAAGGAAGAAAGCGGCAGCCCTTAAGCCTAAGAAATGTCACATAGATGGGAATCAAAGGCAGAAGAGGAGAAAAGGGTGTTACAGGCAGAGCTGAATGAGTATCTGGAGCCCCCAGGATGTAATTCCGACTGTCTGCAGGCCACCAGAGTTGTGAGCTGGTTTGACCACTTACTCCATCCGTGCTAGGAACTGGCTTTGACACAACGTCCACGTACAAACAGTTACAGGTTGGGGTGGGGGGACTCCTTCCTTTCCTTCCTTGTTCTCTTCAAGCAGTTCACTGTTGACAGTTCTTTCACTCTTCCCTCAATATCAGAACATATGATCGCATCAAGCTGGCTTCAGGCTCTGGTGCTGACATTTCCTAATGCCCACATCACTCGAACATTTGAAAAGTGTTAATGAGCAGATCAAAGGGACTGTTGCCTGAAGCAACTAACTTTTTTTTTTCTTTTTTTAAGAAATCGGCTCTCCTCCAAACTCAAGTCTTCTTTCTTTGCAGCTAAATAAATGAGACGCTGCCTTGCCTGGTGACGCTGATAATAAACCAAAACAAAATTAGGGAGGAATCTATCCCTACATGTGGCTAATAAGACAGCAGCATTATTCAGAGTCGTCAGGATTTAAATGAGTGGAATAAAGTTCATGGAAAGTTAATCTTACAATATTAACACCTTGGATATCTGCAATTTTATGCTACATTTGCATTGTTTTCTGCCTAAGCTGCATGGGTTCCCTGATTCGATTTTTTCAGAAATGGCTTTCTGCTAATTTTTCTTGAAATATCAGACAAGACTGAGAATATTCTTTGTGTGTGAGAGAGGGAGAGAGGGGGAGCGAGCGCGAGTGTGTGAGGAGCCTGTGGAAACATAAGGATGGAGGCATTTACATTCCACTTCTGTCAGCAGGGGTGAATATCTGCTACTCAAAGCAGATTATTTTCTCACACCACTGTCACATGTAAAACAAGTTTCATTTTCCGAAGCTATTAGAAATAGCAGCTAATTAATGTATCAGTTAACTTCAAATCGAGTTTACCCTGTAACTTCAGGGAGTTTAGCAGCTGGCATGGGATCGGATCCTTTGCTAAGGCAGTAAGATAAAAACTTCCACGGCGCCGGCTTACGAAGCCTGGTGAGGTCAGCGAGTGGCATTTTGCTTGATGCACTTTGCTTGAAACTGCAGTTCTGTCAAAATGGAGAGGCATTCGGCCCCAGGAAGCTTTAGCTCCCATCAGAGTTTAGGATCAAAAGTAGTCTTTGCTCCGGAGAGATTCTAGGATATAAGAATAATAGAGCTAGAGAAAGCAGAGTGATATCATTGCTAAACATATATTTATATACTCTTTACAACCTATTGGGCTTCTTCTGTAAGCTTCTTCATAGAGCTTACAGTCTTGGCAATAAAAATATGTATTTTGAGATAATGGTTAGAGATAGGCAGAGGGAAAAGAAGGATGAGAATTAAATACATAAGATGATGTGAAACTTAGACTGAAAGTAGCTTTTACTTTTTTTTTTCCTGTCTCTTAACTGTTTTGATAATTAAAGATTTTTAAAAATCTTGCTCAGTGCTCAAATAACTCCCAGAGACTCTTGCATGCTCTGTGTTTATATTTCTGTTAAGGCAGTAATTCCAGTCTGGCTTTCAAGAATGCTGGACTAATTAAATAGTTGATTTCTATTAAGAATTCTGAAAATTCTTGATGGCTCACAAGAAAAAATTCTCAGAAATATTCAAAGAAAAGCAATTTTAACATGTTTTTGCAATGTCTTGACACAAACACAAATGTGTAGTTAAAATCCATAATTTATTTTCCAATCTTCTGAATATACTCTCAGCTTAATAAATATATATATCTTAAAACCTGCAGTCCTGTGGAAAATATCTCCAAAGGTACTACTACTTATTTATCTTATTTGATGT
>JAUBOD010000268.1:5099006-5157158 GCA_032353885.1 Nothura maculosa | reverse complement strand
TAGCATGTTGGTGGCACCCTGCAGTACTGGCTGGCTGGCACCACGAGAGCAGGGAATAGTTGCCTAATAGCACTTTGCCAGCAATGTCAGAATTTCATTTCCTGCCTTGAGGTGTATCAGGTCTTCCTTACAGGCTGGATTTTAGCAGATGGCACGATTGGGGAAGTCATGCACTGAAACTAAGAACTTTCCAACTCCAGACATAGCTTTTAGATGCTCTTTCTAGATGAGTAAAAAACTAGTCATGTTCATTTGTTTGTAGAATACACAGCAGTTCAAATGGCTGCACAGTGTTTCATGCCACAAGAAGAATTTTTTCCCCTGTATTTCTCCTTACAGCATAGTCAGTACCACTTTTTATGGAGGTAGAAATATGTGCCTGTCTCACCAGCAACCATAATCCAGGTTTCTTACCCCTTTGAACTACTTGTGTGTGTTCTATATCTTTTGTGGCAGTGATAAAATGCACATTTTACACCTTAGACATTTACTTACAATACAGCATACACCACTTCATCTGCCTTTTCTCTAATATGTATCTTCTTGCAGAACTACTTCAAAACCTTTGAACAGCTTCAAGGAGTTCCTGTTAAATCTTCCTGAAGTACTGCTAGCTAAATTGGGAAGCAGTGTTGAGAAATCCTGGCTATTTCTCCTATCTACCATTATTTCCTTATCCTTTACATACAATGTAACTATGCTGTATTCCATCTTTTCTCAGGTTCGCTGGGGTGATAAAGGATCTACAGAAGAAGGGGCTAGATTAGAAAAAGCAAAAAATGCTGTGGTGAAGCTCCCAGAAGAAGCAGAAGAGCCTTTTCATCCTAAACCACCTAAACCAAAGCCTACCTCACCAGTCATTCAGGAGAAGTGGTACACACCAATTAAGGTAATCTAGTCTTTGGTATGATACAGCTTTATGCAAGCAACAGAGGCAGGAAGGAGGCTGGATTTTGTGTGGCCTGCTGGCCTTATGGGGGATGAACTGTACCTTGTTTCTCAACTATTCCTATTCAAGCAGCTCTGGAAGGAAAATGCCTCTCAGACCCAACAGCTGGAGCACATTTTAGTTCTAAGTGCTGTACTTCAGTACGATGTACTACAGTCTGCTCTCTCTCCACACAACAGGACATGTCTTACAGTAACAGAATCAAAATGTAGTTTTTATTTATAGCTGTTTGATCTATCTCAATGTAGATCTAATTAAGCATAAAGGTCTCTGTACAGAGTTTGTAGCAATTTACTAGGTTTTCTACCTGTGACTATATTACCAGTCAAGAAATGAAAAACGTTAACATAAACCAACAGAATGCAAAATTCTGGTTGAAATAAGTGAGACAAAACAAGTGGTGTAAAATAAAGACCTTCTTCCTGAGCATGCTCTGAGACACTTGCAAACCCGTAACAAACATAACCCATACCCTGCGTAATGCAGCAAGCTGGTCTCAGAAACTGAAGGTGGGCCATAAACACTTCTTTTCAAATATATAAAGGCACAGAATAGACAGGTTTAGTTACGAGTTTGGACAAGGCCATTCTCTCTTCACAAATCCCTCTATGTCTGTTCTTAACACCAAAGCAGTGGTGTTAAGCAATTTCAGTGCAAGGTGACTGGAATTACTGAGTGGGATACTCCCGACAAACATGAGGGCTGCTGCACATGTTGTGCACAGGCACTCTGAGCACTCACAGGAAATCTGATGCATTCAGTACAGGTTGGACTTGCTGTACACCACGTAACAGTTACATGCCACTTGCCAAGAAGGTCCAAGGCTTTTTGCAAGGGACAACTTGGCTTTGTACAGACTGTAGAAGCACTTCCCTTTCTGTGGGAGAAATCCTAGACGGACAGGTGGCAATTCATCCCAAAGTAAATACCAGGAAATTTCTCTAGGGATCTCCTCCGATGGTAATGTAGTATGAGGTAGACTGTCACTAGATTAATTTTATCCTACTGAAAGTCCTGTTGCTCTGTTGCCACAGGGTCGTCTTGATGCTCTGTGGGCGCTGCTGCGGCGACAGTACGACCGCGTCTCTCTGATGCGACCGCAGCAAGGAGATGAGGTTGGTGTGTTGGGAGCGCGCCAGCCGGGGTGGGCAGAGAGGGGCCCGTTACAGCAAGGCTTTAGCAACAGATAAGCACGGATAATTCCCTGAGCTTAAACTAAAGAAAGCCATGCAGTCAAAAGAATGGTACAGGAAGACAAACAGGGTTTGGGGAAAAAAAGTGCTTTGAAAGGGGTATCCTGCTGGACAAGAAATGCTGCAGAAACACTGAACTCCTGAAAGTACCATGAAGAATTTTGTAAGTATTCGGTGTGTTTGCAGTTGGAAAATAAGAATGTGGGGCAGGCTCTGTAACAAAACTGCTAATCTTTCTTAAATCCAACTATTTATAAGAGTGTGTCAATCAGAATACTAAAAATCTATCCATTTTAAGTAATTATCTTTAACTTCCTTGCATGTTTCTTCCTGTTGCTCAATATTCCTGGAGTAATAAAGCAAAGAAAAAGGTTTTTCTTTTTTTTTAAAAAAGCATGCCAAATGCAGCATTCAGAGGAAGAAGGGAGGCAACTTGTGTTGCAGGCCTTTCTTCTGCAGAGTAATGACCCATGAAAAAGTGGCCTCCACAACAAAGACTGCTTTAGTTAGCAAGTAGGAGGAATAGTTATAATTTAGATCTTTCTACAATAATGCTACATCATTTACTGCTGGCTATTACACCTTTAGAAAGCTTTACTCTAAATCACCGTGTTTACTTCGGAAACATTTATCATTAAGCTGTTTCAAATCTACTAGAATCATTCAGCTTCCTGTTTATGACACACTTAAGAGACTTAGTAGCAAACTATTTCCTCTGAGTGAGACATCAGCTTTTTCTCAGTAAACTGCCCTCAGATGGGCATGACAGATCAGGTGCTGTGACACTGCAGAACTCTGCCAAAGAGCCAGCCTGTGCCAGCTTATGTTTGCTGAGGACCTAGCCCAGCACGTGAGCATCGGCTCACAGGGAGATGTATGAGGATGATGTGAAGAATCAGAATTGTTCCTCCCAGTTTAATAGGGATGCTCTCCTTAGATCACTTTCTCTCTTGCCACTGGCACTCTGCAGCCTCTCGCCCTGTGTGGCATCAGTAAGATGCACTTCAGATTGTTTCAGTGTTCATCTTTGCCTCCTTTGGTACCCCTCTCAAAAAAGTGTCCTTTGCTCTCCTGCATAATATACAGAGCTTGTCACTGGACTGTGAATTTTCTACCTGCTCAGCATCTGCTCTGGACTGCAGAGCAATGAAAGTGAAGAATGTGTTATCAAAGAAAACAGAAAGCCAGGAGAAGAGCTCAAAGAAATTGGATTAATGCTATAGAAGCAGAGTGCCAGCACACCATGTTTGCAACCTACACCATAAAAATGATGTATGGGAATTAGAGTAGCTAAAGGGAAGGAGTTACCTTTGAGAGGATGAGAGGTAACTAGTATTTAGATTATTTTTTCGGTGAACGGGATAAACTTTAGTACTGTTATAAAGGAAAAATGGCTGAGATTTATTTAGGACAAGTGTTGGAAGGAACGGAATGATAAAGTACAGGGCCAGAAATGGGGAGCCACGCTCTGTGTGTGGTTGTGCAATACTGACCTTCTAGTCGTTGTGTTTGCGAGTTATTTACTGTTTGCATGCATGAAACATATTACACATAGCCAACATAGTAAATCTACATGCTAAAGAGCACATCACAGTTTAGCAAGTAAATTGAGTGTCTAATATTAATGTAGATGAAACAGTAACTGAATAGGCTAAAGATTGTTACTCAAGCTCTGTTTTGAGGGGGTTGTGACCATAAAGCCAGGTAGTTTCTGTAAAAATTGCTGGGTATAGAAGACTTTTTTGAACCACTGAGAAGTCAGACATCTGTTCAATTTGAATTTTCCAGGAAGATGTTGACCAGCATCTAGGTTATGATAAACAGAGGCCAGAAGTATGTCATTAATCCTTACTGAATAAACCAAAAAGTAAAATTTGTATGGAAGAATAATAATGGGATCCATAGCTCATTAAGAATGTAACTTCTGTGTCACTGAGTTTTATATCTTCAAAGAAGAATGTTACTCATAAGTGCTAGGTACAGATCCCTTGCTGTATCCCCTATG
The DNA here is from genome assembly GCA_032353885.1 of Nothura maculosa. Classification (NCBI taxonomy): domain Eukaryota; kingdom Metazoa; phylum Chordata; class Aves; order Tinamiformes; family Tinamidae; genus Nothura; species Nothura maculosa. Next base: position 5,153,011 of record JAUBOD010000268.1, on the reverse strand, counting down.
GGCTTAAGCCAGTAAACAGATGAGCAGTAATGTGTGTGCACAGTGAGACATGCACACAAACACACTCACCCCGGAAGCACTGTCAGGGGAAGCAGTAGTCACAGTTGCTTTTTGTTTTTATTGCTTAGGAACTTGGTGGCTCCAGTTTGCAGAAGAATTCACCACTGAATTCAAGTCCTTGATCAAGTAATTGAAATGTAGGCATGAAGTATCAAAGCAGAGCGCGCTTTTTCTTCCTCCCTTTCCCCCACCTTTTCCACGTTGCCAGCTAATGCAGAGGGTGGCCCAGCTTGAGGGCTGCACGCAGCGCAGCCAGGACGCTTTGATTGTGGACGGAACTCCTCCGAGTCATAAATTTTTCAGCTGGCAAGCCGGGAGGTTAGGGCAGCTTGTACAGGTGTGAGCTAGCAGGTTGTCGCCGACATCTGTTTCGAGCAGAGGCACAGGTCCTCAGCAGCCTGCAGCGAGGCTGCTGGATTGTCAGCAGATGTAGTTAAGAGTGGCAGAACAGTTTTGGTCTCACATTTGCCGCCTGGGGGCTGAAACACTAAAGGTAGAGTGGGGGTGGCCACAGCTGCGCTCCCAAACATGCCTCAGGCACAAATAAAGAGATCTAATATAGTTTGACTCTGTTGTGGTGGGGAGATGGGGACAGAGAGCCACTTCAGAGACAACTTAACGCTGCAACATCTGCCGCCAAGTTTCCAGGGAGTGACAGGGGACAGCAGGTACAGATCGAAGTCCCCACATAAACAGCCTCCATTAAGCCATGAACTCTTTTGAAGGGCTCCCATCAAACATAGAGGAATCTGCATCAGTAGATTGTTTTGTTTTCAAAGCAGTGTTTTGTTTTCTGCACTAACAAGATAATTTATAAATGATGCATCATCAGGCTTTCGTACTCTCATTTGCAGTTTCTTCCCTTTTTCATTAAAGGGGTGAAGAAGATTAAAGCACGGCGCTTTTCAGGTCGTTTCACAAAGCACTTAGCTGTCCGAGGGGGTTGCGGCTTGATGTGAGGTTAGAGTGACCTTCAGACCACTGTGGCTGAGCCGGGAAGCCGGGCTGAATGCAAGTGCGGTCCCTGTGGCTCGCAGAGGGCGGGCTGCCATTGCCTCTCTGCTGAAACTCTTCTCACTTTCACCAAGTTTCTTACTGCAGGAGAAAGAAACTTGGCATGGGTTTGCAGCGTGAGCACTTGGGCCCTCTTCTTTTATCTATTCTTTTTTATTTTTATGCGTAGATTGGCATCTGAAGTTAAGACAGAAAATATGAAACTATTAGCTCAGACTGCCAATTGTGGAGTACCACAATAACTGCTCGAAGTCTGTGGCTCCGAGTGCACCCAACCTTGCACTGTCCTAAGGAAAACTCAGAATTCTGGAAAAAGAACTGCACAACTGCAGTTTCTAGGAGTGCCATAACTTTCAGCTCCACAAAATGCTCTAACAGGGTTTGACAAACAGCTGTCAAATACTCTCTCTGCTGTCCTGGAGAGCATTACAGTTCTTTCTTTCTTCACCCATGCTACATAAAGAAGCAAACGTTTCATTTGGCAGTCAGTTTTTGTCAATAAGTGTTCATTTCATTGACCAGGAATCAAAAAAAACATTTGTTTTCTTAATTCCTCGAAGCATCCTTTTATGGAGTGGACTGCAGCAAAAGCAATTACATTTAATCACTACCTGGCTTCCAAGCTTTGGAGAGAGGGCAGTGTGTATCTAACCAAGCTCAGTCATAAAATGCAACTCCCAACTTGGGTATAGTCTTTATGTACAGTGTAGTTTATGTCCATGTGGAATCTCTCGTTAGTCCAGTTTACAGAAAGACTGACTACCTTCAAGGAAAAGCAAGACAGCTGACAGGTTAATTCAGTTGCTGCTCTCAAGAAGAGATGTAACAGCTTTAACTGTCTTGTGTGTCCAGATTTATGAACTAGTCCTATGCTCTTAACCAGATTAGTTCCTTTTCCATTAACTGCCAAAAGTAGGGCAGCTGTCCGAGCGGCTGGTTGCAAATTCGATAATGTCGGCCGTGTTAATCTGAAGGCTTTGCAGATAGAGAAGGCAGCAGATAACAGGATTAAAGTTGCACAACCCAGGGTTTTCACAGCCCGAGATGCGGGTGGAGGGGGATAGAGAATGACTTCTGTCATTAATCTTAATTGATTGCCAAGAGGTTTTAATCTGGGTTATTAATTAGGAAAGTCCTTAACACACTGTCTACACATCAACATCAGATGCTCTTTTGGGACTTTGGGGACATATGGCCTATCCTATATTTACATTCACACAATTTACACACACACATATATATTTCTGTATGAAGTCTACACACACACACACACACACACACACACACATATATATACATATGTATCGTGTGTGCATGCCAATAGCTGTAGATGCATTTGTATGCACAGACGCATCACACTTCCTTGGAAAAATTTGATAAAAATGAAGAAGCGCAGTGCAGACAGGCTATACTTACATAATAATAAACCTGCATGTCTCCATATATGTTGATCTGTATGTGTATCTGTGTTTATTATATATGCTGTTTATCTAGATTAGTTTTTAAATGGAAATTTGAAAATTCTTGTTAAATTTATGATTATCAAAAGACAAGCACAGAATCACAGAATGGCTGAGGTTGGAAGGGACCTCTAAAGATCATCCAGTCCAAGCCCCCTGCTCAAGCAGGGGCAGGGTGCTATGTTCCCGTGGCCACACAAACACATACAAATCTCAAGAACAAACATTTTCATTTTATCTTTCACAATTTCTTTGAGTAAATGTTCAGGCCTTCCTTTTTTCTTTTTTTCTTCCCTTTTTATTTGTAAATAAATTACTGTAGGACAGCCAGAATGGATAGCCATATACCTATCCACAGCTACGGTGTAACTATGTAATAAATCCCAGTAACACTCCTTTGATGTTTACCGAATGCACGAGGAAGGAGGAAATGCAGGAGGAAATATTATATTATGGATTGAGTAAATAAACCAGGCAAGAAGAGAAAGTGCTGTGACGGAGTCCTGGCTTTGGAATTTTGTGTAGATTCAGGCTGCACTATAAATTTCTAGAGGTCTTTCATTTACTTAGAGAGGATTATTTACAAGATTAATGGTTAGAAAAGGAGGCCTCTTTGTCCAGGTGTGTGCAGTGACAGTGGAAGCTGTGTTTCTTGCTGCGGGTGGCAGGCCATGCTGTGTCCAGCTTTACAAAGGAGGATACAAGTCCTGTAAGGTATCAAAGGTTTAGTGAGCAAAACCTGCTCTTAAAGGGTTCCCAGCAAACAAGAACTGTTTGCCATGTTTTGATCTAGAAAGAAAGGTACAACTGCCAGGTTTAGGGAGGGGAGGAATTTGGCTTAGTAGCAGGGAGGACTCTCAGACAAGTGACTACCACAGACATGAAAACACTTTTGCCTTGGAAAGAGATGGAAATCCATCGCTTTGCTCACTTCAGGCCAGACCTTGCCAAGCAGCGGTAGGGACCCCTATCAAAGGAGATGCACACCAAACAATCAGAAACATCTTTCCTAATTCTTTCCTGGGTAATGTGCTGCCTCTTCAAACTATAATCCACAAGTTTTGTTTACTTTCTGCAAAAAACTGTCTTCCATAGACTTGTAACTATTGTCATACCACAAAGAAACAACCCATAAAAAAACGTGTTTGCCAAAGATGCCTGTGAATCATAGATAAGAAAGAGGAATTAAAACTATCTGAAATCACCCTGTAGGTAACGCACCCCGTAAGAGTGAATGAATATGACAGTTCGCTGTTAGGAGTGGACAGCGGGGAGGAAAATAAAAAATTTATTTGAAAAATTAGATTTATTCTTTCTAATTTTTAGGTACTTTCATAATTCAAAATGGACTCTAAGGAACTATAGGTCCACTAAGAATAAACAAAAATTTAAACTCTGGAGTATTTAATACAGTAACTTATAGTAAGTTGAACTATTTTCAAATGACTGAGTTTTCATACTCAATAATGTATTTTCTGAACAGCTGAGCTTTAATGTCTTTATGGGTTGCTTTCAAGTAACAAATGCTTCCAATCTACAGTGATATGTATATTTTGTACAAAGAAAATTCTGCCTACCAAAGGAAGTGACTGCTGCATGTTGCCAGAGGCCAGTATATTTTTAAGTTCCAACTGATGTCCCTCCATAAATTAGAATGTCTCAATATATTTGAATTTTGTGATTGTATGCCCTCATCCTTAACGTTTAATTTTAATACTGAATATGCTGCTTTTTGGTGGCTTGTGTCACAGACTTCATGTAATTTAAACATAGTCTTAAAAAAATTAATTCAGTTACAAGTGATGGAGTTATTAATGCTGCTTCATGTCACTAAATATATATGGATACATATGATTCTGTTCCTTTCAAGTCACTCTGAAATGAATTTTGCATCTTCTGATAACTCTGGTGGACAAATGCTAAATGAAAATCAATCACTTCAATTTAAATGGGCTTCACTCACAATCTTTAATCTTAAACAGCCTCTGTCGGACAGCTAACCAGATGATAAGTAACAGTTTCACTGACCTACAGCCTTTGAATGTTTAACATAACCCTCTAAGGACAGGATTCAATTACCATTGCATTACTTATACTCTAGGGCTCAGGATTTTTCACAAGTAAGGATTGCTTTATTTTTGATGCACATTTCTATCCACGCTCTCCCACAATGTTAGCTTAATTTTACTACTGACTCCTGTAATCCATACTCTGCAGTTCAAATCAGTTAGACCAAATTAAAGAACATTATATATTCCTGGAATTTGTTACAATGTTTTCCAGTTGAAACAACAGAACTCTTTTAATGCTTTGAAATATAAATTTCTTTGCTGGATTCAAAATATTATGGTCTGATTTGAAGAGAGTAAAAGCAGGTGTGAAGTCCAGGGCAGCAGTAGAACATTTTATATCATTCTGTGCCAAAGTAGATGGGGGATATTTTATGTTGTATTATAGTGCAGCATAAAATCTGCTAAAAGTTGCAATGGTTGCAAAATGATGGCCAGGTATCTTTAGGGACCTGGAGAAAATGATCCCAGAAGAAAGTTAGTTGATGACTCATGGCTGAAAATTTTTGTAAGAGCCTAAATGAGTTTGATACCCACTGAAATTCAGTGGGAATTTAGTACGTGTCTTTGGTGTGTCACTTAAATTATGAAGTCTAAATGCCTGACACTAATCCTTACTGCATCTTCTTTGTGATGTTTAAATAATGGACAGTTAAACTGTCATCTGCCTACAATGAACACCCAAGTGAACTCAGGTAGGTATTAGTGCAGAATTAGAGCATTTGTCCTTGCCTACTCCTGCAAGCAACACAGCATTGAAAGCTTCCTGGCTCATCTCTGTTGCTCCCTGAAGAGGCTGCCCTGGTGATCAGGTTTGGGGAGCATTTTAGTGCTTTGCTGACTTTAGAGCCTGTTTCCCTCCTCTACTAAAATGAAGCTAATAGGGATTTAGCCACGGAGTACTAGAGGAGAGCAGGTCTGCAAGAGAGCTCTTATTCCATGACTCCAATAAGAGAAAGAGAGAAGAAGGGGGCTGGCAGTGAAAGAAAGAACAAATTTCAGTAAGTTTGGCCTTGCCAGTGCGTACCAGTGACTTGCACGTGCAGCTGCTGTTGGTAGCTACCTGCCTGTTCCAGATTTGCAAGCCTTCAAAGTGGCAAGGTAGTAATGGAGCAGAATCACCATACATTTTCCCTTGGAAGTCCTTATCACACTTAGCACTTGGTTTTCTCATTGACAGGCATTTAAAAACATTCAGACTTATCAAAGTGAAATTCAGTTTATCCTGTTTTTCTTCTCCCCTCCAAACCAATTGTATGGCTTCAGGTTCAAATCTCTCCATGAAGTTTTGGGTCACTCTCTGGGGACCTGACCCTGGGAGTATTGAGGCCAGTTGCATTGACTTAGCACATCTCCCAGTCAGGACCAAATCAATAAACCGCACAAAGCCATCAAGCTTGGAATAGCATTTTTTTGCCATTTTGTGTTTTAAATTCTTGCCAAGTATAGCATATTTTTACTGAATAAAAGCCAGTTTTTCTTTGCCAGATAATTACAACTGTAGCTCAAATTTGCATTTTGACTTAGAAAGGCTTGAGAGGTCTGGGTCATAAGGATATGAAAAATCTCCATCTTTCCTGCCATATTTTTCCTCTAGTTCAGCTCCCCCAGCCTGTCCAGACCCAGGCTGTTCACAATGAGGCTAGTTGAAGTTTACCCTTGATGACAGATCCCTAGCAATAGCATTTGCCTCCCACACGAGATTTGCAGAATACAGACGTGACCATTTGCAATACAGCCTACAAAAAGCAAAGGTTTTTCTGAGGAGCAGTGAAGATAACTGGTCTTCAGCTGCACGGGTTGTACTGTACACAACAGTCACTGATTTACAAGAAGGTCCCTTGTTAAAGCTGGAGTTTCTCGCTAATTGTGGCTACTCTAGGCTTGGATCTGTAGTGGCTTCCACTGTGTTTATACTCAGCAGTGATCACAATTTGTAGATGTGGCACTGAAGAATACCTTTGATTTTAGGCCTGCCAGAAATTTGGGTTGAATATATTTGAATAGTTCAAAAGAAGCTACTTGGAAAAAAAGATCTTCTCCCTCCCTGCTAATTTATATTTCCTATGCTGGTTATAATCAAAGGGCTTTTCTTAAAAGAGAGTCAGCCACAGGCTCAGTTGGTGCTCCATGAATACTCTCTTAGGCATGTTTAGTGCATTTTTTATGTCAGTCTTTCCTGATTTATAAAACTATAAATGTTTTGCTTAGGGGGAAAAATAGGATTTGGCTTGGAAATACTCATGAGAAAACCAGTATTCTAAATCATGGAAGGGGGAAATACTGTTTGAGGAGAACGTGCTTTACTGATACACAGATACACATTTTCATGAAGGAAAAGTAGAGAAATTTGCCCCAAATCTGCTTTTATACTCCAGTAGGTGGTTCCTGCTGAAATTTGCAGAATTGTTGGATGGATGAGAACTGTCCCCTTGAATATGGATTGTGAGAGCAGGTCTCTTAAAGATCTTCATAAACCCCATGGGTATAATTGGTAATACTACTGAGATGCTGCTGATAGCTGGGATGTTTGTGGGTATTTCAGTGATTTGAGGGTTTTAAAATATTGGGCCTACTCATGCAGAACCTCATTTCTGAATTTGTCAGAAGAAATGCTAAATAGGAGGGTCAGTTCAAAAGAGAAACACGAGGATGTGAGCTCTCCTAGCACCTCATAAAGTGTATGTCAGCAGGCCTGATCACTAAGCAAGACAGACCTGCTCGCGGTGTTGAACCTGCCGTGACTTTGCACTGCAGCCCCCTCTCCCAGCACCTCTGCTCATCACCTCTGGGCCGTGATTTGTCCCTAGAGGAGACTGCAGCCACTGTGGGAGACACAAGAAGCACCCAGGTAACACCAGGCAGCGGAGGGTGCCCCGTTCTCCCTTCCTGCCCAGGTTGGTTAGGGAGTGCATAGCTCTGCACTGGAAAGTTTTCATCTGACGCCTCTTCTGGTCTGCAGCCTGGTCTATTGTCTCCACCAAGATCACGACACAGAACCAAATGCTGCTGATTAGGGTGGAGGTATGAAATATGCTCCAGAAAAAGCAGAAGGAAGATCTAAGGGAAACGGAAAACATGTCTTTGAACTAGCTATGTTTTGATTTCCTCTTGGCACTTCCCAGCAGCTGCGCCACTAAATGCAGCGTGGCTCTCTGGGCAAAGCAGCAGGGCTTCCCCAGAGTGACAGTGGTGGTAATTAAGACACAAGAGATGGGGGTAGCAGGTTTCTGAGGGCTGCAGTACCAGAGGAGGAGGACACAATAAAGAATGACGCTAGTGATGGCACCTGACGTTTCTGCAGAGATGATGTGAACACCAACTAATGAAGGCAAAACCGTCTGGAGCGTGGAGGGCAGGAAGGGAGGCCCTCAGCGAGCTCTGTGAGCGGCGCTTCCTGACTCAGGCAGGAGCCGTCGCCTTTCCCTGCGGCGGGTCAAACAGGAGGGAAGCTCTAAAGCACAGACAAGGACATTTGGTCAAAGAAGCGCAACAAAAGGAGTGTTTTTGTCCCCAGAGCTCTGTTAAGTGCAGTTCAATGTCATACTATGTCACACTGGTGGTCTAATACCCCCCAACATTACTCACCACTCCTTGCAATCTTACTGCTTAACAGAATCAACTAGTCAGGAAAAAAAGAGATAGAGATTTTTAAAATTAAGAGGTTTCTTTGTAACACAACAGCAAGGTGCAGTGTTGCAGAGAGGCTTACTCCATACACTCATATTTGCCATGGAGCTAAAGGCGCAGAGATCCTGCCTTGTGTACAGCATAAAATCCAAGTCCAATAAAAAGTCTACATGTATTTATAGAAGACACATAGCACTTAGCTGCAGAGTATCACGCCCTGGCAGGCTTTATGCTTAGGTTGTGCTAAGCAGTGCTTCACATTATTTGTATCTGCTGCAATAGAGCTACGCCGTGTCCCTTCAGCTCTCCTCGGAGACATGATCATGGCAAGAGCAGCCAGCCCACCTGGGAGAGGGACAGCTGCTAGAGCTGACTGCAGCCCCTGTCAGCAGCAACGACCTGCAGCTGACACTTCATCCCAGTTCAGAGTACAAGTACTGCATCGAAATAATTACTGCCTGTCACCCCCTATTTCCCAGGATTTCTCCTGTTAGCCGGCCCAGACATACAAGTGACATGTGACTGGGTGCTAAAGTAATGTTGACAGACTCTCTCTGTGTACGGACTGCATACATGCACACACAGACCCACACTATCCATACATACTCTATACATACCCACTGTATACATACATACACACACAGACCCACACACATACATTTCATTTGTACATTCCCCGGATAGCAAAAACATTCAGTGTCCTTAGCACGCGCACACTCCTCACTGAAGAGCAAGATTAACAACTGTCAAGAGCATTTTAGTGGAGGACTCTTAGGAAATTCTGAAGAGATGGCAGCGATCTGAATTCCTCCATCCCTTTTATTCCTTAGAGCTAACACTCTTGGACCACGCACAGCTTTGTGTGGTGCAGACCATGTGGTACTGGTAGGTCATGCATCTGGGGAGAAAGAAACTTAAGCAGGGCAGGTATGGCCAGTGTTCCCACTGCACCTTCCCCACGCTTTGCAATCAACCTGACAGCTATGGGTACAGTTTTTTGTTTGGCTGTTGAACCAGCTGCTAGATCTGTATCAGGGAAAGGGATGCTCACAGGGAACACAACAAGTTCAGTAAAAAGTGCTGTCATGGCTGGCCCTTGTGGAGAGTCAACACTACACTAATCCTAACTGATGAGTCCTTAAAGAAAGAGACTCCTTCCTCCTCACCTCTTCAGAACAGCAAGATAGAAAGGGACAAAGAGGACAAAACTATCATGGTTTCTGTGGTTTGAATCCTGATTCTGATGAACAAACAGCCGTCTGCCACTACTGCCTCCAGTGCAGACCTCAGTCAAACAATTGCACGGTGTGGGAGGAACTTGGGATAACCTGTCTTTTTCAGTACATGCTTGGATACAGTTTATTTGTGGTTCTGTCAAGCATCACTTTCACTGGAGATACTCTGAAAGAGAAGCTTTTTTGGCAGTATGAAGTGACTGCTGAAAGAAAGCACAGTAATAGTGACAGCAAATCGTGTTCTGTATTCACGGAAACTTCCAGTTTAGGTTATGTCTTTCCCATTGTGGTTCACTGTCGATCTAGTGGAGCCTGCGGTAACAGATATTTTATATTGTTCAGTAATGCATCTATGATAGCACCTGTACATGCAGTAGTGAAAGCAACTGGGGATTTCCTCTCTTCTTGTTCAGAGTTGATTAAAGAATTTGTATTTGGATGACTTCTGTTCTCAGGCCAGTAATAAAATAATGATGACTGGTAGCAGAAGAGATGTTGAATCTCCTTTTGGCATTAAGTGGCTGCAACTCTGTTATATCAGTGGTGAGTTTAGTCCTATGTGTTTTGAAATTTGGCGAATGATTTTTTTTCCAGCCATGCTACTCAAGTGTCTTTTAAGTGGTTTGTAAGTTTGTGAAGAACTTGCCTTAAAGCAGTCTTTGGGAAGCAATTATCAGTAGATATTAATTATTGAAGATTCCTATACCTTCTGGAAAAGTTGTATCATCCCTGGCAAGTGACCTTGTTAGAAGAGGGAGAGAGAAAGAGACACACAGTGCCTCTTGAGATCAAGTGGAGTGATGCGTATCAAGAGAAGACACTAAAGATTTATTGTCTGTGGCAAAAGAAACACAGATCTCTGCCTGTGCTGCAAGTGTTTTTGACATCATACACCATAAAGAATGATTGGATACTCTAAGTTGAAAGGTCCTTTCACTGAAGGAAAATAGTAGATGCTTTCATGTAGCTATTTGTATTAAGAGTGTTGATTGCTTAACTCATTAGTCTGACTGATCCTGGGAATTTTATGGTCCCTGTATTAAGGTAGGTTCATGTTAAAAAGTTAGGTTCATCATAAAAACACACTGAGAATATATCAACTTCAGGTAGAAAGAAATTTAAGTACAGAATATGTTTTCTATCTGTGTTGATTTTTATGAGGCTTATATTTAGCAAACAAAACCCATACTGCTGTAGCCTTTCACAGCTGTTAGAAAAGTCATTACATTACTCACATGGAGAGTATGGAGCACGTTGTGATGCTTCATGTGTTATTTATTACACTTGCAAGATTCCTCCAAACTCTGGCAGCTTATAAAGAAGCTGAAGGTTGATGGGGTATTTGCAGCCTGTAGGCTGAGCTAGGTAAGGCTGAGCTAGGTAAGGTTGAGCTAGGTAACTTTTCTCCTTAAAAAATTTCAACAGATTCTTACGTGCCAGCTTTCTCACTTCTACTAATGGTGGTTTATAACTTTATATAAGCACTTCAGGAGCCGCTATCGAGTACTATGGTGAATACAAGGTACACTTAATAACGAGCTGTGCTTGCTATTTTGATGTGTTCCTAAAGGCATGAAAAGCACAGTTCAGTCTACTCCTCTTCCTTCCTCTCCCCAGTCTTCCATATTTTGCATTTACACTAGGATTATCCCTTTAACTTCCAATGCAACAGGTAACTTCTCCACCTAATCTGCATTTTGGTATCTTCTCCAGAAGATGAGGGGATAGCTCTCCAAATTAATAATGCTGCTTAATGCTGGTTAATAATTACTTATTTCAGTGCAACACAATGTGTTTGCAACAAGAAGATCTTTTTTAGTTAAAGCATGATGATTCAGTTGCATTTTCCTTGTGCCTGTTGAACTCCAACATGGTAGGTCCCATTCTCTAGATTATTAGCCATTATGTGACTTTAACAGAAACAGGATGGCTTCATTGTAGTGCCTCAGAAGTCCATAAGGAGTACAGAATTACAACAGCCTGTTAATCCCATGATATGAAGGGGTGTGTGTGGAATGATAAGACAAACAGCTCTGTGACACAAAGGTGAAAACCTAAGACAACGTGAAAAACTGTGAGGGCTGAGAACCTAGTGCTGCCACTCCACCCAGCAGCGGGGAATGGCCATCAGCCAAGCGCTGGTTTGTAGCCCTGCTGAAGACTGAGATCTCTAAGGAAGTGAATGAGCTTTAAACAGCATTTAAGACAATAATACAAAGTCTGACCTAAGTGAGGCCTTGAAAAAGCCCGATGAAAGCATAGCGAGACCACTGCAATTGCCAATAAGCCATGTAGAGCATGATCTTAAACAGTTAGAAAGGAAAAACACCCAGAAACAAACAGTTATCTATAATGGTAAAAAATGGGCACACACAAGGAAATGGGTGACTGCTTAGGGGGCCTGGAAGTCAAACTGCCAGGTGGGGCCCCAAAGCCCGGGCAGAAGCAGGAAAGCACGAGGTGGCAGAGTTGAAGACAGGAAAGATTTTGGCAGCAGTGGTAGATCTGCTTAATGTGCTTACGAGCTTAGCAGCCTACTGAAATTAAACTGCAAATGTAGCCCATATTGTGCCAAATCTTAATTTTGCCCCACTCACATGAACTCCCTTTTTGAGTTACCACTTTTTCTTGCCTTCCCTACAAATACAGAAATGTAAAATTGTCCTTTATTTCCTGGAGGAAAGTATTTTAAACTTGCCATTTACGGGGGACTAAGGGTTGAAGAAGACAGATGAGTGTGGAGATTTTTTGTATTTATTTCTATATATTTCCTTTTCCTCTCTCTCTTCATTGAAATGTGGTATAGTAAAATTTTGAACTTTTTTTCTCCTACTGCAGCATTTTTTAATGTTCAGGTAATATAATAATTTTTTAATGATTGTAATAGGAGTAATTATTCTTGCATAGTGCTTAATATATTAAGCATCCTGAATAACAAAGAAGTAGCCCTTAAAATAAAGCAGTCACTTCCTCTCTTTTTAAATACTGTGCTAATTCCTCTGAAGGGATATGATCTAAAACTGAAAATCTAATATGGAAAGTATAAGAAAGAGACTTGTTTCAAAAGCTTCTAGAGCTCCTAGATGCTCTTTGTAATTAGTCCCTCTAAGGTCTAGGGCATGAATGACTAACAGCAGATTGGTATAAACATCCTCCTTTAATGCCTGAGCTAAAATCCATGCAATTTCTTAGCAGTAGGTCTGCCTGCTGCTTGCACACAGCCACTAACAGGCTGAATCTCTTGTAGTCTGCCCAAGCCCTTCTGGGTCGGTCCTTGTTGATGGTCACACTTGCCACTATTTAGTGCGAGTTCTTACTGTGTTTAGAGCACTATATTAAACTAGGATGAGCTAATGTCCATTTTAAGGTGCTAATATAATTGGCTTTTGTAAAACTATCTTGTATAGAATTCAGACACATAGCACAGGGTTCATTACCTGCTCTCTTTCTTATTTAGTTCTTAAAAGCTGGCCTCTTGGTACACATCAGCTTGGCTTATGAAGCTCTCCTGGTATGGGCCTGCTGAGCTTTAGTAGACATATTTGTGATGGGCTTTTCCTTCTGGTGCATCCCCATGTGCTCCCTCCATTCATTATTTCTCCTGCTTTCTCCTTGGCCTTTCTGCAAATTGGCATCTGCAGAGCAGGCACTTCCCGACAGACAGAAATGCTTGAGGAAAATGGAGGTGCCTTTTGAAGAGCCCACCTTGGTGTGACCCAAGGACAGGAAACAGAATTCCCTCTGGGGCTTGCACCACTTCCCGTGGTCTCACATACACAAAGGCATCATGTCTGAGGGGGCTCAAAATCAGGTGACAGATAAAATTCTCCTCTTGATGACTTCTCATCATTTTGTTTTACAGCTATTATGGAGAAGAATAGGTACTGTATTTTCTTATTGTCACTATCAAGTCTGTAGTGATTTACTTTCATGCTTTGTAATGGAATTAAAATCTTAATTAAGCTTATGCCTTTTTTTTCTTTCTAATTAGATATAGCCAAATCAGTTATCTGTGGGAGGAAATAAGAAGAAAGATGAAGAGCAGAAACATTTTTCCCTTGTCTGTATTTGTACTAGCAAAGCCTTAATCAGAAAAGCCTTTCAGAGATACCAAAGTTTTATTTTCCTTTCCTTTTTTCTTTTCCTAATGCTAAGAATTATTCTCCCTGAAAATCTTAGGCCTGCTATCCAGTTATATCCTATATCTTCTATCCAGAGGATTCTCAGTAAAGCTCAGTCTGGCTTCACTGAGCCTGAGAGGGCCATTTGGGGGCCAAGGGGGACCTTGTGGAGGCTAAAGGCAGACAAGAAGCACATGAGAAAGGCTTTTCCTTTAACAAACATGACATCCATAAGGAGGCAGAGCACCATGTTGCAAGATCGATACCAAGCAGACATAACCTTCACTTAAAATCAACAAGTCCCATGCAGGTGAGGACTGGCCGCATTAGGGCACAGGGATACCACAGTGCCACTGCCCATTTTGCACCTCTAGATACACAGCTTGTTCCTCAGTTCCCCTCAGAAACTGCTGAGAAGCCATAAGATGTTTGTGGTGAGGAGAAACCAGTCACCTGCACACCTCCTTGACACACCGTGTGGCTGCTTCAGCCTTTCTTCACATAAATTTAGGGAGCTTCCTGGCATGCTTTCATTTACCAGCAGAGAAAATAAGAGGAAAGGATGAGCACAGTCAATCCTGGAGAAGAAGAGGAAACCACACACTAAAATAACATCCGCCCTCCTTATTTTAAATGCTTGAACCTGCTTTGGTATGGAACTTGGAGCCAGCCAAAAAGCCACCAGCCTGTGTCACTGCTGAATGTAGTGTGCACTGAGACTTGTTCTCCACCACCAACCACCTCGTGAGCTTCTTCACCTGGGCTCTCACCATAGTGCAGATGCAGTAAGGGCTGTGCTGCTCTCCAGGAAACCTCAGACAGACGTATCTGTAGCCAGGGCTTCCTGGTGGGAACTCCCACCAGCCTTTCTGAGACACCTGGAGACGACAGGTTGTAACAAGGAGTTTTTGATGCCTAAAATAAATACTGCTTCCATTTAGAGCAAGAAATTGCAGGAAATCAATGGAGAGCTGGTAGAGGATGCCTGGTTGAGGCTGCTTTGGTCTGTGGCAGTGCACAAAGGCCTGTTGGGGCTTTGCAGGAGCAACCGCAAGCTGCCCCGCTGCGGCTGTGAGGGTGAGCGCAGCGGGATCTCGTCTTGTGCTCCTGCCAAGGGTGTCACATCTCCTCCCACTCATGTTGCACCCACAGCAAGTGTTATAAAGATTACAAAGCTTCCTCCTAGCAAATTAAAAGTCTGGGCTAAGCTCTCCTGAAATCTCAAATGCTGCCATCACTGAAGTCCTTTGGCAGTGCGTTAGTTTTGCCCGGTCTGCTTTCGGTGTTAACCCATTCCTTGCAGTCCTGGTTGTACTCATCCTTGGCCCTCAAAGGTTGCAGTTTCGTGGAACCAAATGGAAGCTGTCTATCTTTTGGGAGATGTAGCAAAAGTTAAGGTACTATTTTGAAGGGCACCAATTCCTTCCAGCCTTTTTTGAGTTCACCAAAGCTTTTGATGAGATTTATGGTGGTTTTGAGGTTAGGATTTTAGTGAAATATCAACTTCAGTTTTCCCTGTTATGCAACTTTCAAAATTCTATTTCTTATAAAACTCATCCTCTACAGTTTCATTAACGTTTATATAATAAGCTACTAATGAAGCCTTCATTCATGAGTCTAAGGAAGAAACTCTTAAACTCTCGTAAGTGCTTGTTCCATGGCTTTCCCTATGGAAACCTGAGGTACTCCTTTCACTTCAATCAGCTGTTTACTCAGAAGCTTTCCTCAAAGAGCCTCTCTTGCAGTCATAACTAAAAACACTTCCTTCCATATTAACCTCATCGTTTGAGTTTAATCTGCACTATCCTATGGGAAAGCAGCAGTTCTGGCATATGATTGTTTTAGCGTCCAAGTGGCAGGCTCTGCGACACGCGAGCCCATCGCCGGCCTGACAGCTTACCCCAATTAGGGCTGACACTCCGTCCTTAACTCATCCTCTTGTGCCTAGGTATGGCAGCACATATGGTACATAACATTATGTGCTCATCGGAGACCTCTGCCGTACCTTTGCATGAAAGAGAAATGAAGGAAGAGAGGCAGGACAGATTCTGGCCTGATTCTAACTTGGTTTTAGATCAGAGGATGGGCACCGGCTTTGTGGAGATACTCCACACTTCCAGGTGTGCATGAAAGAGAAGTGTCCATCCCCATAAATGTAGCCTAGACTGAAGGAAAGTGCACTTACTATGAGCAAATCTGATTATTTTAGTGCAATATGACAGGACTGAGATTTTCCAAGAAGCTTATGCGATGCAAAGCACTCCAGTGGGACTTGGAGACTTAAATTTCTTTAGTAAATCTCTCGCTTAACATTTGTATGTTGACATTTTCTACTTAAGGGGCCTTTTGGAATCTTTTGCATTAATTTATAATGCTATAATAGTTAAGTTGCAAGCACTGTAGGAAACTGTTTATTTTAAACTCCACTTTGAAATCAGATTTGGTCCAGTAGAGAGAGTGACCACATAAAACTTACCATGTCAGTTTTTCCTTTTATCAGTTTGATAGATTTAACAGATGTAGGGCATTTCTTTATATTTTACACGTTTTAATGAGGCATTATGTAACAGTGTCGATGTTTTGTACATGCAGAACACAATCTTCCTATGCTGAAATGGTACCATAATGTAGCCCTGCTGATTTTAACAGGATTAATCAAGACAAAATATACCTCACTGATGCAGCTTCCATTCAGATTAGCTGAAGTATTTTGTTCACATTGTTCTCTGAGTTTCTACCTTTCGAGGCTGTGGGAGCCCAGGGCTTGGGCTGTTGCTTTGCCCATCACAAGAGAGCCTGGCCCTTTGCCTCTTGCTTAGCGTTCAGCCGCAGAGGAAGCTGCGCAGGAGTTCCCGTCCCGCAAACACAGGAAGATTCAAGCATTTTGCATCGTGTGTTTTCTTAATTGGGGCACAAGCAACAGTAGTTTATTGGCACTGGGCTCACATCCTGTGTGTAGTTCTGAAACTCTGAAACCTCAAATACTCTGCCTATGTGTCACAGGAGGTAAGAGTTGTTTAGAACTGGGGATAGAATAGCGAAGTGAGGCTTTATACGAAATTTTTTTCAGTAAAGTCTTACCTACACAAAAGACAGACAGTTCAGCTAGTACAACATACACTACATACTGTATATAATGTACTGTGCATGCCCTATATGGACATGCCTGCATCATTTGAAGTGTTTAAAAAATGATGCAGCTTAAATCAATCCTTTACTAGCGGCAGCTAAATAAATGTGAGCCGTATTTAAGACTATTCACGCAGCAATCTTTACTCATTTAACTACACTTGTTTGAAACTGTAATCTGAGTTGTGCTAGTAATTACAATAATTAAACCTGTATTTTATTTTATAAGTTTTATAAGTTATATTATAAGTTCATAATTTAATATTATGAGCTTTTGTCTTATTATGACTTCACCTAGAAATAGCTTTCATCCCCAACAGTGATAGGATGTTAAAAAGCACCAATCTAGCCATATTCTAATTAAATTCACGCTTAAGTATGTGTGTATGTGTGTGTCTCCAGCTTTAGAAGATAATTGTGCACACCTCATTGCTTTTTACTTCTAAATGTTGCCGTGGCCATTTACCAGGTAATTTCTGAAGACAAGTTCTAAATTACCAGTAATATCATAAAGTTTAAAATATTCATACCTAGCTAGTGGATGAATGGGCATTTCCTCCTCCTCCCCTTGCAAACAGAGGCAAATTAAACATTGATGAAAAGTACTTTAAACAAGGGGGGGAAAAGAATGGGCTTTGAGGCCTCTCAGGCAGAAAATGTTCAGTTTACTCTTCTGTACAATAAACAAGTTGTCACCATAGCAACAGCCACAGAGCTTATTTTTATGTAACAGACCACAATTCTTTGCTAAATTCACCTGTTAAATTTTACCTTAAGTTCTTACGTTGATTTTAAGGTACTGCACCATCCCTGTTGCTAATAAGGAGCTTATATAGTGACTTTTAATTTCTTGTTACTAATGACAATCTTTCAAGTCTTTCGCCAGCTCTGTTGCAACAGAAAGCCAGGATGACTCTCATTTCTTCTAAATTTCTCCAAACTTTCTCCTCCTGTTGACTCTTCTAAGAGCCTTTCCATGCTGGGAGCAGCAAGGGAGCTGGGAGCACCGGGCTGCCCCGAGACCGGTTACCTGCACCCCGGCAGCAGTGCCGAGCTGTGCACGGTGCGCGTGTTGGTGGGTGCCTGCAAGGCCCGACCTTGGAGCTGCTGCAGATAAACTGGGCAGCAGCCACAGATACAAAGGGTGTGGGGGAAAGCAGAGGCCTGGGCCATGCACAAGGGCCGTGCACATCAGGGCAGCTCTTCTCTCCTAACGAGAAGCCTTGTGGCTCCAGCCCCAGTGCTGGAGGAAGGCATGGGAGCAGAGCTGTCCCCTGGACAGCAGAAGGCAGCCCCGAGGTGGAGCTGCTCCTTCGCTGCAGCCTCCCGGTGCAGGTAGCTTGCCCAGAGTGTGGATGTGACCGTGCCCAGACGTGGCACTGGGCAACTGCTGCCAGCCTCCCTGGCACCCTCCACAAGCCAGTGCTCACGTTCCCCACACTCATGCTGCTCACTAGCAGGGTTTTCCACATTTCAGTACTGCAAGATGGATCCCACCTAAGTGGCTGGGCTAGAATCAAACTGGGCACGCAGCACACAGCGCACCGAGCGCTTCTGCTCTGCGTTTAGCTCGCTGGGTAGCGGAAAGGGCCTTCCATGCACAGAAGCAGAAGCTGAGCAGGAGAACAGAGATGTCAGAGAAAAGGGCATTCAGGCCAGAAGGCAGGAAGCCACACGTATGGCAGAGACAGGTCATTTTAAATTCATGTAACTGCAATTTTTTGGCAGTTCAAGTATTTTTCAAAGATTTAATGTCTGCATTCCTAAAATAAATGGACAGGGTGCCTTCCTTCATTGCAGAGCTGACAAGCAGCTCACCAACTGTGCATGGCAATACGTAGCTCTAAGCTCTGACAAGCCTTATATATGTGCTGCAAAGGAAGAGCCACATGTTCACTGTCTCCACACCTCTTAAAAGTTAACTTTCATGTTCTGAAATTGTCCTCAAGGGTGGGCTTTTTTTTTCCTTTTTTTTTCCTCCCCATGTGTTAAAAAAAAACACAGAAGCTTTTGATAATGAAGCAAACATATTTCGGTGGTGTAGGCTATTTTTTTCAGTCTGCTGCTAGTTTTTAAATATAAAGTATAGCATATGTTTAACACAGAACATATGGAAAGAACGAAAAAGCAAATCTTGAATTCCAAACATAGTATTCTTAGTAGAAAAGATACCACAGTGTGAAAGTGGTCACCCAGAACAAAAAGAAAAAATATATTTATTATATATAAATATTTATAAAACCAGCTCTAGTTCTTCTTTTATTTTTTGCTCATGTAAATCAGAATTAAGAGTCCTGCCAACGGCACAAAGTGTAAGGAGAAGAAGGCAAACACGTATTTGCAGATGTAGCAGATCAAAAAGAGCTTCTGTTGCCTTTCTACCTTCCCTGGCGCTAGCTCCCTGTGGCCCAAGCCCTTCAGGCTCCAGGGAAGGGGTGCCAGGACATGAGGTGGCCCACGTGGCCCTGCTGGGAAGGGGCACCCAGCGCGGAGGATGGGAAGGATGTGAGGCCAGTGACGAGTGCCCCGCAAGTGCCGCTGCCCGCGAGGCAACCTGCCCTCGTGGCTGCGGCAGCCGCCGCGCGAGGCTTCCCTGGACCCCGTGGCTCTGGCAAGAGCCTCACTTAGAGGCCAAGAGCCGCCTGCTACCTGCCACACCAGCACCAGCACCACGAGACAGCCCGGGCAGATAATGAGTATGCTTTGCAACTAGGGAGCACCAACAGTAAAGCTTTGGATTGGGCAAAATCCTCCTGTTTCTCAGGAATCCTGCAGGAGGATTAGCATGCTGCTGCCTAGCATCACTCTTGGACTTCTAGAGGGACTATGTGTTGTTTATAATGACACACCAGAAAGCAATCATTAAAAAACAACAAAACAAAGTATTTGCTTCAGCCCTTATATATAGGAATGAAACAGTAACAGGTTATTTCCCACCATTTTTTCCCAGTCAGATAATTCAGAGTGAAATATAACTCCAGCACAGTGACATCTGCATTCCTATATTCAGTCAATATTGCAAGTAAGAGTCAATATCAATACTGGTTGATCAATTAAAAGCACCACCAAGTGCACACTCTTTTCAACCAAACTGAAATGGAAAATGCAAAACACAATGCAAAAGAACTCTCTCCAGCTCATAACTATCACTCACATTCCAGCAGTTTCTTTCCTTTAAGGCTTGCCAGCATATCTCCCCCCTAGCAAATGAGGGCATGGGAGAGTTTGGATACTGAGACATAGCAAAACGGCTCCTATTTAGGAAGGCTCAGAAAGGACAAGCAGATTTCAGCAGCGGCTCAAGTGAAGGACATCAGTGCAGGTGTTCGTGCTCACTAGGGTGTCTTCTTCCTGGAGCTCCATTAGTACCAGCAGCCTCCCTACTGCCTCCCCTCCCCATGCTTCTCTTTTCTTTCTCTTTTTTTTCCCCTTTTCTTTTTTTGAGTGCACTTCCAGATAAATGCCAGTCATTTGGCCAGGGCTAACTCACAGAAGGTACAGCAGGCACAGATGGTACTAATGCATAAATGTAATCTAGCAAAAGGATGCCAACACCAACCCAGAAAAGGTTCCAAATAACTGCAGTGCACTTACAGGGATACAGTGATTGGCAAGGTGAAAGCTGAGATTTGCAAGAGCTTACTGTTCCCAAATCAACAATAGAAATTCTACAACAAATGAGCATATTTATTTATTAATTTATAAAATGCACTTAATACTGAGATCTCTGGGCACATGTATAATAAGCGCTCATGAAAACCCAAATTCATTATACAAATTATACTGATCAAAGTGAAAAAAAAGGGAAAAGTAGATATTGAAAAGCAGTGCAAAAATACTCATTCCCCAGCACTTCTCTAGAAGGCTCCTTCGAGGACGGAGAGGCAGCACAGAGGTGCTTAAAGGCAGGAGGTCTGGACAGTGGGAAAATACTGTCAGAAGCAAATCTCGCGTGCACTGCACAGCAAACCAAAAGTATCTGGTCCTTTCTCAGGATTCACAACATAAGAAGACCCTACCAAAGCCTTTTTATTTCTCCCCAGTAGCACCTGGTAATGTGCCCTTAGGAAAAATGTACAGGGAAGGATAAACACAGTTTGAATGTCCCCATGGGACACTTTTCCTGGCTTCTGGAGAACATCAGCATCCCCACTAACTAGATTCATGGCAGTCATTTCCAGTGAGGAAAAAGTGTTTTGAGAATAGGCACTTTACCCCAAGTACCTCTCCCAGGCCACAAGAGGAAAGAAAAGCGAGCAACGGCAGAGGAACATGAGCACCATGCTTGTGCAGCGCACACAACCCCGAGCCTGCCAGCACAACTTGTGATGGGCCAACTGCTCGCCTCTCCTGAAAGGGAGATCGTGACAGACACCACACTGTCATAATACAGTCTGAGGACCAGCTTCTGATCTTATTTCCATGAGTTTTACACTACTGACTTTAAAGGAACTATTCCTGATTTTCAGCAAGAGACATGAGACCAAAAGTAAGACCTAAATATGAACACGAGCTGATAATCATGAGACTATTATGTCCAAGTGAAATACCTTGCGAGATGGACGTACGGAGTACTGCTGGCCATCAGTCTTCCCAAATTCCAGACCAGGAGCCCCACACAAACCCACTGCAGTTTGTTGGACAAAGCAGAATCTCCTTCTTCCAGCTGTCTATTTTCTGAGGGAGCCCAACTCAATTCAATATTAACTCTCCAGTGTCTTCAAAGAAAAATAAAGCAAAGCAAAGCAAACCAAAGCCAGGTCAGAAGTAATACCAGGAGCAGTAACACGTAATAAATAATATAGCTAAATATGCCTGAAATAATACATTTCACATATATTTTTGTAAATCAAGAACAAGGCAGACTAAGAGAGATATGGGAAGGATGTCCAAATATCTGTGAAGTTTATGATTACTACTCCATCTGAACTAAACCAAAAGCTTCATGATGTGCGGTGGCCTTTACTCTGCAGGAAGGAGGGCTGACTCCTTGATGTGGGGGCTGCAACAGGGAAGTTGCCCTGGGCTGAGGGATGGGGAAGGAGCTTGGCCTCCAGGTCCATTACTGGGCTCAGTCAAACAGGTCATTAATGCCACGTGTGTTCCTGCTGCACAGGCTCCAGCCATCAGACAGCCCTGTAAAGCCTCCGTGTTGCAAAGTGACAGCTGGATCACAGTGGCATCTAGAGGGCTGTTTCACACAGTATCAGTGCAGGCATTTGTGTGGCACAGGGAGAATCCTGCTGCGGCCCTGGCTTCCCAACCATAGAGCCATCTCAGTCTGCACAGTCGGAGCCGGGAGAGTCCCACCCTGGTGCCCTGCTGGGGGATTTCTAGATTTCTAGACTTCCCCCAAAGATAATTTATCTAAACCCCACATACCTTCTATGTAGTTTCATAAAGATTCACAATTTTCTGTGGAATTTCTTGAGATTTTTTTTTCCCACAGTAATTGCATAATACTAGAAATCATTTATATAGCTGGTTCACCGTGCTGCATAACTGGGCATCTTCCCTCTGCACAAACATGAGCGAGTGCCAGCAGGAGGCTGCAAAAGCAGCTGGGTTAGCTTTTAGCTGGTGCATGAATTCCATGCTGCTTGTGGGCTGTGTGCCGCCAGCGTGACCCTTGGACGACTGACTGACTGGCTGAGGTGCTTGATGATTTTAGAGTATGTGGTTCCTATGCACATGAGCCATTTGAAGATGAGGGGGTCTCTTCAGAAAAGACAACAGAGAGAAGTAAATTAAGAGGAGGAGGCTGGGAAGCATTTATAGAGACAGGAGATTTTAGGAGAGGCCTTAAGGAAAACTTTCCTCTTGTGATCTGGTTGGGCTCAAAATTTTCACACATGGCAGCAATCTCTCCTCCTTGCCTTGCTCCACCTAGAACCCTGGAATCCTATGCCCAACTTTCTGTCTTGAGAGGGGCCCTTCCTCATGAGAGTTCAGCCTGTAAGTCGAGGAACCACAGGAGAGGACATGGCCTGTTCACTGCCCGCCTTTGCACCGACGTCAGCACCACGGGAGGTGCGTTCGGACAGTCGCCAGGACAGAGAGCACTTTCCCTCCGGCGGTGAGAATTAAGTCGGCCTGCTTTCCAAGGCATAATTAAATCCAAAGCAAAGAGCCGTCCATTGGCCAGCACTTGCAATGGGATCACAATAATGTGTCCTTCAGAAAAGAAGGGTCAAACCTTCCCAGCCCTTGGTGTACTTCCATGGAGGCAGCAGTGCTCCGAGGGAGGGAGCTCGCTGCTGAGGGGCGCACGGAGAGCGCAGGCAGCCTCGCTCCGAAGGATCTGTGAGGGAGGAACTGGCCCTCTCCAGGCCATTTCCGCAGCCTGGCCTTTTGCATAAGCAATGCTTGCCTTGTTTGAGGAAAACAACAAACTCCTGCCCTCTAGAGACAGGAGACCTCCAGCTCTGCTGAATAAAATATCTGCCACAACCTCCTTTTGAAGCAGATGCTACAAATGCATACAGTTTTATTCTCCCCTAAGGCCCACACAACCAGCTCAGCAGCTCATCGCCCTCTCTTCTCCCAGACCTGGAAGGCCAACTCGCAGGAGAAGCAGCTTGTCATAACCACTCTTTTTCAAGGCAGTAGATTATTTGGAGAACTGCTGAATAAAGCAGTCACAGAGAACATGGCCAAAGAAGATAAATCCCTCCCTTCTACATTGCCAAAACCTGTCCGAGCAGGAAAGCAAATGCTGACAGTGTAGTGAGCACCTCTTCCTTTCCTTTCCTTTCATTCCCTTCCCTGGCTGCCCGTGTACCGCTACAGTTCTTGTCCTTCTCTGAAAACAGGTCAGGGCAGGAACTGTCTCATCTGCTGCTAGAAACTACAGAGCAATGAACACTCAGAGGCATGAGCACACAGTACAGATCAGAAGAATAAGCCCAGCTCGCTGGCTGCTAGTGCTGTGCGGTCCCTCTGGCGCAGCCTCACATTCCCGTAGGATTTAGCTGCCACTAGTTGGAGGCAGACAGAGCCTTTCAGATTCTTCTGTGGAGGTTTGCATTGGAATTTCAAGGGTGGAAAAATACATTTCAAAGTCTACCCCTGGATCTTTGGTCTCAAGTACCGGGAGCCTTGGCAGCAGCTCTCCTTTCAGTGCCATGCAGCATATTGAGCCACAAAATCTTTTTGGGCCTGTTTTTCACAAGGTTACACCACTGGCAAGCATGCACTTTGAAGAATTTATTCACTGTAGCAACTGTGCCGAAATGTCCATATGTCCAGTTACAAAATAAGCGTTATTAGTGGGGTGAAAAGCTGTTCATAATAGCATTTTCCCAAAGCTGCCTGTGTACTCAAAGTACTACAGATAATACCGCTGAATTCAAGTATTTTCATTTACATCTGAGCAGGGTGGGTACAAAGTGGACACGGAGCCCTGGCAGATGAGAAGACCAGCATTTTATAGCGCACACGTCTGCTCTGTACCGGAGAATGTTTGCTCTAGTCCAGCAACCCATTTCCCCACGACATTTCCCCCCACACATGCCCAAGTCACAGGCACTTGAAAAAAAAATTGCCCCCAAACCCAGAATTCAGCAAATTTGCTGGAGAGCAGTTGACTGCTGAATCAGGACCATGCCAAATATAAGATGTAAATGGGTTTAAGGTACCTAAGGGCTTCTCTCCCCAAATTAATGTTTACTACATAACATTTATATGAAGATAACAGCTTGAGGTAGATGGCTACAAGTGAGATGCATAATTTCCATCGTGAAATATTTTTCTGACAAAGCAGTTATAGACTCTCGGCCATGCATTATGCATTTTATATATTTAGGCAGCATCTTTAAAATATCTACTTTGAACCTATTACTGGCAATTTTATATGTTGGTCTGTTCTCTTAGTGCAGAAAGATTAAACTAGCGCTTAAATGAAAGTGGTCCTGTCCTTTTCTGCCCTTTACTCTTCCTTTCCCTTCTTCTTGCTCCCCTTAACCCAAAGCAGGACCAGGGGATGACAAGTGAGTGTGAAGTTAGACTCGGCTTATTGAGGCAGCTATCACTGAGCAGGCACATTATCGGCTCAGCACTCAGATGTTCCCAGGTTTCATCCTGAAACTCTATTTCTTTAGATTCATATGCGTGACTTTTGAAAGCTGACCTACAGGAGTGCTAAACGGCTTAGGGAGACCGTGACATTCACATGCACACATGTTAAGGAGGCTATATTACATAAGAGGATAATAAAGAAGATATATGCCCCTCCAGTTGAATAACTGGAAAAAGAATGCTAGGGTGAAAAAAATATCCTCTTTAGGGAAAAATATATACAGCACCAGTCATCTGTATCTTGCTTCCCTGTTATATGGCTGTTCTTTTAGATGGATTTCAAATTCACCCAGCACTGTTCTCAAGGTTCAGAGCTTATCTTGGTCAGTCCTTTAAGCCATCAATTAAATAATTTGTGGGAAAAAAAAAATGCCTCGGTTGATGAGCAGCTCTGGAAATGATCCTGATGTCTGCATCAGTAGCAGTGTGTTCTGTAGTAATAATGCCAGGTTGCCATCATTCCTACGAGAGATTCAGTGCTGATGTGTTCTGTGAAAAACGATGCTCCTAGCAGTCTCCTAGCATCTTTCCCAGGTACTGAAAATCTACCACCTCAGCATGGGTCATAGACACCGAGAGGACCTTTCTACTTGCCGCTTGCCCAACTGCCTCATACAGGGCATGAGGACAGCAGTTGTGTGCAGGCAGCCGCCCAGACAGGTTGTGGGTTGCCTTTGGTGGGTAATAATGCAACATGTGCTAGAGGAGGAAACTCTTTAACAACTTCAAATGGTTTTGCTTTATATAAAATAAACATGTTTGTAGCAACACACATCTGCAAAGATGAGGTTTTAGCACCAAGAACTTGGCAACAGTGCTGACAAAAGTGTAAAGCAATGGAGATTCCTCCATTTCTGTGGCACGGGATTGCCTCTTTGTCAGGGACAAGGGGGGAGAGGGAGACACAGGGAGAGGTGTCACTGTAACCCCCTCAGTGCTGCTTAGCACTGTGCGGGATGCCAGTGTTCAGCACTCCCTCTCCAAGTATACATGTAAATTTATGTTTTACAAATATTTTTAAAAAGATACACCTATATAAACTTCGGTTGTATGCTGCGGCTTGTCAGTGGGTATTTATGAGGTGCGCGTAATATTTGAACGGTTATAGCAGTGAAATACATCCCATGCGGAGGAGCTAGTAAAGCGGCCTGGGAATGTTGATGCTGGTGGAATCTGAATGCCTGGGAGAGGGGCGCGAGCGGCACCTGCTCTGGTTGGTGCTGCTTCATGTGCCGGCTGCAGCCGGGCGCTCTCGTGCCCGAGCGCGGCGAGGCTTGGCTCCAGGGACTGGCACAGGAGCCAGCGTGTGCCGCGCTCTGCTGCTGCTGCTGCTGCTGGGTGCTCTGCAGTGGGTTTCCCAGTAAGGAAACACCCACCACCACTGAGCAATCGCTACAACACTCTGAGGAAGGTATTGCCAGCACTGTCCTCACTGTCAGAGGAGTCTGCCATTTTTGCTCCTTTAAAAGGTCATTTTGTTGTCATTGTTGCAAATCAGTCTGCAGGTCATGAGCATGTCTGGGAGTTTATTATGCCTGGTAAGCTCTGCTTCAGGAGTTAATGATTCTAAAGAGCTTTGGAAAGCAGGAAATTACCTGCTGCCTTGTATTACAGCAGAAAAGAAAAGGCTTTTGCAGGCCAGGCCTGTATGGGAAGGGTGCTGGGAAGAACCTGGGAAAGGCTCTTCCTGGGACTGTCAGTTTTGACCTCTTGCAGAGAGGCAAACTGCTGGATGGGCCACAGGGAAAGAAAGTTAACAAGAAATAAAAGTCACAAGAAATAAGATCAGGTGAATCAGATTCCCATCTGATCGTCAGAACTGCATCAGTGGTCTCAGCAGACTCCAGGGGAGAGTTGCAGCACGAAGACAGCTTTCAGGAGGATGACAAATCTGGGCTAACAGGGATGAAGCCAACAGAGATGAAAGTTGCTCTGATAATATTGTGAGGACAGGGCCAACGTAAATGGTGCTGCTAAATACCTGTTTAGGAGTGACATTCCAAAAGCTTCTCTTTCCTTGTGGCTACGTGGGCAGTGATCAGCTGGATGGGAGCGCACAGAGCCCCTGTGTGCCATGTTAATGCTCACACCCCAGCAGGACACTCTCCTTCTATGGGGATTCTGCAGCTGCAGGTGCAAGTGCACGATTTTCACTTTCTGCTGATCTGTCAGTGACCAACAGTGGAGGATCCTGGTCCTTCAAGCCCCCATAGAGCCAATCTTTTAAGAAGTTGTAACAGTAATGAGACAACCATTCTGGACAACCACAGCTGGAAAGGCAACTCTGCAAAATGCTGTGTTCTTACCCTAACTTGGATGCTGAGCTGCTCAGCAGTGGACAGGCAATGTTTTGCTATACAGTTATCAGCACATTATCACATGCAAGGCCAAGCCCTGTTTGTGTGACAAAGCACAAGGCGCTGAGACAGCCCAGCAGCAGCTGGGTGGATGGAAGCTGTGACCCTTCCATCTCCAGATTCCTTCACTTTACAGAGAGCTTCATCTGCCCCTCCTGAATTACTCAGGAATACTGCAAACAATGGCTGTCCATGTTTGTAGCATGAAACCAAAAGCACACCGTTTCCCTCAGGAAACACACTGTTAGTACTTGCTATATTACTGCTTTGCTATTACTATTACTGTGAGTGCTTGCACCATGGAAGGCAGCTTTGGCAGTGGGGTGCGGGCCGGGCTCCAGGGGAGTTGGTGAAGTTTCCTCCACCAGTGACGGCTGCTGCTGGAGCCCAGTGCCCAGTGCTACGTTACGGCCCTTTGGAAAGCAGCGCGTGTTTGTCCACACATGCACACTAAGACACTCTTCAGGTTTGTCTAGCCAAAGTCAACAGATGTGTTCCAAGCTAAGTCACGCGCAGGCCAAAAGGGTTTCCACCACCAAAACGTCACGTGTTTTGTTCCAGCGGAGCTGTTTCCACAGCAGATCACACTGCAGGAGGAAACAGGGCAGTTTCAGCAGCCATCTCTCTCTTGCACTGCCACATGAGGCCCTATCCTGCAGTCTATTAGGAGTGTCCACTTCCCTTGAAACTGCCTCCTGAAAGCAAGCAAGTTTATCTTGATTCCCCCCTAAGTTACATAGAACTGGTGTAGGATATTCAACAACATAACAAATCAGTTCCCTGTATCATTAAAAATACTCTTTCTGGGTACAAACATTAGCCCTAGACCCCTCTCTGCCTCTCTTCCGTTTTTAATGATTGTCATATCCTTCTCCTTTTAGCAGTTAGTTCAGAATTTTATTTTTTTACTGCTGAATCTGGGGCATTGAGACAACTCCAATATCCCACAGGCAGATCATGGAATGCTTGCATAACTCATGCTTTAAATTCCTCCAGCCCTAAAACCCTATTTAGTCCCATTTTATACTGACTACATGTTGGTTTATTCAAGTTTATGTTCCACTGATTTACAAGGCATGATACATCCGGATTCAAATTAGTTGTATTGATTGTTTAATTGAGGATGAGGACGTGAGTGTAACTTTAAGCCCCCAAACTGGCTGATTGTGGTAATGTTGCTAGGATGGTGGTAATTCATCAGTTTTATTAGTTTCATAGGACAAGCATCTATGCTTTTGATTCTGCAGGCTAAAAATAGCCTAATGAGTCTATTTTTTTTTTTTTTTTAGTAAACAGTGTTTCTAATAAGTAAATAGTGCTTTTAGCAAAGTTTTGATTAATTAGAAAGAAATGTAATATTCTGTTGCCAAGAGCTGATCTTAATGATGAAATAAATATCCCTGCATAGGAAGTTTTGACTTAGTTTAGGGAAGCAACCTGCACTACACTAGAGAATGATTTGCCCCAAGGCAGCCTGTTCTAGCACAGCGCTGGTTACAACACAACCTGATTCCCAGTGCCTGTGCACTGCACTCCACACGGGCTGGGCACAGCGCAAGTCATGTTGAACAGAACGGGAATGAGTGCTCTGTCTGCAAGCTACTGCAGTTTGCCCATCTATAATGTGGGCAGTTTAACATGTCACATGGCCTCTCTGGTACCTACAGCATTATCTGTCATTACTCACAGGCCGTCACAGGGAATTTTAGTAGTTGGTACTTCTTAGCTGCGCTGAGACCCGCCAGTCAGTGGTGCTTTGTATGTCCTAAATAAACCTCTGGGTGCCTTTAGAGTGGGGTGCCCCACTGTGTCCTGCTGAGCACAACAGCACCACTGGCTCCAAGAGAAGGGATTTAGGAAAGGATGACATATGTGACCCGAACTGGGGCACAGGAGAGCAGGAGAGGGCTGCTGACAAATACGTCTTTCTTATTTTTACTAACAAATAATGCAAGTATATAGAGCATGTGTTTAATGGCAAGAGAGTGATGGGAGTTCGGAGCCCTTTACGTTGGCTCTAACGCTTCCTGCTAATGCATTTCCTGTGCAGGTCCTGTGAAGCCACACACCTCGTCACCCTCCCGTACCGAAAGGCAAAGGCTGCGCCGGTGTTTGCTCTTATGTAAATGACGGCACAGTGCTCCTGACCTTCCGATTAATTAGCACTTCCAGTGTGTTTTCCAACATCCTGATTTCACCTCTGTCTTCTGTGAACACCATATTGTTCACAAAAGATGCCTTATTATAGGGGAGGCTTTATTTGGATTTGACATCTCTCAGCATGCTTTTTTTAAAAAAAATAAGAAAAACTAATCCAAGTAAAGTTGCCACTATAGAAATTACAGAACTCTGAGTATCAAGCATATCCAATACACTCACAAACCCAAGCCTTAGGGATCTAACTCCGTGCTCGGCTTCCAAGAAGCCTCCTGCTCAGGCCGGCTGTTGGCCCTCAAGTTGGAGTCACCTCCCACTCAAACTCTGCAGTTCCCACCCAGCACTTGCCGGGTGCCCTGAGGCAGAGAGGCCCGGCCGGCCCTGCTGCTTCCTGCTCTGTCCCACAGCCCCTCTCTCCTGGCATGGCTGCCAAACACAAAAACTAACACGACATTTGGGCAAGTTCCTGCACAAATGTAACGGATACGCATATATGGGTCTGTATTTATAAGTATTTATTTGATACCTAATTTTATTTTATTTGCTACATTATGTTTCCTTACTTGAAAGCACTTTGAGGAAATGTTCTAGTCAAAACTGCTTGATCTACATTACCAGAAGGGAAAACACAATGAAGCCATAAGCTAGAAGAAAAATCACAACAGGCCCTTCCAACCACCTTTGAATAATTTCTAGAAGCTGGTAGAGAAAGGGGTGTTTTGAACAGAAAAATATATTTTTATTAATTGCAGTAAAATCTGTCCCCGGTAACTCAAAAAGAAATTACTTTTAAAAAGTTCCACAATTTCCATCTCACCGCAGCATATTGCACTTATTGACTTGCAGTCAAGTCTAGAAGGGCAGCTTTTGCTTTGAGTTATTCTCAGCCTCAGCTAAAATGCTAGACCACTCAGCTGCCTTCTAAGTGAAAACTGAATGCAAATGCCAGAATAATTAATAGTCAAATAATTTGCCGAAATTCAGACGAATTCAAGCCCTGCTAACTATGTTTAAAGAAGTGTGAGAAAGCTATGAACAGAAGCAGAGCTTTTGTAATGAAGGGGAAATTGCAGTATTAATTGCTTCATCTGAGACATCCTGGACTCTCTTGTTGGTCGTTTTATGCAAGTGTCTTGTGATGTCTTGTTTTTGGGTAAGTGGCGCCACGCTTGGATAGAAACCTCCTTGCTGCCCTTGCTTAACATGAGCTTGGCTGTCAGCAGTGCTTGAGTTGCACAGTTCGGGGCTTTGTTTAAAGCTCCAGAAACACTTTGCTGCTTCTACAGAATTTCTTTGGATATCTTTGTTTCAGAAAAGCAACATAAAGGCCCATCAAGCTGTGTTGGGCCTTTCTGCTTTGTCTTTTAACAAGATTTCTTAGCTCTCCTGATCTTGCACAGTTATAAACCAGATGAGTGGCAGCTAGAATTACTAGTTACTCCACACATGTATGCAGCATCCTTTCTATTTATTATATATAGTTGCTAGGAGGGAGGAAGGTTACAAGAGAAGTCTGCAAAAAAGCCCTTGATGTGTGTCCTTGCACCTATGTTCAACCTATAGAATCCAGCTCCTTTTATGCCAGTCAAAGGCGAGTGTCTATGGAGACTTGCTATACTAACACAAGTAACATCATAGGTAAATACCCCCCCCGCATAATTACTATTAAAACATGTGCATCAAATTGAATGTACAAAGGTAACATGAAATTCAGGCCTAATGTCTTTTGATAGCACTATAATCTCTTAGGTTAATTACAAAGCAGTAATTACCCCTCAAACATATATGTTTAAAAGAAGAAAAAAGACTTAAAGCATAAGCACTTCTATCTACTTCAAACAATTTGCTTTGGATCATCTTTTAACATTCTCTGTTAAATTGCTTCAGGGATGCCAGAATTCATTAGAAATATTCATGCAGGAAGCAAAAAGAAGAGAAAAAAAATAAAAACCACAACTCCTTTCCTCCTACCTACACATAAAAAGGCTTAAACAGTCTCCTAACAAAGACAACTTGCAAGCAAAATCCCTCTAAGCTCTGTGAAACGTGTACACCTACCTACCTTTGGAAAATTACCTGCTCCTTTCCACATCCATATATAGCCATATATACAACAGGCTACTATGAAGACACTAGTGTCGATGTGCCTCAAGACAAGGGGAGTTGTGCCTCAGCTGCCATAGGGAATGTGGGTATCTGGGTCAGCCAGCCAGCCCTGCCACCCAGGTACATGGTACCCTGCGGTAGCCTATGCCGAGTGAGTCAGTTTATGGACTCCTTCGTGCCCACGCAGCCCACGATTTTGTATTGCACAGCCTGCTCTAATGGAAAGCCTTTGTAATGAAGAAATAACCTCAAGACAAAGCATTTAGCAAAGACACTAACTGTAACAGTAGCATTTGAAGAGTCTCCTCAATATTTCAAAGTCTTCGGAGAAGTCCAAACCTTTGGACTTTTGGAGGTCCCAAAAGACCTGTGGTGTTCCAAAAAGAGTGTGGTATACTCAGTATTGATATCAAGTTCACTACTAGATTTGTTTCACACCTGGCTGCACTAAAGACAGTCAAAATTCACCTAGACCCACTTCTGGAAGAATGGCATTCCCTGATACCCCCAGGGAAGCCATTTTTCCTCTTGATGCACAGAGATTCCAAGAATGTAAGAAAGGCACCTTGTAGATGTAGAACCCTGGTTATTGCCAATAAAACCACCTTTATCCGCACTGCACCGCGGTACTGTGCTGTTCTGTACGTACTGTACTGTGTCTTTTGCTTCAGCCACCACTAAGAGCTTCTCTCTTTCTTCCCCACTCAGGGCCGATGCATCAACTTCACCAGAGTTCAATCTCAGTAAAGAAGGAGAAGAGGATCCCAGGAGAACCTGCAGCCACATTGCCACTTCTCAAGCAGCCAAAGACGCCCGAGCACGTCCGCGAATTGCTTGGATCACGGTCAAGCCTGAGCTTAGAAGGTTTCTCCGTTCCCCTCTTGCAGGAGGCCGCGGGGCTGTCCCCAGCTCTTGCCCCTTCCCACGTTACGTTAACACCCTGTGATTTGTGGCAGTGACAACAAGGGCAGCATTGACTTGCATGCCGACACTTAGAACACACAGCACGCACGTGCGAGGAAAGATGCAGACAACCAAAGATGCTAATTTTTTAATTTTTTTAACTAATTTTTAAGGACTACAGATTCTCAGGACGCAATGTGCTTTCAGCGGAGATGCAGAGTTTCTCAGATGCAAAGACGGCACGTGTTATTTAAATAGGCCTATTTAAATAGTCCCTATATAAAAGGACTATTAGCCATAGGCGAAGGATAAAAATTCCCACCAGGCTAAGCAAATGCAAGAGTTCACTGCCTTACAGCGATGTCAGATCAGAAAATCCTTCTGAGTCTCCCATTGCATCGTGCCTTACGGGAACCTTCTGACTGGAAATCTTGTCATTCTAACACTGAAAAGTGCACACGCATGACAAAATGTAGACAGGGTGCCTCAAGGTATTGGTAGCAAGCAAGACTTTGCCCTTTAGTTTTTGAAGACACCTTTCTTTCATTATGCACCCGGGACAGGAAGAAAATTAATAGAGCGTTATTCCACAGGAAGACAGCCTGTAACCAGAGATCTTGAGCGGAGTTTGAGGGACTGATGCTTCAAGACCTTGACACTGTGGCTGGTGGTTTTTTCCCCTTTCCTGCATTCAAAGTTCAGTAGCGCATAAAACATCATCATCTATAAACATACCTAACAGTAGTAGGCTTATGTATCCTTTTTTTTAGATTAAAAAAAGCAGTAGCCACTAAGCTGGTATCTCAGGGTTTTTTTCCCCCCTAAATCTCCAAGGGCTCTTCAGCGTCACAAGCCAGCAACTCTCTTTGCATGAGAATTTCAAAGTTTAATTAATATAATTAAAGGCAACAGCAAGCAGCAGCCTGTGAAGATTTTGCTCATCTTTTTTATGCCTTTTGACATTGAATGACCTATTACTGTATGTGCATTACTCGGTTTTCGAGGGGGCACTGAGCATTGGTTGAGATTCAGCAATGGAAAAAGACCTCCTTCCATCAATTTAGAAATTAAATTTACGGGAGCGCCGGCCATCACAAAACATTGACAATGTATGTATTATAATTTTTTAGAAAAACCAGTGTCGTGTCACGTCGACGATGCCAAATTATGTTAGCGTGAGCGGAAACACTGTGGGGGAGGAAGGAGGGAGCAGCTGAAGAAAAAGGCTCAAATGATCCAGTCACTTTCGATACTGTACTTCAGATGCAAAATGGATATTCGAGTCGAAACCTGACAAAGCGCGCCCGCTTTGATGGGAACTGGTATAGACAATGACCAGTGGCTGGGTCAGTGGGATGTCTCTCTGCGAGCAGGGAGGCTTATCAAATGACACTAAAAATAAGTTCAACAACCATCACATTTGAGGGGAAAAGGCGAACATTTCACATTTGGTGGGCACAAATGTGTGCAAGATGGAAAGAGCAATGCGGAGCGTCCTGGTCTAATTATCTCCTTTGTGCTCTTCGTTGGAATCGCAAGGGACATAAATAATTCTTTTGGTCGATGTCCAAATTCGTGGCACTGCCCAAAGAAGCCTTTACATATATCTACTCGCTTACATCTTTTGCTTGAGTTTATTTATGTCACTGGTAGCCTCGTCAACAGCCCTGTGTGCACATTAGACTACAAATAAAACAATTACCTAAGTTGCTGTGATGTTTGCTTCTTCATCCTTCCCCTTTGCATCTTCTTCACACGTTAAACGTTAATTTTTGCAGCTAGGCAGTCTCGCTCGCTACCAGCTCTGCCCCACAGAGCACCTTGGCGTGGCCTCCCGCGGCGCGCCAGCGCGGCATGTCACCGCCTGACTCGGGGGCTTCCCGCTCTTCCACAATTATTCCAAACGCATCAGACACGCTGGTACGTACAATATGGAGCATTAGGAATGGAAATAGAACAACAAAGTGCCCAAAGAGATCGCTGTTGCATGCAGCCTCAGTCCCACTTAGATACCATTGGTTTGGAGTGCTTTGCAGCCCACGTGCACTAAAGGCTGATGTTATTCGTGCAGACCAAGCACCAGCACGGCTTTGGGTCATTTCAAGCCTTTGAGAAAACCTCGGGGTATTGCCCAGCTCAGCTCAAGGTGGAGACCCAAACACTAAGGAGGGTCACGAAGACCCAAGTGCTCCTATAGCGCTCTCGGGATACTGGAGCAGCCCCGGCAGAATACTACACTGCTCAGACACCACGTTAAAATCAACTCTCTGCTCTTTGGCTTATTTTTCCTCCCCCTTTAATGTAAAGCCACGTTTCCTTCTGCGAAATTGTCAGTTTGTATTTCAAGCAGTGGGTTGCATAACATCGAACAAACACGCAGATGCAGAGAAGGCTTTTCCCTCCCATAGATCTGCCATCTCTCACAGAATATTTGTAACAAGAATAACCAGAGAAATACAAATTCCCTAATAATCTTTTGCTCTCTATAGCTGTCTATCCATATTCATTGAAAACACTGTGGAATGGGCAATTTTTCATGGAGTGGCTGATACCAACCAAAAACGTATTTCAGGCATCTACACTGACTTCCTCTTCTAATTGCCACGATATTACAGTATGTTACACTCTTCATTTAGTGTAAGGTAACACCCTAAGATTTTCTTTAACATACAATGTGGAATATCTATCACAAATTATTTGGGGGGCAAGAGGCATAGGATAATAATATTTAAAATCTCATGATTCAGAATGACACAAATTAAGAATTATTTGGCCCAAGAGCTTAAATACTTGAGAATAATAGAATCAGTAGGTTTATATAGCACGACTCTTGCACAATTTAAAATTGTACATGTCTCCTTCTACTAAGAGCATACGTTATATGTTTTTTATATCTGTTATATCCTGGATAAGAAAAGCAGTAGTGTCCTGAAAAGACAAATGAATAAAAAAGAGATTTAGAAAATTTCCTCCGTAGCAGTATAGAAAAAAAATACTCATAGTTTTGAAATGGCTCTTTAAGAAGATGCTTGTTATTATTTCAGGATCTTATTTCTGAGCCTAAAAAAATCCAAATACAGATGAGAGCACATCTCTAGGTATCAGGTACCATGATCCTTTACATGTTAGCCGGATCAAAGTCACCCGATCAGAAGAGAAATCTCAGAAAATTTTGGGAGAAAGTGTGCAAATCCAGAGTTTCCCTCTCAAGAAGAAACCTCCTTTCCCAGGAACTAAACTGCTCTGCCTGAATCTCCCTTCTGTGGCAAATGAGTGGTTAGTTGCAAGTAAGCAGAGCACAAGACTGTCTTTCTAAGGCGAGCACTAAAAATATATCCCCTTTTCCACGTATGTCGCACTATGGTTTGGAGGCTTTAATCAGTGCTTGCATCCTTGGGTTTCTAAAAAGGACAGGGCATATAAAACATGTACTTTTTCCTCAAAGACAAAACCAACTTGGTTATTTTATGTTGTAAACAGCAAAGATAGCATAGAACAAAGAAAAGAAGAAGTCTAAAAAAGCCCTGCTCCCTGGCAATTTTAAAATTCAAAAAAAATGGCTGGAGAGAGGAAAATAAGAGGAATTTATCTGGAGCTGTGTATTATTTGACTGACCCGTGAGTGCGCGGTATTGCATGGGACCTGCAGCACCCCTTTGCTCTCCACGCAGCACAATGAGCACCCCGGGTTGGTGCGCGCTCGGCAGCGGCTCCCGCGCCGCTCGCGGACTCGGCGCGCTCGCAGCCTGCCGGCGACGCGCAGCACGAGGCTGCCTCGTTCCGCGCTCCCCCAAATGAAGCCTGACTGCATTCCCACAGTGATGCTCCCAGCTCCAGGGCACCCTGCTGCAGACATGGTGCAGGGGAGCCCAGCAGAGCTGAGGCACTGGGAGAACGCAAAGCTGCAGGCTCTGCGGCACGCGGGGCTGGGGCTCACACGAACGGCACTGGGATCCCCTTGCTCTGCCGAGATTTCACTTGCCCGTCATGGCACAGCAAAATCTACCTTATCGCATATGAGCACATCACCAAGAGGAAAAGTGCACCGGTGAAATACCTTTTTTCATTTTTTTTCCCTAATGAGCAATGTGCAGAACATGCAGAAACACTGTGAGCTAGTCCTTGAGGAGCTTCAGTTGTGACTAAGAGGAAATGGGATTTATATCAATGGGAAAGGGCATTGTGAGCAACAGAACTTCCCAAATCAGACAAGGCTGATTTTGATATTAAGAGCATCTAATTCACTGGAGATAACACAAAACAAAATGGAAATGAATTTTTAAGTGTTCATCTTCAGTCAGTTTTTAATTTAACTAGACCTGCTGTTTTCACCAGACATTAATCTGTTGAGCTTAAATAGCCTGAGACAGGTTGGGCTGATCTCTGTAAGGTGAAAGGTAAGGGAATTTTCTCAAGTGCCACAACGCAGGTTTATTCCAAGCTACAAATGCAGCCTGAAAACCCAGCCGGCCTGCTACAGATTCATGCTGCTATTTTTCCTCCAGGAAATCACTGTGCTGTGTTTCTGCTCATCTCCCTAGTTTAGGTGAGGTCACGCTGCTGGAGCCTTGCAACGGGCCGCGCTGCCGATGCGATCCGCAGTGTCCAGGCTGTTTCAGAGCAGGAGGCAGCGCTGGGTTTAACTGCCTCGGCCAATGGCACCTCGTGCAAGTCACCCCCACCTTCCTTGCGCTCTCGAGAGGCCACAGACACCCCATTCGCCAGTCTCCTCGGAGTTAGGGTGACACCAGGCTGCGCCGCCCACCCCTCTTGCTTCTAAGCACGTCCTTATTAAAGCCCCAAATAGGGTAGATGTCCCCTTTGGTACTTCTGCCCTCAGTGCAGGAAAGGACTAAGGGACTTTGTGTGCTGTCATTTTAGCCTAAACCTATCTTCTAGCTGGGGGAGAATTTCCTCTCTTCCTAGGGCCTGTCTTTCATGGCAACCAAGGAGGTTAAAGGAACGGAGCGCTATCAATGAGGTCTTTCCAGGTGGGCAAAGTCTGCATTTTATTCAGCGATTACTCGCTGCCTCTCGACTAAAATAACACTGGGCTTCTGTAGAATAGTTTTCTTTTTTTCTAGCTCATTGGGAAGCAGTGAAGGTGCCATCACCATCTGCCTTTAGATTTTAGCTCGCTCAAACTTCTCACTCGTGAGAGGAGCCTCTGAAGAGAAATTTGGAGACTGAAGGTGACAGCGTAGGGAGGAGAGAAGGCTGATTCCAACACCTCCTGCTCGTGCCTCTCACTTGCTGCAGGATGTGTCCCATCTCCCAGCAAACTTTAAGGATGTCCTGGAATGTTTTGCTATGGAAGAAAATTTGACACAGAAGTTGTGGTCATGAGAACGGCCAGTGCTTGCGGTTTAGGCAGGTAAATTGCCAAAGAGATGCTGACAGTGTGAGGTCCTATTCAGACCTAGCCACCGAGTACTGCATTTGCACATATCATCTGAGTGAGGTTCATAGGCAAGACTTACATGGGTCCTGTGGCCCAAGCTCCTGAGGATGCCTTATCCCATCCACACGCACATGTCATTGACTTATGGGCTAAAGATCCACTCACATCACCGGGATTTAAGCCTGTATAAAGCTAAGGATTCATTTATTTTCCTCTCAGTAGTGGCAAGCACGTGCCTATATTTTGGAGCACTTCTTGGCAAAGCCCTGCTAACTCTTCTCCAAGCTATGGCCCCTGGTTTGGAAAGCCTACCAAGGCCTTGAGGATTAGCAAGAGAAAACACAAAGTGGTGGGAGATGGGATGCAATGTTAACAGTACATTGATGTAAATATACAGTAACCTGACTGAGATGAGGGAATACATTATGAGTTAACTTTCTGTAGAAGCTACAACTAAGTGTTTAAAGATATAAATATTTCCTTTCATGAAAGAAGACCAGCCAGAGCGGTCTCCAATGGTCTTGTCAGAGCAAGAGGTAAGATTTGCCCTTGTCTTCAGGAGTAAGAAAAGGATCCAACTCTAGGAGCTGACTTTGAAAGTGGCACCATTGAAATGACAGGAGGCAGATGTCAATGTGATGTAGAAAAATACACCAAGAGAAGAAAAGCTAAAGCAGGTAGAAATGTACTGATCCAGAACTTAGGAGCTTAGGCAAGTAAACGTTACATTCACTAATGAGTATCTCCCAAATATCTCTTGTGCTGTTATAAAATTATTTTATGTCAAAATTCCTAGTAAGAGCCTTATTAGACCTGGCATGTACTATTTTATTTCAAAAATCTGTTTTGCATTGGCTCAATTAAAATTGTTATATATTTTTGGGTCTTATGTAGGTGCCATCTGTTTAACAGTACAAATGGGCCCTGTGATGCACTTGCAAATTTTCTGCTGCAATAATTTTTTTAATATAATGAGGGACTTCAGATATGAGAAAGTGCCTATAGTCAGTGGGTTTTTTTTTTTGGCAGTAAACTTGCAATGATTCTTACTGTGTTACAGGGATGGCTCCGTATCCTATGGAAAAGCAAACAGTTGATCTACATGTTTGCACCAAAGCCATATTATTTTATTCACACTTATTTTTTTATTTGCTTGTTCTGCCTCAATTTGTAAATAAGCTCATTTTTCCAAACTGGAATCTATAGGATTGCTCTCAGCTGGTTCTGTATGCCTGTATGCTGCTGCCTTCCACTGAGTTCTCTGGATTAAAGGCTAGACGCGATTTAGTTCTCTGGACTAAAGGCTAGACCCAAGTCTAGCTGAGAAAGGGACAAGTGCCGTGCGCTGGTAGCACCTGGTCCCACTGCCTCATGGGTGCTCTGCAGCGCAGTGAAACCTGGGGATACATCTCCTGGGAAACAGGACTAAGATCTGCATTTATTTATTTGTTTACTTATATCTTGCTACTATGTCCCAAGCACTGAAATGCTGCCTCCAACCACTAACCGCCAGAAAGCCCCAAACCCAGCCCCATTAGTCTCAAATTGTGCAAGATTCCTCCTTGCCTTTTGCAGGGAAGGGTGTTTCCAATGAAGCCCTGCAGCTCCTTTTGAAGTAGTCTGTTTTGCTCTGGAGCCAAGAGAGGGATGTCAACTTTTTCAGTACGTAGAATTACTCTTTGACTCCTATAGCAGATCCAACTGGCCAAAGTGCTCAGCTACACGCAACACTCTTTAAGTAGTCGAGCAGGAGAGGCCTCTTTGAGAAAACCACCGGTCAGAAAGGGAAGGTCAGCACAAACTGTTCGGAAGCACTGAAACTGTTTGGAAGAACTGTTCCTGGCCACCTGAAGGAGCAGCAGGGTGAGGTTCCTTCTCGCTCTAGACTAGCTTCTGACAGCACAAGGCATCCTCAAACATCTGCTCCGACTGCAATGCCATAGCACAGCACTGGATTTACAAGGCAGTTACAAGCTAAAGCAAAGACCATGCACTGCGAGGCCCCCCTGAATCCACAGCGAGCATTTAACACTCCATCGCAGGTGGCCTTTACCCACCACCTCTCCACATTATCCATCCACTCCACAATGCCTCCGTACTTAGGACAGCTGCACAGGACATTGTCCACACCCCAAATACATTGTAGCTATCGACTGAACTGTGAACTGCTGATTAAATTATGTAGTTAAGCCAACGTGCATGGGCAAAATTAATTGAATTACAAAACTGATGGGTTCAGTGTTACCTTGTTGGAACGGGGAGGCTGGGCTATGTAATGCTTGATCTCCTCTTATTCGATTAGGTAAATTAGGAAACAACAGTGTGAAATGCATTATTGTAGTAATGCAACATCCAAAAGGAGAATCTCATTAGAGCTCTGGCCTCAATGTTTTTTATTTTGAGTCCACATGGGCTGAGGAAGAATGATTTGGCCAGAAGTATGTATTGTTTTTTAAATTATGGTAGAATTATCCAGTAATAAACAGCACGTTAAGAGTAGGCTTTAGTCATTTGAACCTGTCCTTATAAAAAATATCTGTATGCTTCTGCAGAAATGTAACGTAAGGGGAACCGCCAATGGGAGGAGATGCCCGAGGCAGACGAGGACAGGGTCAGAGAGTGTGTTCTGTTGACCCAAGTTCACATAGAGAGAAAAAGCTGCCTCGGAGAAAGGAACACAGAACTACAGAATCACAGAATATTCAAGGTTGGAAGGGATCTCTAGAGATCATCTAGTCCAACCTTTCTGCTCAAGCAGGGACACCCAGAGCCACAGGGTGGCATCCAGGTGGGTTTTGAAGACCTCCAGAGAAGTAGACTCCACATTGGCACCCTCACAGGAAAGAAGTTCTTCCTCACATGAAGATGAAACTGGTTGTGTTGCAACTTAGACCCATTACCCCTTGTCCTGTCACTGGCCACCACTGCAACTTACAGGAGATGCCTGCACCGCCCTGCAGCCTGGGCTCCTGCAGCGGGGGCGCTGGGAAGGTCGCGCCGCGTCCGCGCTGCCTCTCTGGGACAGGCATCTCTGGAAGGAAAGGCTTGAATCCAAGGTCACTCCGTAACGCTGGCGGAGAACAAACACACGGTGTAAAACAATGCTACACTTCCCATGTAAGAGGGTTTTATGAGAAGAGCTGGTTCAGAGATAAGTTGGTAAAGGGTCACTTCACAATATAGACCTTTCAAATTGCAGCTCAAACTCAGAATTAATTATCCTTTCACTGTCTAGGGTTTTCTTTTCTTCTTTGCTTCACATTAACCACAGCTGAAATTATTTTAAAGCAATGATCTTGAACGTCATGTCCTTCAGCCGGCCCTGAAAATCCATTTTCTATGGAAAGCCTCCTTTCTCTTCCAAGATTTCTGTTAGTCCATAAAGCTCATCAAGGCTCTGGTTCTCTAGAGGTGTCAGATGCTAGAATAATACCCAGGTGTCTGCTTGCTGGAGCAGTTCCAAGGCACTTTATTAGCATGAATAGGCCAATTTGAAAGCAGTTTAACTCCTTCAGTTTCCAGGGATATTCAGCACGTGTCCTGCCACAGCAGGAGACGTGGCACACAGGCACAGCTGCAAATACAGCGACAAATTTCGAGCCATCAAGTTGGGACATAAAACCAGAACACCAAGGGCAACACAGATAGGCAGAGATGCACTAGCTGGACAAATGAGAATATTGTTTTGTGCTGTTATACCTATGTAAAACTGTCTGTAAGGCTAGAACTATTCAAAAGCTCCCACACTCCATTGGAAATGCATCTTTTCTCCCATTCTGTTTTAAATGCAGCACGGAGTAGACAGTCCCAAGTCAAATCAGCCTCTACAGAGAGCAAGCGACTGTGGATCTGGGACATGACTTTAGGTTTGAAGTCGAACCTGCCTCCTTGCCTGCCTAAATTATTCTGCCTGCTATCATGGAAACCTTAGCTTTCTGCGCCAGGATTTTACAGTGGTGCTATTTGAAGTTCAGTTAGACACAGAGGCCTCACAGGTACCCTGCGATTCTTGTTGGGGAGATGCTCATGTTTGGTGTTTATATTAAGAACAAAAACAAAGACCACCTCAGGATGGTGAGAGTTTTTTGACCACAGCTTAA
Organism: Nothura maculosa; assembly: GCA_032353885.1. Lineage (NCBI taxonomy): Eukaryota > Metazoa > Chordata > Aves > Tinamiformes > Tinamidae > Nothura > Nothura maculosa. Next base: position 5,111,194 of record JAUBOD010000268.1, on the reverse strand, counting down.
TGCTGCAACTTGGAAACGAGGGGACTTCAGCATGGACATTAGCTCACAGCCGAGCTGGTGTAAAGAGCCCTGGAAAACCACTCCCTATGAGCTACACAACACTCAGGAGTGGAAACGGTTCCGTCCCACAGAGACTGGCTGACCTCTGAGGCAGGGGATTGGTTTCTTAGTGCCCTTCCTGGCTAAGGGCTTGCCAGCGGAACGGCTGGCTGCCTGAGATGGATGGGGCACCGGAATGGGAACAGTCTGAGTTCAGCTACAGCCCGGGCAGCCCAGACAGCCAGCAGGCTGGGAGGGGTTTCCTAAGTGCCTAACAAATCTCCTCCATCCTCAGGCTCATCTTGCCAAGGAGAAAAAATGTTGGCACTGGCCATCACTGCAATACATTAGATGCAATAGCTGGTGAGGAATGTCATACTTTCCTGCTACTGAGACATATTCTGAGTGTTGGCACAACCTATGGTCATCTGACTAAATGCAGCCTGGAGCAAAAGAAATGGAGATGCAGCTAAGCTGTGGGATGCTTAGATGTGTGATCAGGAACTACGTGGCTGAGGCCAGCTGTGGCTAACACCAATAGCTTGCTATCTAGCATCCCTACACACTGCTGTTTCCCTTGTGTGTTTTCTGCAGGATAATAAATAGTATACTGAAAGATGAAACACTCGCAGCATCTCCTAGTCATCTTCCGGGACCTCGTTCCTGAGTCTATAAATGGGAGATGAATCCTGACAGATTTTGGCCAAGCTAAGATGCCTCTGCTGTTATGAACGGGATGCAGTTTACGTAGGAGGGAGACACTTCAGATGCCTCTGTATATTTGAATGTCTCAAACAGAACTTCAGCAGAGACAGGTTGCTATCAAACATAGGTGCCTAAAAGGGCCTCAGAGACACTTTTGGTCCAATAAGCCTCTAATGCTTACAGCTTCCCTGTTAAATAGGCCTCCTGATTCTTAATTTTCCAAATCAGCTCACTGGAGTTTCCATCAAGGGCTTAGGAGTTCCCATGTTCCGAGTCACAGGCTTCCCATTCACTTCCTGTGCTGCCAAGCAGGTCATTATAATCCTCCTACACCCACAAGCAGGAGCTAGGGAGCGCAATTCCTCCTGCGGGGGCTGATCTGCCATACAGTAATGCAAAAACCCACGCGAGAGGCTCTTCTCTCTAATGCAGGAGCAGCACTCCGACTTGGAAGTCATGCTGCTGCTCTTCCTCCTGCTAACATTTCCCAGTGCAATAACCCAGCAACTTCAGCGTTTCTTCACCCCTGGACAAATCAGCTGGGAGCCTTGTGTCCTGGATTAAGGCTTGCTTACGGCACCCTTCCCCACCAGAGAGAGCTGTGGTGTCCTCCCAGGAAATTGTTTTTCCTAAGGGGTTGATCAAGGTCAGCAAGATGGGTGCTGCCCAAGAACACTAAGAGCAGCACCAGGAATGAAAATGTATCTTACTATTTTTAATAGCTCTGGTTGTGTACACAATAGAGCCAATAGTAATATAATACTTAATTTTCTTTCTTCTCCATATTCATTTTTATTAGCTATCATCTAATTTCTTGCTATCATTACTTGGCTTTGCTAATGCAAACTTTGCCTAGAGCATGGGGTCATTTTTGCCTAAAATGGTGTGTGATGTTACCAACATCTCAGGGCTTTTTTAAAGTCGATCTCTTACAAAAAAAAACCCAAGGGATTGGCTAAGCTCTCACAATTTCCTTAGGAATGAACAGGAAGGGATAACCACAGTATCTTAGGCAGACAACCACAATGTCTTAGGCAACACTGCGGGGTAACTGGAGGTAAATGTTGACTTTTTATGAATACTGTTTGCTTCAGTTGAAGACAGGTGAATATGCAGGAAAGACTTTGTCATATTTAGAGTGTTAATTGGTCAAAAGCTCTCTTGGTGATTTTGCTATCAGTGCCAGCAAGTCTTGAGTGTTAATTGCTAAAAATTCCTAGAAGAGGTGAAGACTGGTGGAGTGCAAAACTTCAAATGAGTGAAAGGTAAATGCAGAAGTAACTGGATGAAATGAACAACTTGACAGAGAGGCTAGATGTTACAAGAGGTCACTTTAGGCACAGGCTCCACCGTCCGGGTGACGCTGTTTGCCTCGCCCAAACGCAGGAGGAGGGAAGGGGAGTTGTCCATGGTGGCTGCTCAGGAGACGAGTCCCTGCTGGCAGTGCCAGGGCCGGGCGCTCACGGCCGCGCTCGCTCTGGGCTGCGCAGGGAAGGCAGCTGCGCGGCAGCGTCCGGCCCACCTCTCCCTGCCCACAGTGGGCAAGAGGCCCTACGGCCCATGCGAGCAAAGACAGGATGTGTCCCCAGGGCTTCCGAGAGGGGAGGCCGGGGCAGGGCTGGCGGGTTGTGTCCCCGCTCCAACCATGCAAACAAGCAGCAGCAGTGCAGGCACCGGGGATGTGAAGATCCTGTCATCACTCACTTAAAATAACAACTCTGAGCATATGCCCTTGGTTCTCTAGGAACTAGAGATATCTTGGGCCTCTATTTCTTAGAGCTCTGGGAATTTGCTTTAGGAAAAAAATCAGCAGGGCCTGTTAAGTCTAGAGCACATTTAGCACAGCACTGTATCCCAGGGACCCGGCCTCTTGCTCAGCAGCAAACGGGGATCAGTGTCACCAGGTGAACAGCTGACAAGGGTCTACATGGAGGAGAGCGAGTGCAGAGACCAGCCCATCACACCTGATCTTTGCTGTTATACAGACAGGCTACTGCTAACTCTCGCGGTTACCGTGATAGCCCAAGCATCCATACAGTCCTGGCTCTAAGAGGGACACAGGGCAGGCAGCCCCAGAAGAAAAGAAGAACACAACTGAAGGACAGGACAAGTGTAAATAGCATTTTCCCTATTACATTACATTTCTCCCATGTTACAACACTTAGCAGCTCAGGGTTGCTCCGATCCAAGACAGGGATTTTCATATAATAGCTCTGAAGATCACATGGGATCGATCCCACCCTTTCACGATAGATGTTAGCTTTTCTTAACTAGCCAACATGCAGAATTGGACTATGGAAAATAATTAAAAAAAATCTCCCACCTTAAAAAAAGCATTCATTTAAAAACAAATCTTCGTTTAAACTGCACGGTGGGTTACTTCAAAGACTAGAAAAAAAGTTGCAGACTGGACTCACCAAGGACTGTAACATTTGAGAAGAACATTGAGGAATCCTAGTGGCAGTCCGGACAATTTTTAAAATCAAACTGTATCTTTCACATGAAACACAAGTTTCAACTGACGACACTACCCCTTTTATCCCCTTCTTGATGTACATTTGCTAGAGGATGGAGGCACGCAGGGGCAGGCCTTCCTCTAAAGCAGGGCTTTGCACCTACGCCATTAGCTGCCAGCCTCTCCTTCCTCTTAGCAGTTGGGGGTTCCTCCTCATCCTCCTTTCAGTGATACTCAGCAGCTTTGCACACAAAGCCATTTCCCTAAGGCCTTACTCTGAATGGACTTAACATCCATGTCAATAAATTAATGAGTTAAAGCTTTGCAAAGTAGGGTATGGACTAAAAGACAAATCTCTGCCACGCTCCTACCATGTCATCTGGTTTCTCTGAAGTCTCTATGTCTAGAATTGGAAATTTTGGTACCCATTGCAACTAACCACCTTTGCTGTAGAGCTAGCTCTGCAGACTTGTACTTTTGCTGGAGTGGAAATAGGGTGGTCACTGATGTACCTCACAAGAAATTGCAAGTCAACAGAAAATAGAGAGATTTTTAATGCATAAGTAAACTTTGAAGTCCTATATCAGAGAGAACAAACTACACACTGCAGAAGTAACAGGTTCCTGATAAAAGAAATGACTTTTGAGACTGATCAGTGTGTAGGTCTTGTTTTCAAAAATGAAGAGATGTCTGAGGACTTGGCACTGCCAAACTACTGGGCACAGGGACCAAATCTGTCCATCTTTACTACATCTGCATCTACCGTATGAAGAGGTCACACAATGCTGCCAAGCCTTGTGGCAATGCACTCTCAAGCTACACACACAGACTGCAGGACTTCTCAGAGACTAGCCACTGAAATCTCCCCATCTGTAACTAAATCAAAGCAGCTGATGAAGAGGCTTCGCTCCTTCACATCACTTCCTCTGCACAGGCCAGCTGGTAACCACCAAAAGTTCCATTTTTTAACGTTTCATAGGGAACTGTTATTTGTCAGAGAGTGCTTGTGTCCAATCTCACTGCTATAACTCAACTGGAAGACTTCTAGTCGTTTCTTTAGTTCCTGATAAAGCTTTAAACCCACTAAAGCCTTTGGAAAGGAACCCGTGCCACCTCGGCTGTATTCTGGACTCACACGGGAGCCAAAGCTGAGAGTGGCTCTTTGTGACCACTGCCAGCACCAGCACCTGCCAGCACAATTCAACACTTCTCACTGCCGATCTCTGTAGCCACCCTGTGACAAAATAGGCCACAAACAGTTTGAGACAGACCTATGGTAGGTAATTCTGATCCTGACCACCTAATAGACAGAGCCTCTTCAGCCTGCTCCTGCAGTACCCTGGATCAGCGTGGATGGAATGGGAAGCCCTCTAAGAGCTTTGCACATTGGTTGCTCTGCAAAGATGCGATCTGTGCTGGGGAGGCCCGAAACAGAGAAACCAGAGAGGCCGGCGCGGGCCGGCAATGCCTCTCCACCCTGCTGAGCAGGGCTCAGGGAAGCAAGCCTGAACACTCGCCTTCTACATGATTTATTCCTGCCATTAATATTAGAGTTACAAGAAAACATTGCTCCTTGCCAGAGCATTACATAGGGCCAGGAGGCCAGTAACGCAGAGTGAGGAAAGAGCTGGCTAGCGTGAGGTTCCTGGAGCCGGGCTCTCCAGCACTGTGAGGAAGCTGAACCCTTCCAAAGAGTGAAAGAAAGTTCAAGCTCTGGGCAGCCCTGGGATCTGGAGCCGATTGCTGCTTAAGGGGGAGGAAAAGCTCCCAGCCCTGCGTCACAGAGTCACTCTCAGACCCACAGGCATGACTTAACTGCAAAGGAAAAGCCCTTTCTCCTAACATGGCTACTTCAATCCCTCCCATCCTTCCTCACCCCTTCCCCTAGCTTAGACAGACGAGCAGTTATCTCCAGAGCCGGCCGACGGTGCAGGGGGAGAAGGTTCCCTTCCAGGACCGCCATCGTGCTGGCTATAAGCACCCATGGCATCCATCTCCCTGCAAACACACAGGGCTGTAGGAAAGAAACTTGCTTTCCCTAGATCTGGAGGCCTTTAAGAGAGTTGCCTGGACAAACCCACTGCCATGTGAATTCACACTCCTTGAGCCCCTTTTATTTATATTTTGCTTTGTGCTACAGAGCTACTTCAACCAGCAGCTGAAGTTCAAAGAGGACTGGTTTAAAAGGTAAACATTTCTCGCAGCTTTCTCATCAAATACATTAAATACAGTCATAAAAAAAAGCCCCACAATATTTTCTGTCTTTGCTGAAAGATGACGTCTTCCTTGCCTTAAGCGTGTGCCAGATTACTCATAAACCTGGACCATATGCCACTGCAATTTACTGATGGGCCCAAGCTGTTTTGGTAGATAGAAAATCCGAAGGGATTAGGGAGGCTCGATCCAACATCCACGCTGAAAACAGAGCAGCAGCGATGGGGCAGCTGCTTGCTCTCTTTGCTCCGTCCCAATTTAGGTCAGGAGCCAGCAGAAGTCCCAGGCGTGACACGGGGGATGAGCAGGGCCGGGCCCCAGCCGCCGCTGCCACGGGGCTGCTCGCCCTTCCTTGTTGCTCCATAGGCTCCCGGGGCTGGCCAGGTGAGACAGCCCTGGGATTGGGTTCCTTAGACTGGGGCAGCATCTGCTTCCCAAGGAAAGAAAGCAACAGTTGGCCTGGGCATATTGCCTGATAGGAGGGCCTCGCCAGGGTTACCCAAAACAGAGGTACCCAATTTGGTGCCTAGGTTCTTCTCAGTGAGGCTGATGCTCACATTAAAGACCAAGTAACATACGCAAGTTGCTGATTCAAGAAAAGCCTGTGCACCACCTAGTAGGGGAAATCAGTACCTGTAACTGCACTGCCTCCTAACAAATTCACCGCAATTTCTTCCTTTCCTGTCTTCTCTTAAATTTCTTCTCCTCTAAGTGAAAGGACCAGGTGCTTCTTGCTTGCAGCTCCCCCATCATCCCCGTATGGTAGCAGGGAACTAACAAACATTGTAGGGAGTGTGAAGGGACGCTGGAATAAAAGAAACTGAGTGTGAAAATCCCTTGTTTCCCCATGAAGAGCATTACTGTGCTGTGTGCTTACTCTGCTTTAGATGTTAAACCAAAGTAACCTCAATGTCTCTTCAGAATATTCCTCCCCTTGGTGTAATTTGTGACTGCAGCCTCTCATTGCTGTACAGATCCTCGTGATCGGCAGGTCCTGAATGAACTGCCCAGCTGCTAGAGCCAGTATACTGCGCTGCTGAGCACGGGGGCTTCTCACCCTTGCTCAGCATGAGCTGCCCTAAGTGAGCACAGGTAACGCCCCACTTAGGACATACAGCTGAGTCTGGCCATTATTACTTTAACTAAGAGGTCACTACTTTTACCTTGCATTCCTCATCTTGATGGCTGAAACATATCAAGAAATACAGAACAGCCCATGCCAGGCTTCAGAGGAAGGTGTGACCCAGGCTGCTGGCTAGGCTGCGACGGGGCGGCTGCGGAGCTGCAGCCGTGGGCAGGGCGAGGCAGCTGCCGTGCTTGGCTGAGCCTCTCCTCCCACAGGCCCAGGGCCCGTCCCAGCACTCTGCGCCTCCACGCTCCGGTGTGCAGGGAGGAACCGGCACAATGATCCATCCCGCCCACTGCTCCGCACGGCCATCTTGATCCTCCTCCTCCTCGCACTGGTAGAACTGCATGAATTCCAGCTGTGCTACTCTTACTTTCTTCAGGACCACTTTATACTGTGCCCCATCTGCTGTGCTAAGCATCTCTCTGCTGCTAACCTCCCCTGCCATCACTCTGGCCAAGTGAAGCACCTACAAGGCTTTGTGCAAATGAGCCCCCTGCACATAGGCTACGTGTTGCTACAAGCTGCCAGGGTACCATGGGATCAGAAAGGTCCTTATTAATGATCTCTTTGCTCTTGCCCACTTGTCCTTTCTACGTTGCTTAGCCGGTGCTGTGTCCCCACGTGGCCCTGCCACGCACACGCCTGCTCTCCGCGTGCGGGGTGGCTGACAGCGAGGGCTGCTGCTCCCGCTCCCCGTGCCCAGATGTGCAATGCAGATGGGGTTTGCAGGAAGGGACGAGCTTGGCTGATGACGACTGTTTATAACTTTTATTAAACCCATTTTCCATTTCTAATTATTATAATAGTTCCCGAAAATATCGTCCATGGACTTGAAGTGTTTCGTTATTGTATGTTTTAATGAAAACTGGAATTACCCTGTGCTCAGTGACACATGGCCCCACGCAGCAATGAGGATACTAAATAATTTTTAAAAATTTATAGTGTACAAGATATATTTCCCATCTGTGGCAATGCAGTGGCTCCCAATTGCATTGAACTTCATTATTTTAACAGCACCTCTTAAGAACAATTGGCTTCACTCCACAGGATGGTTTTATAATGACCTGAGAAGTGTGTTGCAGTGCACACAAGTGTTGAAGATTGATGGCATCCAAGTGATACCAAAGCAAACAACCTCGCCATCCAAAACCAAACGCTTTTATACTTCAGGGTGAATGCTCTCAGCAATGCATTAGTGTGAAAGTATTAATCCTATTAATATAAAGGGAAAGCATTTCCTTCTGGCATTTTGCACAAGTTCAACTCCACAACCACAGCTGCAACAGTAACAAAAACCTGTAGAGCTTTGAGTGCAGCATCCGCAGAGGGATTATTCCCTGGGGTAAGATTAGCAGCAACTTTTTTTATTCCCTTCTCCCCTACGAGTCGTTCTCTGTTACAAAGCAAAAATACACAAGCTGTGCCCAACTTAAAAATTGATTTTGGGATGCAAGCCAGAGCAGATGGTTAGAAAAGCTAAATACCAATGATTTATTTCTTACCCTTTACGAAGCAATATTAGAGACAATGGACCTTATCAGAACAAATGAGAATAAACATGGGGATGCAGACTCAATAGAGAATTAACAACCAATGCTACCAGATTCTATTATGCTATGATTAATTTTCAAGTTGTGAAAGCACTATCAGCAAAAACCATCTCACTTTACCTAATGAAACCAGTGTCGGCTAGACAGTTTTGTGGTTAGTGCTCTGCCATTGGCAAGATACCTCAGCAGGGAAAGATGCAGAAGATGCCAGGTGGAAAAGCAAGACAATCGGCTGGAAAAAAAACAAACCCCAAACCTCCAAACCAGAAGAACATTGGCACATGCTTAAAGTCTCTAAGAAACGGAGGCAAAGGGATCTCACAAGGCGACCCTTGGAGACGCAAGCAGAAGCCTGTCGCTCCTTCTTTCCCACTCCTTCTACACTAAATAACTGTCCTTCGGCCCTAAGCTTTCCACTAACAATCTGGGGAACTCGTAGTGGTAGAACAGCCAAGGAACAAGGACCAGTTCTTTTCATCTTCTGTAGCTTCCTTGGCTCCTAATTTTGCTACAGACGATGCTCTGACTTTGCTCACAGCTTGCTTTTTTTTCCCCCTCCACAAACACACCAAGGCATGTGATTGCTGCTGAAATCAGGAAGACAGGTGCCGTTACCTCTGTTTGCCTCAGTTTCCCCATGCATAGCCCCCCCACTGCCTCCACTGTAGATGCTGCAGGAGGACAGATGCTTCCACTGCCGCCCTCCCTGCTCCTCTGTTAACAAGGAGTAGGCACAAGGCAGTACATATTATGTTGTGGCTAGTGGTTACTCCTTGTAAACAGGTTATATTAATTACTTAACAAATGTTTGCTACTGCCCTATATCACCCTTAGGTTCAGTCATCTCTGCAGAAAGAATATTCGGTCCTGGGTAACGGCTCCTGGCAATGAGAGGAAATGGACTTTCTGATGAAAATGTTTAAGGTCTGTTATTTGTGAGATGCAGCTGAGATGGTATGTAATGAATTTAGCCCTGTTTCGCTTCATTTACCATGGCTAACACATACAATAAAAGTTTAGTTTATATTCCGGTGCTGCCATGCATGAATATCTCATTATAACTGCAAAGACTTTTTATTTTTATTGGGACCTGTAACAGCATTGTGGTATGTTAATTATCAGCTGTGTAGCAAAAATGCAGCCTTCCTTCCTTCCTTCTTTCCTTCCTGCTTGCCTGCTTGCCTTCCTCTTATATGGGCCTAATTAAAATCAAGGGAGCTTCTACATGGGCCTCTATTTAAGCTGATATGTTTTATTAGACTTTAGCTGCAGTTAACAAGGCCTAGATGCAGAGCATGGGAAAAAATGGCAGGGCGGTTACTGCCCTTTCTTGGCGTGCAAGCACATCTGTGCCACGCACACAGGGCCGCCCGGGAGCTCCAGCTGCTCCACTGACCCTCGTGAGGTGCCTCTCACCACCGCTGGGGGAGTTGGGTGGCACATCTCTGAAATGGAGGGCAATTCTCCTCCTCCCTTCGTTCCTTTCTGGTCCCATCATGAGGGGCACAGCAAGCCCTCCATACACCCATCACTGCTGAGGGTAGGGGGCCAGGGACCACCCTGGCTCAGATACCCTCACATCTTTTCACTCTCTCTTCTTGTTGTACAGGCAATTTATTTATTATAAGTTTGTCTATTTATTTGATGGAGGAATTGATGGTTGCTCCACCTGGCTTATGCAAGAGACTCCCTCCTGCCCCAGCTCACAACCTACTTGGATGCATATATATGGCACCATTTGAGGAGGGAAGTCCCTTCAGAGCAAAGAGTAAGATGGGAGGACTAGAAAGACAGGAACTAAGTGAAGAAAGACACCAGAACGTGGAATCAGATCTATTTCAGGACATCCTGGCCTGCTCAACATCCTGTGCATTAAGAGGAAGGAGGAAAGTAAGGCTGCCGTAGTTTCATAAATCAACAGCATGAGTGGTGAGACCACAGAGGTGATGTCAGCCCTGAAGTATGGCCAGCAGCAAAAAATCCCAGGAAAGCATCATATCCTGCCTTTGAAAGAAGTGGTTACTTGTGACATTTGACCACCTTGAGGAACGGCCACCACTGGTGGTTTCCATCAAATCAAGACTTTATTGACTTGATGCCACTCCTGGTGGCGGTGTGGGCTGTGGAGTTTCTTAAGAAACTTAAGAAGAGCAGCCTGCTGAAAGCTGGGCTTTTGTTTCATGTTCATCTTGAGGCAACTTTTCCAGCACTGAGCAAAAGGATTCCTATAAACACAGCTTATCTGCCTGCAGCTCCAAGAAGGTCACACTTCCCTGCTCTTCCATAATAGCCTCTGAGCATGGCCAAAAGAGAGAGGAACAGCTGGGTGGAGGTGGAGAACTTTTAAGGAGTCCCTGCTAGGAGCAGAAATTCCAGCGATACAAAAAGCTTAACAAGCTTCTGAAGAGCTGCTGGCTTCCTAACAAGGGAGACCCCAGGGAAGGCGCACAGGAAAGCAACGCGGTGGCACACAGCAGCAGAGGCACTGCCTAGCCAGCAGAAGTGGAATAGCACCATATGAAAGACCTTGCTGCTCATTAGGTAACATAATCCTTAACCCAGATGTCTTTTACAAAACTGCAGCCTTAAAGATGTTCAGTGTTTTTCTTTTTTTTCCTTTCATGAACATTAATAGTTTGGAAAGCTACAACGCTAAACATTGCTCAAACTGTTAGTGCCCCAAGGGCTGAGGCTCCAGTGAGTCACTCCACTACATCAAGTGACCTTTTGAGAACCTTCTGCAGAATTGAGCAAGCAGCTGCAATCAGAGAAGGATAAAAAACATGTAAATTGCTCCATTTTTAAGGGCTCCTTACTAGTAACAGGGCTGAATTCAGATCTTGCTGCAAGCAAGTGCAATGGCACTGGCGGCAGCAGCTTCTGTCCCCTCCCCAAGAGCTCAACTTTGGCCAAATCTTCGCCCAGAGGAGAAAGAGGTGAGCAGTGCCTTATGTTCTCTTGAATCACCAGAAAGGTTTTTTATCTTTCCAGATATTCACAATTCACTCGAGTCTCAAAATTGGGATTCACACAAATGTTAGCTTGATCTCAAGCCTCCAATTCCCCTTTCTGCTGAGTTTTGCTTTCAGTTTCAGGGTCCAACGACTGATAGAAAAACAGCAAAATGCTTTAAATCCGGCAGTTCAACCGTGGTTGCTGGCTTCTGGGCAGCGAGTCTAAAAATCCTAGTTGCAAAAATACAACTGCTGCCTAACTGGTCAAGCAAAGCAAATATTGTGCTACCTTTTCCTTTCACCATGACCAAAAATGAGTCAGGGAAAGTTTCTACCTCATTGCTGCATCCAAAGACCTGCGAGCACTCCTTGAGCCACCTCTTGGTGGAGACTTTTGGTGCTGACGATGACGGTGCTTCGCACTCTCCGTCTGGTCTCATGTGCTCAGCACAGAACCCCTGCCTGCGTCCACTGCTGAGCTCTCGGTTACTCCATCATCTCATGCCACAGATCTCCAGGGCTTTGACTCCGTGGGCAACAGACTTGACTTGCTGAATAACAATTTTCATATGAGTGCTAGTGTTACATATGTCAGGGGAGATCTGCAGCTGAAGTTCATGTGCTCACCCAGTCCAAAACAAACTAAAATAATCTGGAGGAACAGAGAGTTTGGTGGTAATGGAGTGAGTGCCTTGCCAGCTGCATGAGGAAAGAGTGAGGAATCCTTTCCTCCCTCCCTAAAGATGGATCCATAGCCAAAGCCTGGCTAGGATGACTTGCCGGGTCTGCTTCTTCATACTACAGCGGTGGAGCGGGTGCTGCCCTGTGGGCAAGGGAGTTTCGTGCACCTCAGGAGTTGGGCGTTTGTGGCAACTGCCTCCCTGTTGGCAGGAGAGCCTTCCTGCATGTATTGAGGCCATGCTGGTGAAAAGGAGCCTCCCCGCACGTGGGGGTGTTTTGTTTATTCTCCTCCTTGGCAAGCCCAGGAGCTGGGATTTTTCCCTAACGTGTGGGGCCTGCTCTGTTCATGTTTCGTAGCAACAGGCTGGACCTTGGGCTGGAGCCGGGGAGGAGAGAAGGGAAGGGAAGGTGCTTGCCAAGCCTGCTGGGACAGTAGCACTGACAAGAACCGCAGCAAGAAC
>JAUBOD010000268.1:5077924-5098906 GCA_032353885.1 Nothura maculosa | reverse complement strand
GGGGAGGAGAGAAGGGAAGGGAAGGTGCTTGCCAAGCCTGCTGGGACAGTAGCACTGACAAGAACCGCAGCAAGAACAAGCTAAATTTTCCCTGGAGATGCTACTTGATCTCTCATGGCTTGCTGGAGTTTAAAAAGCTAGGTAAATATGCATGTATTGCAAGTACTGCACTCATATATAAGGCCCAGACTAGGGTAGCTTGGTCCTGGCAGAACCTAATACATTGCAGTTCGTGTGATTTTAGTTTCCCAGGGCTTCCAGTTCAGACTTGGCTGGTTAAAAGGCCAAATGTCCAGGCCAAAAGGGGAAACTTTGTTGAAGTTTCTTCACATTTATTTACTCTACGTGTTTGGGCCGGGTTTGTGGCTATAATCACATGAGTTCAAAGCCAGCTTTGCCATTTAGATCCTTGATCTACCAGCAAGCCAGATGACTCCCCTTGCACACATTCCGTACATGATTTTACACAGCAGTTACTTCATTTAAGGTCAGCTGTAATTTACACTCAGAAAACTTGCCTCCCAGCCCATGTTTTACAAGAACCTCACTACTGCACAGAAACACACCTGCTTTGGGGATCTGCGGTCAGAAAAACTGGGCAGATCGAGCTCTGGCAATACATGCTTCTGGCAGGGCTGCACAAAACAGGGGGGGTCACGAGTTCAGGGTTTTGACTCGTCACAGGGGCTGGCTAGCACAGCTCTTCAGGGTGTGCAGAGCTGGCAAGGGGGGAATTTCTCCCAGAGGCCTTCAGTGAAAAGCACATCTAACTCATACCATATGAAACTTGCTGCTCCTCCAGTGAAGCTGTTGCCAAGCTGCTGAGAAACGGTGTTGGGGGATGCACCCTGAGCACTGCTGCAGATTTTTTTGACTATTATAACTGAGATGTATGTTCCCCGCAACGTACCTTCTCCCTAAACCATCTGCAGGGTTGTGGCTGTCCTATGGCTTCTGGGAAGACAGTATGTGCTGGTCCTTTGTATCTGTCCTGGTGTGTTTTCCATTCGATCCCAAGCCATTCTGTGCTCACTCAGCTCACTGCCTCGCTGCAGGCAGCCTCTTCCCTGCTTGGCTGCTCAGCTTCCATGATGGGATGCTGAGGGAGGGCAACATTCTGCTGTTCTCATCACCCACAGAGCAAGCTTGCTGTGTGTCCCATCTGGGGCTGGCTCGGTGTATTTTCCAAGTGAGGATCTTGCACATCCTTTACCTAGCTTCCTTTTTACCAAGTATCTCTGTAACCAATTTCTTTCTCTAAGTAGATCTGGAGAATAAAATAAATGCAGCCCTGCTAATAGGCTTAGAAAGATTCCCTGGTAGCTGTGCAAACTGCTGCGGACTTCGTATTCCTCTTCCAAATATGCCCTGTGTAATTTCTGCTCACATGATTGGGTCTTTAAGCCTAGGCACATTCAATCACCATCTTGGAGCACCTCATAAATCTCTGCTCAGTATTAGAGTAATAACAACAGAAAGGAGCTACAATGCCTGCTTGCCTGGGATGCAGACATTACTCTCAGGAAACCTGAGTTGTTTCTTGCAGTCTGGCAGCTGCTTCCAAGTGGGTTTCTTTGTAGAGCTCTTGCCTGCAACATGCCCCTTCACAAGCTCTGACCTCCGGACTTCCTATGTGCCACAAGTCTCTCCCCTCTTCCCCATTCATTCCAGTTTGCTCCTGCTTCTATGCCCTTAAAATACTTCCAAAAGTGAGTTAGTTAAATGGCTGCATGCTGCTGTGTGGGTGAAGACAAGAAAGTACCAGTGCTAACAACAACTGCTGGGTGGGGATGCGCAGGATCAGCGCTTCCTAAACTAAGCTAGCTACACCACGAGTGCGGTATCTTACAGGCGAGAAGTTTACTGGCTCTGAAACTGCTCTACAAGCCTCGAAGGCAACAAGTCTGATACGGTTCAATATGGGCCGATGTGGTACAAAAAGCTTCTTTCCACAAAGAGCTTCTTTCCACTAGAAACTATGACGCAAACTTAGAAAGAGAAGTGAAGGAGAATGAAAGGAGTTCAAGAAAGGGACACAAGTAGAAAATCCTCCTGTGCTGAGAGGAGCAGAAGGCACTAATCTCATAGGTGTGCTGCTAAGGCAAAGGTAAGTGGTTTGGAGCGGCTCTGGGGAGTGCAGCCCTTTTAGGGGGGCTTCCAGCAGAAGCTCTCAGATAACAATGCCTGCTGGCCACTGAGAAACTGGTTGATATCATGGTGCTCCCCTCCTGAACTGCTCAGGAAGCAGTGAGTGCAGCAGAATGAACATGTGGGCAAAAGTATGATGTGGGTTGGCTTGACCTGGAAGGTAACTTACAGCCTGGCCCCATTAAAAGACTCTGCGAGCCTGCTGCTGGAGAAAACACACAGCACGACTTGCTTAGAGACAACACAAAGTGATAGCCTTAATTATTCGCCAACATCAAACTCCATATCATAAATTAACATACAAAATGTTAACATACTAGCATAGAAAACATAGAAAACTCATAAATCACCACTGGAACTGAGGGATTCCCAAGGCACAACAGAAATCCCAAAGCTCACCCAAACATAACTACCAGAAACTTCTTTGTACAATTTGTTGCATTACGACTGCCTACTGTGCTGGAATTAGTTGTTTGTTGCAAAAACAGTTTTTTTCTCTCCTTATACAAGCACAGCATTTTTCCTTGATGTCTGTCTCGTACGTTTTGCTACCTTTCCCCTTTTTGCTCCTTTTCTTTCGGATCACAAGAAGCTATTTTGAATGGTGTGAGCAAAATTTTTCTTATTCCAAGCAAGTACTCATCTCTGTTGGCAATCTCATTTTTATTCCTGTATTTGTTATTGAGACAACATATTTTTAGAATACTGTTATAGCAGAGATCACCAGGGGATGGCATTATCCTAATGCTAAAATTGCATTTTTTTTCTTAGCTTGTGGCCAAGCTTTTGTTGTTGTAAGATGAGCTTTGACTCTACGCTGCACATACTAGGCTGTTTGAGAATATAAGCAAGCATATCCTCAAGGGAGGGACCAAAGGCCCTGAAAATATTCCTGCCATGTACCCAAACTGTTTTCTAGAGAACTCTCAAAATGTCTTTACCGACCGCCTTTATCAAACTATGCTTTTAATTGCGCATTCAGAGTCCACAGTGATAAGATTTGAAGAAGGAATCAGAATGTAGTAGCCAACTAGAAGAGACACCCTGAGATGGAGGACAGAAAATGAAAAACATCACAGATGGATTTGACTCATTAGAGATGCAGGAAGAAGGTCATGACAGAGTTTACCTAAATATTTGGATAGTCTCTGTTTCCTTTAGAGTGGTCTCAAATGTATACTCAGATAAAAAGCATTATACTCCAGTGAGAAAATCCATGCCTAGCGTCTTTCCTGTGCATATGGCCCTCTTCAAGAAGCAGCTCTGAGCCCGCATTGCTTACACGGCCTCTCACAGCTGGCTTTGTGCCCATGAGAGACGCAGTTGGATCCCCAACCGTCCCGTCGCCACCCTCGAAGGATCGGCTATCAGCCCTGCACCGGTGAGGTGATTGTTCTCCTCTGGCTGCAAGGCCCTTCAGAGGAGGAAGCTGCGTGAAAACCTGGGGAGCTGCTGCCAGGGGGCCATCTGGGCCAGCCAGGAGGCCGGGGCTGGGGGAGCTGGGCTGGGAGGGGGCGGCCGCGGGCGGCGCGCACGCATGGGCGGTGATCTGTGGGGCTCAGGCTGTCGCTGCTGCGGCTCCCACAGCCCGGCTGTGCCGGCGGAGGGACGGCGGCAGCGCCGGCCCAGCCTCAATGCCCTTCTGATGGCAGCGGGCAGGCAGGCAGGGCCCTGCGCTGTGGCCTCGGAGCCACCAGGGCTTTCAGCTAAAATGGCACTGCAGGAACAACTTGCCAAACACAAAAGGCTTGCTTCGTAAAATAAGAGCAAGCTCAGAATCCCTCTGAAGCCACTTCATATTGGTGCTTTCACCCAGGAGTGGGTAATAGCAAGAAGTTCAGCATAAGATGTCAATTTACAGTAAAAAAGTGATGATTTTTACTGTCTTTTAGCTGTTTTCCTCCTTTGACCAACTAGGAATATAAATAATAACAATCATCAATATCTGTCTTCCCTTCATAGAAATTATACAAAGAAACTTCCACTTCGGTGTTCTTAAAAGTCATTTCAAGTTCATCACTATGGATCCACAATTCCTAAATCTAACTTATTAAAATGAACGACAGTCTATTTCATAGGTAACTCTACTGCTCAGTGTGAAAATCAACAGATAGATAGCAGCCCTCTATTAATTCCATAGACACCAAATGAGCAAGAGGAGCCGGTATCTGCCTAGGTAGGTACAGGGAGATATCAACAAGGGAGTGTTTTAAGATCCTTAAAACAACATGGATCACTCGGCGAGTGTTACTGCCAACGTTATTGCCATCCAGGTATAAATATGTACGTGGACTATCATTTTCGTGTAACAAACTGTAAAAGATATCCCGGTGACAGTGAGGCAGTCATGGAGAAAGGATTACTTTATCACCTGCCTATGACTGTGTTTCCCAAGCAACATTCGCACCAATCGGCAGCCTGGCGCGATCATTAGTTCCTGCACATGGCAGCAATGAAATTGTCCCTTCAAGTAAATCATCCAAGGATTTTTATAATCCGAAATAAAATTTTCTAACATTTTTTTCCTAAGTTTTCCGGGTTTAAGGTTTTAATCTTTTATTATTTATTGTACGGCAGTTGTGAAGGGCATGATGAGAAGCCCTGCGTGAATAGCTGTCGCTGGAGGGCCAGGGCACGGCAGCGCTGCACTCGAGGCATTAAGGATTTCTTTTCTCTGCCCTGTTAGCTCAGTGCTCTTCCTGAAGCGGCTCAAATGGAACCAAACACAGTGGGAATAAGACAAAAGTAACTCCAGCTGCACTGTGGCCTAGGAGCCTTTTCCCATCTCCTGGCTAAGTTGTGGACAAATACTCTAGCAATAGCATCAAAGAGGGAGCAGGGCACGTACAGTTTCCTTTCTTCCTTCACAATCATAGAACTAAATTCCAAAGGACATGTTTTTCTATTGATTTTTAGGACGAAGATACAGATAGTTCCTTTTTTCCTTTACGCTCTGACTTTAACTACATACATACAGAATTTAGCCTTTGCTATCTTTACCTCCAGCAATTTCGTTTAATCCTCCCAGAGTCTGAATTACATGCTAATCACAGCAAAACACTGGACATTCTCTTCACTGCAGGCTTAAAAACAACCTTCTCTCAACAGAAAAAGCCATAAAATATCTCATTAGAGCAGCAGCACTGCCAGGCACAAGCCATCCTCAAGTATAAAAAAATATTTTGCTGTGCATCGTTTCTCCCTAAATCCTACAGCACCTGGAAGCCCTGGGGAGGCCAGGCAAGGCAGCGGGCACAGGCTGCCAGCCTGCAGAGGCAGCCCAAGCACGGGGGGCCCTGGGACTGGCAGCATCGCTTGAAGGACGAGTGCCCAGAGGCCACAGGAGGTGGCACCAAGCAGAGCCCAGCGCCACGGCCACTGCTTGCTTCCCATCGCTCAGCACTGTGAAAGACAAGAGGCTCCTTTGATTAGACCCAGCAGCAGTGCAGTTCAAAGGGCAACTATAAATATTGGGGGCCTGATCATGCAGGAAAAAAAATGAAGAGCAGGCGTTTGGGGAGCAGCTCGAGCGAACAAGTGCTTGCAGGCTCGACGCCACAGCGCCTTTTAAGTCCCTCCAAACAAACCCGTGTTCAAAAGAAAGCAGCTGAGGCTCTTCAGACTATTTTATGCCCTTCACATTTTTAAAAATCTATCTGCTTGACTGTGTGCCCTACATTAGGGCCAAAATCTATACAGTACTGAGGACATATAATTCATCCCAAATGATCAAGGATAATTATATGCTTAAAGAGCAATATGCAAAGGTTCTCCTACAGATAATTAAGGAGAAAACTCACAGTTCACCCATGTGGGAAGTTAGCCAGGAAGTGCAGACATACTTTGGGAATTCATCCATTATTTATAATCTGCGGTGTCTTGTCAAAAACCCTAAATGAAAAGTTAAAGCTTTAACACATTCTCTAGCATACTGCTGGGCCATCACCTCCCATTAGTTTTTAAGTAACACTCCCATTGGGCCAGATTCATCAGAAGGTTTCCTGGCACCTGCTTAAGCTCTCGGCACCCCAGTGAAGATGCGGCTCGAGGCAGCTCCGAAGCAGCCCCTGCCACTGCCCCTGCCGTGGGGCTCACCCAGATGGGCGCAGAGGCACCTTGGGCATCCAGTGCACCGGCCTGGCGCCCAGGGCTTGCCCACGCGCACGCTGGTGGGCCCCAAGCAGCCCCTACTCTTTCCTACCTGTCCCAACCTTCCTACATTCCAATGCTAATAAAATAACCACTCTGCCCCTCTGCCACTTGTTTCCTGCTGCAAAAAACTTCCCATTTGATTTTCCCTTTTCATTAAAGAATAAAACAACATGAGGGTGCCATTTGCACTGTGCAATGTTCCTACAGTATTTCAATTAAAACAGCTCATCTTCAGGCCCATTCTTTTCCTAGACACCCCTACCCTTCCATCCACAGCTGAGGTGCAAAACCCAATTAGTTATTAATTGAGGCACGTTAAAATTCATTAACTCTGCGTGTGAATCTTAAGCTATAATTAGCTGTCTTGCTGGGCTTTTGTTCTTTAATCTCCAGGTAGAAGGTCCCAGTGTTAATAGGAAAGAGAGTGCACAGTCCTACATGCCTCCTGGGGGCAGGGAGCTTGGTTCTGGCAGTGTGACACTGGGCCCACCGGGGGCTTCCCGTGTTACTGCTGCCCTGTCAGCTATTGAATACACTGTGCCACGTATGAATGGGAGCACATTTTGAAAGAACATAATGGAAATACTTTTCAGAAGGTCATTTCCAACACGCTCAGCGTCCTGCTCCAGGACACATATACCAGCCTCGTTATTGTGTGGCTATCTCTCCTTCCAGCTTTGCCTCTGCAAGAGCCACTTAAAAAAGAGCCACTGAAAAAAAGGAGCTCAAGGTAAATTCTTGTCTTGCATATGGAGCCACATGAAGCCAACCTTTACTGTAAAGCAAAATGAATACAGGAAATAACTTGCGTGACAAGTGTCAAGGTGCAGCTTTAGGGCGATGACCCTGGAATCAGCACCCACTTCTGGGTACCTCTGTTCCTGCCCAGTATGTCCCAGTTTCTGAAAGAAGCACCTTAAAAGCAACCTAGTACAAACCAGCTCTTGCCCCAAGCAGCTGCCTTTCGCAAGCGTGCAAACTGCAGAAGCGCTCGGTGGAAGTGGCGCCCTGCTTCCTGCCTGGAGATGTTGAGGGGAGATTTGTCTAACCCAAAAGAGAGGCCGTCGCGAAGCCACGGGCACGGGGGAGGCCGGCCTGGGAGCCGCTGGAGCCCGGCCTCGCGCTCCTCCCGCCCCCTCATTTCTGCAATGTGCCAGCCTACACATTGGAGCTGGCACACATGGAAAGCAGTCGGTGCCAGAAAACAAGTCTGGTGCAGATTATTTCCCTGCTGGAGCAAGGAGGAAGCCATGGAGACTTTGGGCGGCGCGATATGGTTCCTAGCCCTGTTCCTGCCACAAAGCGACCAGGTACCGGTGGCCGAGCGGCCGGACCACGTGGGCAGCGTCTGGCCCCAGAGTCTGCCTGTCCATGGGGAGAGCAGCGCTCGGGTGCTTTGGCCCCTCGCCTATGGGCCAAGGAAGTGCTAAGGACACCAGGGGCAAAGCAGAGTTGGACCCTGTCCCAGCACCCTCTAACCTCTGCCCCTCACTGGAGTGACAGATGGGGTCACACTGTGGCTAGCGGGGGAAGAGAGAGAGAGAGAGAGAGAAAAAGAGAGAGAGAGAGAGAGAGAGAGAGAGAGAGAGAGGAGATAGAAGGAGATAGAGACACAGAGAGAATGAACTATATTAAAATCCCAGTTTTTATTAGGATGAAAAGAGAAATTTTCCTCTTGGCACTATGACAGGGACAGCAGAAGACTTGGATGGCATTTGCTGTCCCTTAGCCCAGGGCTCATCAAGTGCACTCCAGGTACCAATCTGGAAAGGTCTGGGGCACAGCTGGAGGAAGGGCTGGCAAAGGAGGTGGAAAGTGGAGGGCAGAGCCACGCCACGCTCTGAGCTTTCACACTGCCCTACGCGAGTGTCCCCTACAAGTTTGCCACATTCTTCCCCTCATGAATAACGCGTGGGCACAGGGTGTGTGGCTACACAGAGGCGCCTTTAACAGAGGAGCTGCCCCGTGCCTTGAGCCAGAAGCAGTCACAAAGCTGTGCTCGAAGCCTAACACCGGCCTGTGCCTCGCGAGACCAGGCGCATGCACAGGCTCCCCCACGCGCTCACTCCTGCCTCCCTTCCTCTCTCCGGGGCTCCTCATCCTCCCTAGCAACTTAGCAGCCACACATGAACTCATTCCTCGGTGCTAAGGTGTCAGGGAAGCAAACGGGACTTTTGCAAAAGCCCAAGGGAAAAAAGGAAAAACCACAACACAGCAACGACCTTGCATGAGTTTTGACATGCATCTGTATCAATCAGACATGTCCTGCCCTCACAAGTTGAAAAGGAGCACAAATACTAATATTGATGAGGTTGTCAAGCCTTTACAATAGATGCCTGACAGCACCGTGTTAGCCCGAGATACAGATACTTGAGGCAATCAATAGCTTGAGAAGTCTCATATGGCAAGAGTCACGCGGCGAGTACAGAAGATGGGGTGTAAAGCATTAAAGCATCCTTGTTGCTCTAGCCCTTGCTAGGTAGGGAGATCCCCAGCCCAAAGCCACCAGAAATAGCTCAGTTTCAGGAGAGCAGAGCAAAGCACTCAAACCCTGCTCCTACCCACAAGCATCGAGCATGGAGAATTAGCAGCTCACTGGTGGGAGAAGGAGCTGAACGTAAAGCAGGGGCTGATAACAACTATCCCTCCCTGCCAGCTTCAAGGCCTATGCCATTTGCTTGCGATCGCTGGGTTTTCCTCCCTCTCACGAGCCTCCACACCAGGAGAGCAAGTTATCAAGAAGCCCATCTCTGCTCTAAGTCCAAGTGGCTTCATTAGCCTATCAAAATATTAATAACCATGTCAGAAGATCAACATTTGTTCGGCCAAAAGCAATGAACAATATAAACAGTACCATCTAAAATCATTGGTATTCTGTTAGATCAGAAGCTCTGATCCTGTACCAAAACTCCATGAAAACACAGTGCCCTGCGAGCCAGTGCAAGGTACTGGCCACAAAGGCACAGGGGATGCCCTGACTCCTTTATCAAGGCGATAGGGAAAGCCAAGGATCACCCCCTTTCCCCAGACCACAGCTCCCAGGCAGGCCGGGTTTTTCTGTCATTTCCCCTCCGGAGCACGAGTACCGCAGAGGCTGGAGAATGAAACAAAGAAGTTTCTTGGGTTGCTTCTTTCTGAAAGCAGTGACCCCCAAACTCTATCATTAGTAACAATAATTAAAAGGTGCCATAAGAGGGAGTGTATGGATGATTGCCACTAAAAGGAACATTCTCATTAATTTATTACAGATTTTTAACTTGGCTTCATTAGGACATGTCTGTTGAAGGCCATTTAGGACTCTGGGGATATGCCCGTACTTGAGATTCCCTCCACGCTTGGGGAAGAAGGCAGGCAGGACAGATTTGCTGGCTAGTGTGTATTTTTGCAAGCGTAGCCAGGAATTTATCATTTTGCCGGGCTTCTAACTAAGAAAAAGCTGCATCTTGAAATTAAGGATATGACGATTGTGTAGTCATTTAAACACGAGCCTCAAACACAGGTTCCTCTCTAACATGACAAAATTGTAAACCAATTTTTCTTTCCTCTGCAAACCTGCCAGCCCAGGAATGCCCACTGTTATCCTTGTACCCCAATCACGTGCCACCCAGAGGAGGCCATCCTTTCATTCGCTTTCTCATCACAATACTGATCTTTCTGCTCTGGGCATGTGCTTTGAGGAAGAGCCTCTCCAGAGCACAGGCTCTGTCCTGTCCACGCTCACATACATACACACATCCCTCTACCCTAGACAGGCCATCGCGGTGCTGCTGTCCAGATGCCCCCTCATTCCTTGTCTGATGAGTTCCTCTAAGGCACCATGCACAAAGCTGTGAGGACCTTGGTATTTCTTTCAGTGTCATTGGGCACCAGAATCCCACAAGCTGTTTCGGAAGAACATGCTTCATCCTTGAGTCTTCTGGATAAGAAGACTTTTCACTCTTAAACTTACAAAAAGCCACTGAAGCCCTGCAGTGCTAAATAATGACGAGCACTTGGGAGAAGCTCCCTGGCTGGAGCTTCTAAAGCAGAGTTAAAGCAGAGTTAACTTATAACTAATAAAGTTATTAAAGTTATTAAAGTTAACTAATAACTAATAAAGCAGAGTTAACTAATAATTAACAGACCCAGCAGATTCTAAGTTTGCAGCCCTCTCTAATGGAGCAGGGCTAACAGCTGGCTTGTTAAGGCTTTGAGAGGCAATTTCTTACAGAAGACACAAATGGGAAAGCAAAACTGCCATTAAAGTCTATTTTAAGGTAAACAGGAGAAAATACTCCATGAATCCTAACTTAGTATATGGGTATTTTGCAACTGTTGGTCTAACCAGCAGCCCTGGTTGCCTTCTGCCCGTGCCTGCACCCAGGGCTGGTCTGAGAGCACAGAGCGGCTTTGAGTGCAAGGAGCTTGTTAAAGAAAGAGGAAAATGCCCCTTAGAAAGAAACCTGGACCCGGGGAAGCTTTTCAGGAGATGCAGGGCCTGATTAAGCTGCTGAGAGGACACTAGGGCTCCCTGGCCAGTGTCTCCAAGGTCCTGAGGTGGATGTGGATAAGCCGCTGGAGTCATTGTGGCTACAGGGCAGCCGCAGCAAGGCCGGGGCCTCCTGGCAATGTGAAGCAGAGCATTTCCAAAAAGAAATAGGCCACTTCTCTATCACATGAGAGAAAACACTGCCCCAAGTGCCGGCGGAGGCCGGGCCTCCTGGGCTTGCACCGAGAGTCTCTAGTGGCCGGACACCTGTAGCGTCACGACCAGGGAGAGGGAAACAATTTCATGTTTTACGAGCAGGATCTAAAACAAATTTTATTGGAAACTTTTATGTTTGTAGGTTTGAGTAGTTTTTATAGAGACGAGTTCTGAAAACTGCCATAAAATTTTGCCTTAGGGGTTATGATTACATTTGTATCTTTCCCAAACTTATATAAATAAAGACGACAGGTTTTACTGTAGAAGCTTAAAAGGTTAGAGTGGTATTTGGTCTGAGATGAACCTTTTATAGATATGATGTTGTAAAGATTTATTGTTAAATATCAATAAAAAAACCCAACTTTACATTTCTTGATAAAGCCTCAGCGATTAGAAAAAGAGCTGTTAAAAATGTGCTTGCCTCCCTAGTGGGACTCTTTCTGCTAAAATGAAGTTTTATAGCATTTTTGCTGACTGGAAACCACTCTAAATCTTACAGTAAAAGGGCTGCTCGCAGAGGCGACGTGGCGTGTGGCCTCGCTGCCCCTGTGCCTGCTCACAGCAGAGACTTCCCCGAGCTCTTCAGGTTCCTCCTCATCCATGTGCCTCCTCTTAGTTTGCATCTGGCTTCCCTCCTTGCCCATTGATATTTAGAAGAAACATAGCAGTTACTTCACTTTCAGACTCGTTTTCTAGGCCCCAGCACGGGAAAAAAAAACATAAAATTGGCTTTGGAAAGCAAAGAGCAAGAAGGAAAGCCCCAAGCCCCTGACCTGCCACGATGGCATGGAAGACTTTGCTGCTGCAGGATGCACACACGCCGTGCAGGTGCCATGCAGCTGGAGCTCAGGCTGCAGGGAACAACCCGCTCTGCAAAGTGGCATCGTACCCTTAGACCATTTGTAAAGGCTGTTCTAAAGTCACTTGAGAATATGGTGTATTCTGAGCATGGGAGCTCTCCCAAAGCCACGTGTGTGCCTAGACTGCCTAGCCTGGCCTACAGTGCGACGCAGACCAGCAGCTCCCACCTACATGAGAGCCAGAGGAGGCCATCTAAGAATCAGCATCTCCAAAAGAGCAAGAGGTTTCCAATGCTAAATTTAGTAGGAACTCATTTGCTGTCAACTGCACCCACGCACAGTTTTCATAAGCTAAAACACTGGATCAGGATGTGGGCTTGGAAGGTTCTTTCTGGGAAGCTGGTCTCATGAGGCTCTTGCTCTGCACCTGACAGGACAGGCTAGAGGCAAGGCAAGGGCTGGAGCCAGCACCTGAAGGGCTCCACATGTCCCTTAGCTCTCCGAAAACCTGCCAGCCGCTTCTCCTCACTTCCTCCCCTCACTGTGCCCGCACACTCCGGCATGGCCAGAGCCAAGGAGCCCCTAAGTGCAGGAGCGACGGCGACGCAGCAGCAAACGCAGCTCCGGAAGCCCCGGCTACCCCATCACCTGGGCCCTGCACCGCGCCTCACGCAGGGAGGCAAAGCCAGCGGCCGAGCTCTCCAGCAGCACAACTACCCTTGGCTTGCAACACGGAGCAGATTGATTGTAAAGTGAACACTCCGACACCAGAAACTAGGTTGACTGCACCCACTTCTTTCCCCCTCAAATACAGTGATAGAATATAAAAATTCAGTGGAAAGATTGGGAAGCTTGTTTGTTGCAAAGAGGGGGATTCCTGGAAATCTCCAGGAAAGTGTTCAGGGCAAGCAGCCCTTGGAGCCTGAGCACAACGTAGGGCACAGCGAGGTGCTGCTCACTGCATTAGCACCGATACACCCGCCTCTCCCACTAAACCAGGCCGACTACCATGTGCTTGGGCCTTCATGAGGTTATGGGATCCTGACCATGCATCTGAATGAATGAAACCTTTGGCTCGCAGATGAATTCACAGAAAATACATTGCAGACATTTGTTCAGAGACACATTTTTTAAGAGAGCACATACACATATTTTAAGAGAAATATCCACTTGGAATGAAAACAGTGAATGAAGTCTTAGAATTCAAACATAACATCAAAAACACACAATGAGGCACGACACAAAGCAGCTCTTTTTATTTTTCAGCTCACTTACCTCTTCTTTTAACTTCTTCTTAACCAATTTCTGCTTAACACCAAATCCTTTGTTCCAGCCACAGGGAGACACAGACTTCACACATTTCCATTTAGAACCAACACATTTACATTTGCCTGAGACAATTTATTCTGGTTTAACTAAACTTTTAGTAATGATTCCTTCACCTGATGCAGTGTCCCTGATAATAAGATTTGAATCTTTCCTACCTTGCAGCCCGCGTCTTCTACCTTGCGTCCTGACTGCACGCCTGGCTGGCAGCCCCACGGCTTCGTCACTGCAGACACAGCTGGATTGCAGTGTCCAACTCGCAGCAGACACAAGGCACTGTAGCATCTCTGCAAAATAAACATGCAAGGTTGAACCTGGAATGTGCTAAGACTTCTTGCTGAAACACATTCCATTGTGTTAGAAATTCAAGTATATTTTAACTTTTTAGCTTGATGAGACAAAAATACATTTTAAGCCTTTGAGGGCAGCAGGATTTCAGTAATCTCTCTTTTTCTCCTACCACCTCCCCATTCTTTATGCCTCATGTTTCAGAATGCAAGCTCTTGAAAACTGAGCTAATGCAAAATCACTTTTTAAATGACTCAAGCAAGTTTCCAACTCTTTACTCTTCCTAAACCCTACATGTATCCAAGCAGGAAAGGGCACGAGCAATGTGGGAATTTAGGTTGACAATCCCCACACACCAAGCAGATGATGAAAAGCAAATGCTGGCACCTAAATGCTCGTGAGAATTGAGCTCCCTGAAAATTATTCACGTGAAGTACTACCTGGGGAATTAGACAGGGCATATTTTTGTTAAATTCCTTCTCTGTTTGCAGTCTTTCTAGGTGAAGGAAAACATGTTAAAACCATCACGTGCTTTATTTGTTGCAAATTGCCTCTTCAGGCCTTTGTACAGTTATTAACTCCTAATTGTTTGAACATAAGGCTTACAAATGCACCACTAACAATTGGCAACACCACCACAGGTCATCCAAGGCAAAAGGAAGATTGAAAAGAATTTCAAGGTTCCCTAGAGTCCTTCATTGTATTTTTCTTTTAAACGAGGATTGGTGAAACTTTGATCAAATGAGGTCCAGTTTTAGCAACTGGTCCAGTTTTAGCAACTGGTGGGGGCCTTTTTGACAAAGTGGCATTTTGCTGGCATTGCATTTGCTGTCCCCTAAGTTCTGGTCACATCTAAGAGGGAAAAGGAATGTGCAAAAATTGAGGAGAGAGTGAGAAAAGAACCAAGCAGCAGATTCCCAAAGAAAACAAGGAATAGAGCATCCCTTAGTCACACCAAACAAGGCCTTGACTGCAGCCTTAGCCAAAGCAGGCCCACTGATGAAGCCCCATCAGTGGGGCTCTTGCTGGTGAAGCAAGAGTGTTGGGGCTGGTGTCTCCGGTATCCCCGAGCTGTGTTTGCTTTTGCCAAACACACATCTGCAAGCAGGCCTGCCTGCTGCAAACGCTCCCTTGCCCTGGGCTTCTACCTCCCCAAGACAAAGCCTCCAAACTTTACTGAAGGCTATTCCTGTAAACTCTGGTAGACACTCTCAGCAGCATATTTTACATATATTGACTGGACTCCAAGGACTGGAGCAGCTAAATATTGCCCAAGGGTAAAAAGAGTTGCAGAGACAGTGGAACATTGCCGCGAGCAGGAGGCTGAAGGCAATATGCACAATCAAAGGAGTCGCTGTTACCTAAGGCCATTTTACTGCTGCCGTCTCCGGGGACGGCCGGTGTTTGTTTGTCATCCTTAAAGTGTTTCTTGGGATGCTTGAGACTTTCTTTGCACAAGGTCTTTGTACATAAATAACAGCCGTCTGCAAGGAAACTTTTCAACGTGGGAGGCTCTACGGCTGACAGGGTGAGGAGCTTGAGCGGCTGCCCTGAGCCTTGCCACCAAAACATGAAGCCCCATGTGAATCTGCAGCCTTGAGCCATGTGATGCGACATGTGCCACGAAACATGAAAGGATGCGAGGGAGCAAGGAGGGCTTGAAATTAGGGCCTTGACCAAGGTGGTCATCAGAAAGGGCACTGCGCAGTGACACTGGCACCTCTATGCCACCTTGCTCCAGCCCTGACTAGCACAAGGGTTTCAGCCCTTGGGCTCAAGTAAGAAAAATCTTAGTAAGGCAAATCTTAACACTGGCAGGCAAAGCTTAATACCAGTAGTCTATTTTCTCAGGTTAGCAGGCCCTGGAACACGTGCTGACCGCTAAAGTGCTCGGCAGCCTTCGCAACGCACCCGTAGGTGCAACCCCAGCAAGGGGCTGTGCACGGGGACCCCGCGCCCACCGAGCCCGCCAGCACGTCCCCAACGGGGGAAGGCTGCACAAGGGGGGCTGCATCACTCAGCTTGCCAAGCGGGGTTTTACTTAACCTTTACGTTTTCCTCATTAGACTGAGTAGCTGTCATTTTTTATTTTTTTTTTAAATTTCTGCCTTGGAATTGATTGTGTGATGACAGAGAGCTAAAAGCAGATTTACTATGTGGCATATCAAGCATAATCCAAGAAAAGTCAATTTTTACAGGCTTTTTTTGTTGTTGTTGTTAGGTCAGCCCTGATTAGTGTTGTCATTTAAAAACATCCCAAATAACCAGGATAATGACTTAAAGTCACGCTCCATCTCTATCCTTGAGATCTTCGCAAGGGCTGCACGAGGCAAAGCAAACGGCATTCACGGAAAGGAGACGGGTCCAGAGAGCAACTGGAACTGCCCAAAAGCCCCAGCCCACCCAAAACGAAGCCTCCAGAGCCCTGTTTCTCTCCTCCTTGCAGCCAGGCACAACGGCCACAGGCTGGGGCTGCAAGGGGACTGCGATGCAGGGGTTACTCCACTCACAGCCCTCGCAGGCCGGTCCATGCTGGCCCTCCTTGCAGGACCTCCCCAGCGCCTCTCCAGCAGGTCTGCCTGCTGGCCTCTCCTGGTCTCCTCTTCTCGTCCAGGGGGTGCAGACAGGATGATGAAAGCTTCAGGGAAGCAGCTTTTTTGCCAGCATGCATCTTTTTGCTTTTTATTATTGCCACAGGTTGGCATCTCCAAAGAGCAAGGAGAGGGTGCCAAGCTTCTCACCGTCCAAGTTATCTAATTTACAAGCGGCACGACTGAAAGCTGAAAACAGAGCAATTTCACAGGGCAATTCTGGGAAGAACCATCCTACAGCACCCATTATTAAAGCCACTCACACACATTACAGCTATAAAGATTAAAAATATAGCACACTTGCCATTAAATATGAATGGAGTCATGTAATATGTATTATGTAGCGGCGCGCTGGCCAGCCGCGGGTGCCGCAGCCCAGCCCTCTGGCGGGGCGGCGAGGCCCGCGGTCCCAATCAGCGTGCGTTTTGTCCAAGCCCAGCAACGAGTTTGTCATGCAAAATAAACACAGATGTTGCGAGCGCCGAGCAAGGGCTAGGAGCACAGAGGGCTTCTGGAAAAGGTGCCCCTCCATACAAGCCTGCCGGCCCCGCACATACTGCGCTTCGGCATCAGCTGAGGCTCGATGAGTCATTTAAAGGGCATATCCTGTTGTTGTTTTGAATTTGCTCTGCTGCTCATTGTATTTCTCCTCAATACTCAGTCTTGAAAGATACTCAAATGGCTCCCCAGCCCATGTGCCTGGCATGATGCAGCGACACACACACTCTTCTCCCCGCTGCTGCTCGCGCGGCAGCATGTCTTTGAAAGGCTACCCGGTTTATGAGCACCTCAGGGCTGGCTTTGCCTTTTCCTGCAATTCTTTTCCTCCTGCCCCTCATGCAGCTCTCCCGAGAAATGAATCATTCGCTCTTGCGCTGTGCCCAGGAGCATCTCTCTGCTGCGCACAACGTCACGGGCCCAAGTACCACGTGCGCCTGTGCCAACTCCTGTGCAGCCACACCCGGGCAACACCCTACGCTCTTCTCACTGCTTCTCCCCCACGTTTCCCCTCCTGCTGGGGAAAGGGGCAGCCAGCAGTTCTGGGCTGACTTCACATTTACCTTCACTTGCCCTGTATTAAGTTGGAGGACACGAGTGGGAGCGCTTGGCTTTGTAAGGATAGCAGCTGCACACATGGGCTCTCCTCACGGGCTGGATCGCACAGTCCCAACTGATAAGGAAGATCCTGAGCAGCTTTTCGCCACCGTTAGACGTGTGCAGGCAGCGCCAGGGAACCCAGCACCCTGGGGTCCCAACACGAGAGACAAGGGCTGATCTCATGGGCAGAGAGGACATATATATAAAAGGGGACATATATAATACATATATATGTCCTCTACAGAGGACAGAAAGCAATGATTAATGATCCTTTTTCCAAGTTATAAGGCAGACTCACATTGAAAATGTTTTTTAGGGGCAAGGATATAAGTGCTAATGAAAAAAAAACCCAAAAAACCACAAACTCCCACAATCCCAATGAACTCCTAAGTCCTACTAAGGCTCTGATTGAATTTGAGCTTTCAGTCCTGTCGAGGGTCCCACACCAATAACACACCAGTTGTGCATATATACTAAAGTATAAGCTCACATACAGGTTAAGCTCAGTCCTTTTGAAACCCTGCTCATTCTGAAAAGGCCCCCTGGCCTATCTACAGGAGGGAGCAGAGTTATTTTCAGCAGGCCCGTGAAAGCCCTCGCGGAGCTGCTGTGTTGGTCTCAGGCATTTTATATCAGTGTAAATTGATTCACTTCCCTGCTCTGAATAAGCTTTCCTGGCATATTCAAGGTTATCCTGGTAAAACTATCTGCACAGCAGAGATTTTTCTTCCTCTCCTAATTATGTCGCAGTTTCAACCTAGACAAGGATTGACAGACCTGGGAGAGGGAAACAAACCAGCTACAACAGATCTTGCCTAACTACTCAGAACTAAGCAACAGAACTTGAATTTTCAATACCAAGAGTCAAATCTGCCTAGAAAACTGCATAAAACTAGCCACAGCTAAAGCAAGGAAGACCAAGTGAAGTTCAATGAATAATTTCAAAACCTGAGCCATTTCAGATTTCAAATAGGTGCCAGAAATCTGGAATATTTGCAGAGATTGGCTCTGCATGGCCCAAGAGGTCAAATTTGTCAAGTAAATTACTCACAGGACAGCCTGCGCCCAGCTCCGGCGAGCGGCAGTGAGCTGGAGACGAGGGATAATTCATTACTCAGGCATCTCTGTCTGAGCAGGGCAACACAAGTCATTTGGCGTCTGTGGGCCTAATTAGGTGCCATTAAACGGACTGATGCTCATTTTCCTGCTGCACGACCAAAAAGGCAATTTGTTTGTGGGAAGCAGTTGCAAAGGTGAAAGAATCTTTAAAACCTTTCGGTGCAAGCCGAGCACAACCAAACCCATAAAATTGCACGTAGCGCTGCTCCGCATCCATGTTCCCGCTACATGTTCCGTAGCAAACACGGCCAGTTGTACAAAACATTCAGGATGAATGACCTCAAACCTTTAGTGCTGAATGCAACAGCGCTGTGCAATGCACAGTTAGAGGACAGTTATTAAAACAGGGACTTGGAACTGGATATAACCATCAGGATCTGCCCTCCAAAAAGTCTCCATCTCTGTTCAAGGATCAGTGCTGCACCCCTTGAGCTTACTCCTGAAATAAGAGCTTGAGAGAACGTAATGGGGATCTACAAAACTACTGAGAACTTGGAAGAAGAGTATAGGGAACGACTACCAAACTAAACAAGCTGAGTAATAATCACTGCAACACTCAGGCAGGTTTCAAACACCCAGAAAGACCTTTTCACAGGCAGTTGTAAATGTCAAGAGGTAAACAGATTTTCAAAACAGTAAGATGAATCCATACAATACATCTATTCTGGGCTGAAAAGCAAATGACATGATGCCTGCCCTAGGCCACTGCAGAAATCAAGGAAAGGTTCTTGGCTACAAAGGAATTCAGGAAGGGAGTCTAGTACAGAGCTAGCAAGGTAGTACCATCAAATCAGAGGAGTGGTGTGGAAGTGTGGATGTAGAAGAGAAACAAATTCAAATTGAGCAGCTTAATTCCTGGTAAAGCTCTTCTAATGAGAGGAAGGCCAGGGGATATCTCAAATGTGAAATATGAATAGATTTTATCATCATACAGAGGATGATATATTTTGCTATCTGTATTTTTTTTTACTGTACTTAGCCTTATTCAGTTTAAAACCAATTCTCCCTAAAAAAAAGACTACTAGGCTATTCCAGAGGCTGAAGCAACACTCAATTATTAACTAACTTAACAGTTATTAAGATTAACTTAAGTAATACATGGACTATCTACAGCTCCCTCAGCTCCTTCCAGCCAGCAGCAGGGATGGATGCTGCTTATATCACTTGTGTCACTTGTCCCAGGATAACAGCATTTTGTTTTGGTGACGCTCTTGCCTTCACGGTCAGGAGAACTGTGACTTTCCAAGCCCTTACTAGTGTTCCTGCTTAACAGAGACCAGCTGTAAGCCCAAGGAGGAGTCAACATCCCTGCTTTGCTCAAGCCAACCTTTAAGGCAAGCCCCGGAGGCGCCAGGGAGCGCTCCCGGGTCGGGGCAGCAGGGATGGGAGCCGCTGAGGCGTCTCCTGTGCCCGGGGCTCACACCTGGGCCGTGGCCGCATCCTCTCCTCTTACATAAGGAGGGCTGTGCACTGAGTCTGCAGAGCTCTGCAACATAGGCCAATGAGGTGGCTTCTTGCTCCTCATTTCTAATTGCCAGCTACAGCAACCCTACAGATGGGTGCCTTGGACTTGCTTCTACTACTCCCGTTAGCTTTGAAACGGCCAAGGAAAGGGGAAAATGGAAGAGCCACTTTGCCTTTTCTGACAGTGT
This sequence comes from Nothura maculosa, assembly GCA_032353885.1. Lineage (NCBI taxonomy): Eukaryota > Metazoa > Chordata > Aves > Tinamiformes > Tinamidae > Nothura > Nothura maculosa. The sequence continues at coordinate 5,079,048 of JAUBOD010000268.1, read as the reverse complement.
TAGTACACGGGCTACTCACCCACGGTACAGGGTGAGGGCAGCGGGGAGGACTTCCCCCTGCCTTTGTGCCAGCGCTTGGAAAAGCTGTCCACAAAATCCGAGTAACTGCTACTCATTGCAGGAGGCAGAAGACAGCTTCCATTTTCTTCGAGCAGAGGAAACAGCAGCCAAGGGCTTGGTGCTTAGCCAGAACCATACATATGGATAAAATGGGGTCACCTCCCGTTCGCAGGAATTCAACATTCATGCACAGCTGTGTTAGCTGGACTGCTACCAGCGCGTGATGTACCAGCAAGAGTGGCACTGGATCTTTTCAGCTGAACAAGAAACAAAAAGAGAAATGGCAATAAATGGCAGCAGAATAATATTATGGGTCCTTTGCAGCACTGCCAAGCTCAGAAATCTGGAACCCACAGTGTTAACATGTATAAGCTGCTTCGACAAGGGAATATATACTGTTAAATCTTGGGAGTTATTTAAAATGCCAGTGAGTATAATAGCAGTGCTCTGAAATAACCATTTCATCTGCCTACATTACTCTAAAATTAATGAATAATGAAGCGATGCCCTTCACATTCTCTTCCCTTTCCATTCCAAGATATATTGATCAGATGACATTTATTTAAGTTTGGGATAATGTATTAATTTCAAGATAATTATTCAATATACTTTTGTCACTGTTGATATGCTTCAATGTCATACAGGGGCCAGGGGATGAATAAACTGTTATCTGACATTGCTGGACAAGGTGCTAGAAATAAATGCAATTTTTCTCCTTGAGAACCACAGCTTTAGTTTTTCCTTTTCCCATTTTTTCCCCCCTCCGGTGCGGGGGAGCAGTGAGGAGGGTGCTGTGATGGAGCGGAGCCAGGCAAGACAGATAAGGGGAAGTAAAAAAAAAGAGTAGTGGTAGTGAGGGATGAACCACTCTTCCGTTGTCACTGGGGTCAGCCTGATGCTTAGCAGAGCTGACAGAGCCCATCCTTAGTGGATGCCACTGCAATATTAACACTCATTTGGAGCAGATGTGACTAAAAGCATGAAACATTGAACAAACAGCTGCCACGGATCCAGTGCCATTGCGTGAGCACTTATGTTCTATTAATGCGCTGTGCTGTGGCGGC
>JAUBOD010000268.1:5062117-5077824 GCA_032353885.1 Nothura maculosa | reverse complement strand
TGTCCCCACCGCTCCCGGCCATGTCCCCACCGCCCTGGTGCCCCGAGTCGCGTCCCCACCGCCCCGCTCTTCACGCAGCGGCACTGCCTCACGCCCCATTGGTTTGGACGGAGCAGTAGGAACTTTTTTTTTCTTTTTCTTTTTCATCTGGAGTGCTTATGTGAGCCCCCTCATCTCACTGCTGGAGGCTGACAGCTAAATGGGGCAGTCGAGATGCAGAGAGGCCTGCTCAGCTTGTGCGATCGTGTGTGCAAATCTAGAGTCAATGTGCTGCCCCACATGGACTTACTTCAGATTTTAACTGAGAACCAACAAGCAAGAAAGATGCAGCAAGCAAGGCGCCAGTAAGATGACTTATTCTGAACTTCAGTTTGAGTCGAGCACTGAAAATTCACACAGAGAGACAGTGGGGACATCTCGGGATTGCAGCTAGGAGCAGATCGCTCATGGGGGTGCCCAGTAAATACAACAAGGCGATGGGAAGAACATATTTTTGCAAGTTGTGAGACAAAAATATTTCTTAAAAATTCATTTCCTTCAGAGAAATAAGTTCCAGATGAGCAGTGAAAGGACCATTTCAAATCTCTGGGCAAGCCAAAAAGGTATCACTTGCTTCAGTACCTGGACACTCACCCACACCTTCAGTCAAAGCTGCATGCAACAGCACACAGCATTCCCAACCTGGCTAGTACAGAAGGAGCCTCTTCATAAATGCCTCTCAAGAGCCACTCCAGCTCTTTCTAAGGGGCAAAATACAACACGATGCAAACAGCCAAATACTAATTCCTGTCAGTTCTTGGTTCCCGTGTGGTCCACCCCTCTCACGGGCAGCACACAGCGTCTCTGCCAGCGCTGGACAGCATGGTTGGTTTAGACACAAATGGGAAGACTCGTTGTAGCAGGGGCAGGTCTCTAGCAGCCTAATTGAGACACTTTTGTTACCTTTGGATTCTGCAAGCAACCTGGCAACTCTATTTCCAGCTGCAGAACCAGGTATTTGCTATTCAGGTTTTCCAGAGCAAAAGCAGCCACTCACACTTATGAGACAAGTTGCAAGGGAGGACACAGGACCCGGGGGGATTTCTGATACCACATGTTGCCACGTGCTGCACATTCTCCCCTTAGTGCTGTAAATCACACTTGGCTTTGAGGTCTGTGGCATTTGCCCACAGACACTGACTCTGATTTTCCCCTCTCAGTCATCTGAGTTCACGGAGGATCCTGAGAGTTGTGCCAGAACTGGCTTGTTATTTTTATTACGTTCCTGCGCCTTCCTTTGCAGAAGCCAGCATGGGAACAAAGCAGCAAGGAAGAAAGGATCAACAACGCAGGGAAAAGGCTCCTATCACTAAAAGGAGGGAAACATCAGAGAAGTAAAAATACCAGGGCAGCTCAGCAGGTTGCGCAGGCACAAGGAAACGGCCGCTCTCAGCTCCCACCGCCCTGGCTGCAGATCCGAGAGCAGCATAATGAAGTGTCACTGCCATCATTAATGACGGGCCGGACTGGCCTCCATTAATTTACCTGACGGGCAGGTCTGCCCTCTGCTCACCTCCCGCCACCTTTCCAGCGCGTTCCTAATCCTCGGCCCTCAAGTAGCACAGTCTTATAAATCAAACTGTCAGCAGCTCCACTTTGAAACAAGCAAAATCATGCACTTAACTTGCTTTTGCCTGTGTCTGTCACCTTCCGCCTGGTAAATCAGAGACTCATGTATATTTGCTATCTCCCTAACAGGACAGAGGAAAAGAGTCAGCACTGGCACCTCCCCGAAGGCTGCAAAATCCACAGTAGTGACAACTCTTGCCCTTCCGTTGCCTTTTGATCACTTAGCAGATTCAGAGAACTGTCCTCTCCCCTTCTCCTGCGTGTGTTTCTTGGTACTTACATAGCCCAAACTGATGGATAACAGTTGGGCAAGGAAGGTGCTAACAAGTTGCTCAAGGTACCTCCAAATCTTCACAGTCTATCACCTGAACCCCCAATTTACCACCAAAAGTATCTCCAAGAGATACTGCTCAATCACATGACAGCACATAACCCAGGACTAATTTGGAATTAAATGTCAGGCATAGAACATGAATAAGCCACAACTGATTCCCAGGATGCACATTAGCCTATGCTATGCTAGCCTATCCATTCAAGGGATGCTCTGAAAATATCTCAGGAGGCATGTGCAAAATGCCTGAGTGACTTAGCAAGTCAATGAGACTTGTATTTTTAATTCACAAGGAGCTTTTGCAAATGTCACTATATATAGGGCCAATTTGAAAATACATTGGACAGATCCAGAAATAGGTGCACATTTTCTATGTATGATTCATGCAGTACCCAGAGGAAGAGGCCAGGGAATGGGTGTCCGCTTTCCATCCAAGGTGTCCATCCACAGGAAATGGATGCCAGTTCCTTAAGATGTCAGCACAAGTTCCTGCATTTGTCTCTCATTTCAATGACCCATATGGACACGGCAGCACGTTGGCAGCCCAAATAAGATGCTGTGCCAAGATCTGCACCTGATACTGCCCTTTTTCTAATTGGTCCTAAGTGAATTCTCTGCCTCTTATAATATAGCACAAGATGCTAAATTTAACGCACACATTCTGAGGTTGCCTGGCCACATTCCACCACAAGATCCCGGGTCAGGACTTAAGCTGAAACACATGGAAACAAAGCACGTTCTCCCTCTTCTCTCCTTTTCTTTCTCCTACGTAAGATATTCACCTGCTCCTGCCTCCATCCACACAGGCAGCGGAGAGTCACACTCTGCTCTCGAGGTCTGCACCATGGGCCGGGCAGACGCTCGTGGCAGCACAAGCAGAGCGGGCACCCGGCCGAGCTCTCAGCTACACCAGTGAGAACATTCCCGCCTGCCAGGGGCCGCTAGCCTGGCAAGAGCCAGGGCCTTCCTGGGAGTGCCTCGGACACATAGGCCTAGAAGCCTTCCTGCTTTTACTGTTTGGAAAACCAGAGGTACAAAGCAAGTGCTGGAGGACTCTCCAAGGAAAGTGCTTTGAGATCTGGTCATGAAAAATGCAAGGAGAGTCAGCAAGACTCTACGGATGGAGGCCAGGATGGTCTACCCACTAGAGACGCTTTGCAGCCATGCAAAGTGTTTTAGAGGCAGCTCTATCTTGGCACCAAGCTCCAGAGTCCTCCTTCCTTCTTCTCTAATTCCCTAGGGAATCTGTGCAAACTTTTTTGCCATTCGTTTCAGGTTTAACAGGCCAATTCTTTCCTGCGCTTCCTTTGAGTGCTTTAGCACATAAGAGAATTAACAAAAACAAAACAACAAAAACATCACCAAAGCCTGCAGTAAGGAGTGTGGCTTTCATATTAATTTCTTTCAAGAAGTTTATCTTTATCCTTTGAGTAAAAGGGAAAAAAAATCTGTATGATAAGCAAGGTTATTCTGATTGCATCTGACAGCTTTAAAGTGCACCCCTTTCTCCTCAAGAGACTTGGATCCTCTCGCTAACAGGACTTGTAGCTGCAGAAAATTACCTTGTCATCTGCAACACAGTGTTACAGGCTGGTATTGACAGTGCAAAGTGTCAGTAACTGATGCACAGACCAGCAGGGCTAAATAATTAATAAGCAGCCCACAAAGCGGCTCCTGCTCGCCTCTCCCCAAGTGGGGCAGCCTGCGCACACTGCTCTCCGCAGCCCAAGGAGGCAGCTTCCCTCTCTTGCTCTGTCTGAACCATCTCAACACTTGCTTAACGACTTAGCAGACAAACCAAAGGCCATCAAGAGAGGGCACGGATCCAAAAAGGGCATATGGAAGTTCTGCAAAATTTCCCAGTTACTCTGCTGACTGGAGGGGCACAGAAGCAGCCTCCGTACAAAGGCTAAATCCGAGAGAAGTCCCCACGTGAAAGGTCAGTGACTCCCTCGCTGAGCTGCACAACAGCCTATCGTCTACTGCACCTTGTAATCACACATGGAAGCACACAGGGAAAGAAGGCAGAATGTCTATCCTGGTAGAAATAACACCTTGTGCTACTGGGTACGGAAAGGGCATCGCTAAAAGCTCTTTCAAGGATTGAGATGAAGGAAGGAAGGCACTGAAACGCTCAGCTGTTTTAAAGGTAAAAATACAAAGTGATGTAAATAAGAAAAAGGAAAAATATCATGTTTCTCCGTTCTGCTTTTTGCAGATCTACAGCAAGGCACTCCATGTTTTATATCAAACTCTCCTGGATGCTCAAAGGCAATACCCTCGACCAGACTTCCTCCATTGCTCATTCCCAGCTCTCCTGTGACAGAGAAACTGCTGGATGCATCTCTAGCACCATGAGCAAACCTAGCTGCTTCCCGTGGTGTCTTCCTCCTTCTTCCCTCCTTCCCTCTAGCTTCATTGGGAGCCCATTGGACTTGGAAGTAAAGTCCAGTTTTATTCAGAAGTGTTAGGAGAAGGTCTCATAGAAACTGCAGGTTGGGGGCCTTCTGTCTCCCTGTCCACCATAAGCAGATGACAGAGCTCAGCTTGCCTAGGTAGAGCTGAGGTTCACTCGAAACACATTGCTCAAAAAACTGCACTGTAAATCTTATGAGAGCCGGCTCTCTTGATTTCACATTCGTATTACAGAGCACACAGTCTGTCTTCACCTTGGGGGCTTGAGACTGCTGAACTTGTGGCCCCATTTTGCTCTTTCTGCCTTTATCAAAAGCTTATTCTATTGTAACCTTAAAAGAAAAAAAAAAACCAAAAAAAAAGACCTGTAGACTCTTAACACATTTCAGATCAAACAGAAATATCAAAGCCAAGGCAATTTGCATCTATCAACTGTAATCAAGATCACTGGCAACGCTGCTGTGGCAAACTGGGCTTCACCTGCCCTGGGAGTTCAAAGGCTACAGCAATAACCATTAGTATATTTGCCACAAACAGGGCAAGCAAATGAGTGAATATTTGAACGGTGCCAAAATATCACAGCCCTCCTCCTCTGCCTCAGAATTGGATGTGTCAGCTCGAAAATTGTGTGCGTTGTCGAGCAGTGCAGCTTAGCGCCTGAAAAGCCAGCCCAGAGCCACCATTTCTATAGCAAATTGCTTCATAAATGCTAAGTTAAAGAATAACGTTCCATGTCCCATGGCAATTAGGCAGGGCCTCCTGATAGACAGAAATAATGTGTTCCGCATAGAATTCGTTATTTACTGGGGAGGAAGATGGAAAGAATCATGTTTGCATGAGCAATTGGCTGAAAAGCAAATCCAGGGGCCAACCTGAGGGCACTTGCACTCACTTGTTCCAAGGGAAGCCCTGCACACCACCGTGCTCTGAGCGAGAACACGGGGAGCACAGGTATAACTACATCTTAAGTCACCTGCTAAGTGCAGGTACACAGCATGTTCTTTCAGGCAAAAAGGAAAGCAGAACGGCACGTGTAAGCTCTATACTTAGTAAACAGGTCACACAGGTTGAAAGGAATACAATGATAGGGAAAAACAATCTTCTAATTTTGGGGAAAAATAAACAGCTCAAGATCACACTCAAGTAGTCAAAAGGGTTTTTAGGGAAGACAAGCAGGTTGGCACTTTCAATTCCATACCCAGCGAGCTGTGATGCATGCTTAGAATTCAGCAAATTTGAGGGCACATGGTCAGGGTAACAAGTAAACTGCCCGCTTCATCCATCTGCTCTGGGAGACACTGATGGGAACACTTAGAAACGCACCTTCCTATTCCTCCTCGCAGAGGCACAGGGAGGTATTTGTGAGCTGCACCCTGGCAGCTGGGGACACCCCACAAAGCAGCACCGTGACATGGTGGCCTTCCCACAACAAGCCCGAGATGGGTGACAGGGGATGGCAGGAAGCTCGTGGTAGAGAGATGAGCACTGGGCCAGAAGGGGATGATAGCAGGCAAGGGCCATTTGACAGAACTGAAGATTATTTCCAAAAAAACTAGGTGGCAAGAAGCAAGTTCTTGGTTTGCACTGGAAGCTGTGTTTCTTTTAGAGAGCTTGGGAGAAAGAGAGAAGAAGGAGTGACACTGGAAACATTCCCTCGCCACCTGCCATTACTTAATCCTTCTTTTAAATGTACATGGCTTTGAACTGCCACCAATTCCCTGCTCTGTTGTCCTCACAGGGCACCAAAGCATTTTGCCATCTCAACCATTAACAGTAATTATTTACTAGGGAGTTTCAGGAGTAATTTGGGGGCAGTTAGTTGAAGACTTAAGGGACAGAATCTAAACCAGCTGAAGTGAGTAGCAAATACCCTGCTGACTCCCATGATGTAGGATCATACTCTCATTTACTATTCACCACAAGAAGGGTTTCTATCTAAGCCCTGTACAGGCTGGCATGAAGGGTTTTTCATCAAGTAACCATGATTAGATCTGACTGAGATCCAACTTAATTTCTCAACTAGACAGTGATCTTTATTTACCTGGATACTGTAGCACGGGTCCGGGCTGGAATAAGTCTGCACTGAGCTCTTCTAAGTCATCTGGTTGAGGAATAAGTGTCAAGGGAGGCGTTGGTGTGTTCAGGGAGAGCAATGAGGAGCAGCTCCGCCAACTGGTCTCACACCGAGCACGGGGATCTCACCACCACACGCCCTTGAACCCCATTTACGCACTATCTCTCTGCACAGATGGTTAAAAGAAACAAAACCAAAATGTCCCTCCCTTGGTGGCTCGCCTAGTAAGCAATAAATTCACTGCTAATTATTTCAAAGAGTAGAAACCTTCTAGTTCAGGTCTACCGGTTGGAAAGAGCCAAGTCCTCCAAAATCAGTGGCTTAGTGACAACCTGTGCCAATGTGTGAGACCACTAGGACCAAGGAGGACACTTGGTGCCCACCGAGAGACCCAACTGCTCCCTCTCCTGTCCTTAGCAGGACTGAAATGAAACCCTTGATCTTTTCAGGCTCTTTGTGGCTAATAAAAGGCAGGAAGAGTCTGCGACAGAGAACTTTAGCAAGAAGCTCCCAGCCGAATTGCTTCCTATCTGTCCAGCTACAGGAGAAGCAGATGTCTTTCGTGGAAAGAGCTGTAGGTCTGCCCCAGAGCCCATTGCCCTCTGACCAACAGGTCAGTAGTTTTATCCCCCATATACCCAGTAGGAGACAAAAGGCCAAGAAGAGAAATCAAATCAGATGGAGAAACTTGGGGCAATGCCAGCATGCAGGAGGTGGTGGCCCATGAGATGACTGTGGTAACTGAAGGTTGCTATTAGAGTATGCAGAGGAAGACAGTGGTGGTAAATTACCTGGATTTTTCTAACCGACAAGGGGCAGCTCCTCCTCTCCAGAGTCAGAGGCTGTGCACAGGGCGCAGCACTCGCTGGCAGAAGGCAAGGGTGCCAAGGACAGACACCTCACTACACCCATGGGCTTCTCTCCAGACTCCATGGGGTTATCTCTTTTTTCCCTTTTCTCCTCCTTCTCTCCAGAGTTTTTGTATTTCCAGAGAAGGACTGAGCGAAGTGTGATAAGAAGTGTTGAAGCGTTACCTGAACAAAGGTGAAGTCAAAGAAAGACAGAAAAAGACGAAGCACTTGCCAAAATAATTCTTGCAGGTTGTGGAGATGAATTCAGTGATGCTTTGCAAGGTCATGAACAGAACTGAGTGTGGGTTCTTCTTTCTGTTTTGCTTTGTTTTTTCAAGACACACTCCTCTCCACCTTCAAAGGCAAACCCAAGCCTGTCCTGCCCATCTTTGCCCTGTTTACAGTGTCAGAGACCGCTAAGTGCTTCTACAACCACAGGCAACCTAGAGACACCAGTTTGCCCAAGCTGGAGGAATGATTGTTACTCCTGACCCCACGAATGACCCAGAACATGCTCTGTTTGCTTTGCACCACGGGGCTCGTTCTTTCACACAACAACTGGAGAGCACTTGGACACAGGCCACCAGCTTTCTGTTCCCCAGAGAGTGCTGTGATATTCCCTGTCCTGGCCTAGTGCAGCGCTCATAGGAGACAATGTATGAATGTCAGTGCAAAACTTCCTGTTGCTAAACAAGGACATGCATGCGGTGCCTGGACACGGGAAGCAGATAAAAAAAGACGAGATTAAACTGCTTAAATGACTTTGTACTATTGTCATTGTGGCCAAAATATTTTAAAATAAATTCTAATTCAGACACACAAAAAAAAAGCCAGATATGCCAGAACTTCACTTAATGACTAGTGGCACAATTTAGGGCCCCCTGTGGACTGCTCTACTCACAGACCATCTCTCCTGACGTCTCTATCCCCACTCTATGCCATCTCCTCCAAAACAGCCTCTGTTTTGGGGGACATGCCTAGGAGAAAAGATGCTACCTGGGAAGTAGCCTTCTACAAACTGGGTGTCCTTCTACAGTCGAGGTCCTCCAGATTGTAGAAAGGTACCTATAGTATCTACCAGAGAGCTACAGTGAAGAGAGCAGAGCAAGACTGACCTCAGGTTTTGTCTCTCATGCTTTGAGGCAACTCAGCCTCCAAGCCTGCAGCAGCTTGTGGAAGTGCACCTATGAGAAGGGCTCTTCTAGGCTAGCTAGAAGGTACACGCAGTCTGCTCCTGTATATCTGATGACGGTCAACAGCAAATGCTCCAAGAGGAATACATGAACAGTGTGAACACTGAGCACTATCCACTTACAAATATTCCCCACCCCCTCGACTTAACAAAACGTTCTCATGTGACCAAATTGGGGATTGGGGCCCCTGAGAATTCAACCTGCAACAAAATATTTCCGTAAATTGGGGCTGGTTGCAAAACATGGCAGTTTGCCTGACATTAACTTGCTTTGTTTTCATCCTACCCTACCTGGCTGCCGGTAGGGGTGGGAGGAATTAGACCTTATTATTATGCTGTCCTGTACAATTAAGGTTTTGTAGCCTGATTTAAAAAGGAGATCTTTTCCAGGGTGACCCAGGGTGGGGTGAGCATGGAGCAGGGCTAGGCAGGCACGTTTGCATGTGATAAATAATCACTTGCGCACAGTGTGTGATTCTTGTTAAAATCCAGGCGCTGGAACAGCTCCGGATCGCACTGCTCCCACCTCCACCAATCACTTTTGCATCTCATTGGCATTTGAGAACGTTAATTGACTCATTATTTCAATTCATATTCTGGGAAGGAAGTTGATTAAGGAAGGCAGATGCAGAATCTCCAGACACATTTGTAGCAGTGTTGTTTGTCCCGGCAGTTTACTTGAGCTATTAGAATACTTAGGAAGCAATAGCCAGGAGAACCAGGAATGTGGCCTGTGAGAGGCCCTCACAGAATTGAGCTTGGAACCCCCAACAACACACCCTGCCCTTGCTCAAGTTTTCCCTGCTAGGGGCTCAATTAGAAAGTCAATTCCTTTAAAGTACCTGGAGCTAAACAAAAATCAGGTCAACACACTCAAAGAAATCTCATGCCTAGTATTTTTCTTGAGTTTTTGTTGAGGAGAGCACCCTACAGCGAGGGTGAAGCAGTAATTTGTTATCCAGATCTCACGGGCACCCCTTGGTAAAGCACATGCACTATTCCTTACGAGGCAAAAGCTCCGTGTCAATGCAAATCAAAAACTTGCCTCCTACATCTCTGCAGATGTTGCGAGCAGAACTCCATGAAACATTCAGTGAGGAATGGAGAACATTAATAAAGATCTGCTCTGGAGTTTGACAAGCGTCTGCATATTCTGCGGGCTCCACTGTTGCAGGCTCCTGTACAAAGCTCTGACCCAGGCACAGAAAAGAAACACCCACCAGCTTTCACCTGATCTAAACCTTAGGCTGTCAGTAGGCACTGATGGTGCCTGCTTTTGAGTATAAATATGGTGCTATCCTCAACCCAACAATCTCAGACTTGACTTCTTGACTTGGTCTCAAAGCACAGGATCTGTTTGCAGAATCACAGAATGGCTAAGGTTGGAAGGGACCTCTAGATATCATCTAGTCCAACGTCCTGCTCTAGCAGGGACACCTAGAGCATGTGGCAGAGGTTGGCAAACAATTTATAGAAAACTTGCTTTGGAAATAAAACAAAAATTTCACACAAATAAAGACAGGAGGCTCCCTATGTCCTCTGTTACTGGGTACTACTCATGTTCTTGAGAAGAATCCCCCTTGGCCACTGCTGGTCTCTTGCCCCTCAGATGCAGGAATACGCAGGGGTGCCAAGCCAGCTGCCCTCGCGAGGGTGCAGGGGCAGTGGCACAGCAGACAGCAGCAGCTCCTTTACAGCTGTTCTGGTCTGCCACGCAAATACAGAACTAAGGCTTTCTTAAAATGCAGATTATGCAAATACGTATTAGGAATCATATTAAATGTAGTTTATTGATCCGCCCCAACTGCACAACTCCTCTGGGGCTGCTCAGAAAATACATATTGATGCTCTGATAGGTGGCATACCAGCCCAAAAGACTAGAAGCTCCTCCACCAAAACCGTCCATAGTGATCTGTGTGGGGATAAGACACTTCTTACACGCTTTCCAAACCTGGTAGATACCGAGAATTTCCATGGAAACTTAACCGAACCTCTCCAAAGGCAACACGTGCTTGGCAAACCAGAACTACTTGGAATCTGACAAGTCAGATTTTGCTCACCAGAAGGGAGATTTAAGCACTGAGAAAAAATGGACTTGTTTTTCACTTCTCTCTACAGACCAGACAATACATTAAATCATATTGGTGCTCAGTCCCTATACACAGAAGCAGCCCAGAATCAGTCCAGAATCATCTCACAGATTATTCAAGTAAATGTTCACCAGTAATAGACGGGAAAAAAAAAAACCAAACAGTAATGAGATGTATTTAAACTGGAGTCAATGTCAAAAAAAGAAGGTGCTAATAGCATTCTTTCAAAAAACTGAACACCCAGTGATTTCTTTTAATAAGCTTCAGAAGAAGCTTAGTCCTCATGCCATGGGAATGGGGACAGGCATCTGGACTAAAATGGTAAGAAACAGGAAACCTACTTGTTTCAGCTCAAAATTCCAGGGTGCTTCACTTGCAAGTGTTTACAGTTTGACTCCAATGTCATCTTCATAATCTAATGATAACACAAACCTCTCAGGTGGATTTTAATATTCACACCCACTCTCATCTCTCTTCTCTTCTTGAGAAATTACCTGATTTTACAGACTACAAAGTAGTGACAAAACTGAGTATAATGGAGTCAACAGTATCCATATAATTATACTTAGAGCTCACTAGGAACTCACAGATCTTGTTTCAGGCCCATTACTTGCTGATAACATCTTCCTACTTCAAATCTGAAGAGCTAAGAGGATTGCATGAGCTTCTACACCTCTTTAAAATAATCTTTTAGATGGTTTGTGAAGGAAAATGACAGTTTCTTCAGGTTTCTGTTTGCTAAGTAAAGGCCTGTATCTCTGGAAAGTTTCAACTCACAAAAGATATTTCAGTGCATTTTGCAGTGGGGCTGGTAGGATTTAAAATCAGTTCTTTACAGCACTAATTGGACACCAGGAGGTAGAACTATCAGAGTCACCTGCCACTCAGGTTGTTTAAATTACCTGTGTGAACAAGTTCCTGTACCACAATACACTGCGCATTTCACAGTTTGCTTTACCTTCTGTGTTGCAGCACCTGTTCCCAACATAATGTCACAGTATGAAATTCAGAAACACTCTCGGATATCCCTGCTCATACCAGAACTTGGTTACAGCATCGGGAAGTCGGTGCCACATGGTCCCTATGACAGGTGGCATCTGGTAACAGAGGTCATTGGCAACCTCTGCCAGGAGAGGCCACAAGAAGGGAAACAGCCACATACCTGCAGGGTAATTCTGTTCTTGAAAACAAATAAATAAATCTAGATGATAGTTGGAAGGTTCTGATAAATTTCATCTGGGAGCTAAACACTTTTCCCAATAAATGGATCATTCCATGTAGTGAATGAGCTACTCCTAGGACAAGGAGCTAAGGTGCTTGGGTTCAGCGACTCAAAAATCTGACCTCAGTGCACTCTGTGGAAACTGTTCCAACCTTCTCAGCTTTGACCACTGCTATCTCACATGGTACTAGCATACGGAACCACAGAATCCCTGTTCAGAAATATTCTGACAGAAGAGTTTTCTGTCACAAAGCGACTACTTGTCAAAATCAAAACGTTCAGCATGTTTTGACAGTATATCACTTTCCAAAATGACAAAGGAATTTCTGATAAAGTGAATTCACTTCCTTGCACCTTTCATTTTCTTCAACATTTTATATATACAGAGTAAAACAGAGTCAATGAGAACAAGCTATTTCAATTGGCTTCAATGATTTTTCCAGGAAAGAGAAGAGGCTGTAGTTATAGATTTGCCAGGCTTCATTTCACCCGTGCTGTTCAGAACTCCAATTTCCACCTAATTCCAGCCGTTGATCACAACTTGAATGACTCCAGAAGCCGTCATTTGGGAGTGAGGCGGGTGCCTTTTTCAGGTTGCATCCTTTTTTCTCCCCTACCAACTGGAATTCATGCCTGAAGTTGCCTCTTCAAGCTACCTAGTCCTACCCTCCCAACCTGTGCTCTAGTACAAATGGTAGTAGTACATGGAAAATCATATCTGGACATGGAAACGTGTCACCTGTTTACCAGACTTTGCATGTAGTTAACATCCCAGTTTGGACCCAAATGGCACCCACCCGCCACATGATCCCAGTGGGGAGAAAGGCTCAGCCTGCTGTTCACTGCTCTCAAAGTGTCTGCGGGAGAATAAAAGCCATTCAAAGAGAAAAGCTGGCTTCCTGACAAACACATTCTCGCAAATACGATTATTTTTAAGGTCTGCTTCTTTAACTGAAGTAACTAATAATAACAGACCACCCTGCATGTGATGCTAGGTGGCTAAAGGATGAATTTTCACAGGAAAACTCTTATTTTACTTGTTCTAACTACCACTTTCATGTATCATTTGTCAAGCGCTGCCATGTGTCTGGTGTTGCCTGGGTGGGAAGATGGACGTTTCCTTCCCTACAGTGACGCTGTCCCATGTCATATGCATGCCCATGCACAGTATGATGGTGATAAAACTGATCTCCCTCTGCATTCCAGCATCCTGAAGCTACTGCTGGCAAAAAGCTAGCAGCTATGGGCAGGTGCAAATCTGGTTTTATTCGCCAAGAGGGGGCTTGGAGAGTGGAGAAACCTTCAAATTTAGTCAGGTCAGTGCCAGGAAACCACCTTTGGATGTTTGTGGCTTAGTCACAAGGCAGCAAGCTGAACTGGAGCGGTTTTGTTTATAGAAAACTAAATTACCCAAATAAGACTGTGTGAGGCCACTCTGCTGCTTGTGTTTTGAAAGGGCATTTCTTTTAAGTGCCCTTTCAATGATAATGTCAGGCACAGGGTTAATCACCACTCCTGACTGTCAGTGTCCGGAGTCTAAGATTCCTTCTTTCTTTCAAAGCGAGCTGGTGATATTAGTGTAGGTTTTCCTTCTGTTTTTAATTCTTTGTCCATGACAGATTTCACAGCAGGAAACAGTTCTGTGGCATATGGCCACTAAATTACAGAAACTTCAGTAACTTCTGTCCATGAGTTAATTTTATAACTAAAGAAACAGAAAATTGTTTAAAAAAGAAACTCAACTAGAGAGCACAAAACCCTTTCCCTCTTTACATATCCTCACACATGCTCTCTCCAGCCTCGTTTATTTAACCACAGATGTTTGACCTCTGTTTTACAGATCAGGATTAGGATAGCTATAACTTTTAATGAGGGATGAGAAAACACCTACCAAAAGTAACTCGGGACATCAACCACTAACAGGAAGGTAACGTAAAGGATTAAGGTGTACGAAAACTGTTAATCATCTTAGGAAAGCCTACATGCTCAAATGACATTTTGCGCTCTAATACTATACCCCGACACATTCTCCAAGCATCTAAGACCAAATGTGTTCCTTCTGGAGTAATGAAATAATTGGGAGGCACAAGTAAACTGTCCGAACATTACAGAAAGGTCAGCTACATACAGGAAACCCTCTTTTTCCACACTGAAATCCATGGTGCTGGACACTGGCTGCTTTGCGTACCCATGAAGGTCACGTGTTGGTTGCAAGCAAAAACAAGGCAGCCATTCTGTGTGGCCCACATGTATCCGAGAAAAACTGCCCAACTCGCCATTGATCTTTTAATAAAACCACCCCTCTGCTTTTAGGGAATTATTATGCTGAAAAGTCAGAACATGAGCACTGCCGTGCAAATCGCCTGATTGGATCTGGCACAATCAAGGTTTCTTAGTGCAAAAATGTGCAGTTTCCTAATGTGGCTGACAGGAAGCCACACTCAGACCTTTTCAAAGGCTTTCAGGAGTTATTACTGCAGATTAACTATGGCGTGAGCAAAAAGGTTTAAAGTCTTGTTTGTCGTTAGCCCATGGCTCTAAATTAGCAACTTACCCCTTAAATGATCAATTGAGTCATAGGTGTTAATGAGTGAAGTTTAGCCAGAAGGGATGGGAAATGAGGAGGAACTCGCAAGCCACTGCTTTGCAAAAAAGCAGTATGAAAATCTCAATAATTTCTAGAGTCAAATTGTATTTTAATCAATGCCTCCTGAATAAGATAAAGAAGTCACACTGTGACTTTCCCAGCTGTAAGAAATGGAAGTCTGGTTTCACATTTGCCTGATTTTGAAGGTCAAATGCCTGCTATCCAAGTCTTACTGATCCATATGGACTAGAAATGCCACAATATGCAATCATCATGAAGGCAGATTGTCTCCTGTAAATCTGTCCTTTTTGTAACACATTCCAAACGTACCGTATTGGATGGATTATAAATCCATTCAGGAAACCCAAGCAGCCGCGTGCCGCGCGCCTGTGCCTGCTGCAACCCCGTGCGTGCGGGTGAGCGTGCACAGAGGTGCATGCGCGCAAGGGCATGCGGAGCCGCGCGCGACGCAAGCGAGGACAGATGGCCCGGCGCTGCCCTCGCTGAGGGCAATGGGAGCTTTGCTATTAACTTCTGAAGGCGGAAGCTTGGAACAGGGCAGAGAGGGACTCTTATTAGCACAGCGCTGATATTAGCTGGGTTGAGGAAGAAAAACACTTGAGCAGGCAGGAGAAAATGGGTGCATTGTTGGGGATTTTTTTCCCAAAGGGAGCACGTTATTTCCTACCTCCTTCTCCTTGCAGCCATCTTGGCGATGCAAGACGCCGTGAAATAGATGTCAAACATTTTTTCAAACTATTTCAGTATTTCTTCTGAAGGGAGGGCTGAAAGGCCGCTGCTCTCCACCCCAGCCCAAGCGTACACAACAATTGCAATCTGCAATTTTAACAATTTTAACAAATCCTTTTACACGTTGCCATTTTTTCCTTTCAGCACATGTAATTGAAAAGAGACATATGGAGACCAGCATGCAAACCCTGCAAACATTTCAGCATAGCTTCAAAACTAATGCTAATCAATTTTTTGAAACTACTACTTTTTTTTTCTCCCCCTTCTGTTAACTCAAGGGCAACTTGTCGGCAACCCAAGGTTGTTCTTAAAAGACAGGCCGCCCAGTAAATGACAATGAAGGGCTCAGAGCCTCCTCCAGCCCATCCTCTGCCTCTCAGCTTCCTTTTCCATTGTGTCCCATGCACACACTGGGTCACACGTGGCACAGGTGTGAAGGCCTCGGAGTGGCCAGCTTGGAGAGCGCTCAGCCAGCACATCTGGGCCAGCACAGAGCGACAGCTACACAGAACTCATTGCATCAGCCTTTCCTCCTCCTTTTTTTTTTTAAGCTTCTCCTTCTGTGTTGGTGTCAAGGAAAAGATTGT